>JAQJVL010000071.1:2275266-2875266 GCA_035578905.1 Stictocephala bisonia | reverse complement strand
AGTGAAATAACTGCGTTTAGTTTCTCATTTAACTAAATTTATTATATTGTTAAAAATAGTCACTTTTTATTTCGTAACTAATTAGGTATGACTGTTAAATTTACGAATGTATTAAAATGTTTTTATACAAGCCTGTTTTATTCAACGAATGACTATTGTAAGTAGATATGAGGAATTAGTTTAAATGAAAATCTAGCTAGTATTTTTTTTAATTAATGAATTCAAAATGACTTTTTTTTAGATTAATTAAAAATACCCTTAATACAAAATTAGCTTTACTGGTACTAAAATAAAATTTAACAAATTTGTAGAGATGAAGCTAGTTATTGAAGTGGAAGTGATATCATATTTGGGTAAATTTAAATGAGAATTGGCCATAACTTAACTTGACCAACAATAAATTGCTGGAGTCTTAAGTAAGAAATTAATGTTTTGAAAACTTTGTTACCGAATGTTAAACTATACTTGGTGCTTTTAAATCGTAAAAACATCACATAACAATGAGAGACGTAATTTTCAATATTAATGGACTTTTAGGTGTTTCTAGAATGGATTATAAGAAACAGAGGTGTAACAAGAAAAGATCTCACAGACTTTAGCGTATAACTGTAAGAAAACAGTAAATGAAACATACCGTATGTATGTAGATTTTCTGTAGATCTATATGAAATGGTATACAGGGTGTCTCTGAACTCTCTGATAAGCTCTTTTGGTTGTTGTTACTGGCACATTTAGAATGACAAATATCATATTTAAACTGTGCAAAACGCCTTAGTTATCCTTCAAGCCACCATTTTGTTTTGTTCACTTTCAAATTCATATCTCAAACACCAAAAAAATGTATCCAGCTGTAAATTTACATGGCCCTTTATAACATAAACATATGTTTGGAGAAAATGTATTGGTTTTCCAGCATCAAAATAGTGGCACATTTAAATCCTAAATAACTCCTAAACCAATGATTGCATTAAAATTGCAATGAGTAATGTTTTTTAGACAATGTAATTACAAATCCAGTGATATAATGTTTTTAAAAATTGGATGAAAAATAACGAAGAAATGATAATATATATATATATATTACAGTATGTACAATGGGCAACACACATTTAACAGAGCTGATAATAATAAAGTAATTTGTGATAATCTTAGATCAGATGACTAGTACAACAATAAAGTTTTGTAAACATATGATTTTAGAATATCAAATTTACTTTATTATTATCAGATGTTACATGTGTGTTGCCAATTGTACTGGAAAATTGCATTGTACATACTGTCACACATATTATCATTTCTTTGTTATTTTGCATCCGATTTTTAAACAGGTTACATAATTGAATTTGTAATTATATTTTCTAAAAAATTATTCTTTGTAAATTTTAATATGGTTATTGGTTAAGGAATTATTCAGGTACTAAACATTAAAATTTAGTTAAAAATTAATGTAAATTTTAATACTGGAAAACCAATAATTGTTATCCAAATGTATATTTATATTATAAAGGGCCATGCAAAAAATCCAGCTTAATACACTTTTTGGATTTTGAGATATAAATTTAAAAGTGAAAAAAAAAACAAAATTACGGCTGGAAAGGTAACCGAGGTGTTTTGAACACTTTAAATATGATATCTGTAATTATAAATGAACCAGTAAGTACAACTAAGAGAACTTACCAGAGAGTTCAGAAACACCCAACGATTTTTTGTTAGCCAAAACTTTTAAAACTTAAAATTATATAATAATTTATATTTGAAAAAACTTCAAAAGTGATTAGATATTAATAATAATATTAACAATAAAAAAATTTGTGAATATTGCAAGATCTTTGTAGTTACGTCATATTGCAAGGATCTTAGTTTTACGTATAGTTAATTATATCGCATTGCACCGCCCTTGGCCTGGGTTACTAATGTAAACAACTGTTTGATTTTGGGAAAAATTAATTAAAATTACTTGGAGTTGTAAAATTACGATTAAGATTAATTACGACTATTGCGTATCAGATCTTAATAATCTCTCTTGATAAAATAAGAAATATTAAAACAACATTTAATAAATTTATTTAAAAAGATTTATAATTTTATCACCGTGCATTAAAATATGTATACAATGTTTTCTAAAAAAAATTTAGCATAATTATGAAATAACCTCACATTTTCGAGACGTTTACGGCCCTTGTAATCCCCGGGCAGTTTTTACAGCTGGGCTTAACTGAATCTGCGAGGTTGTCGGGGTAAGTCCAGAGGCAATAAAACTTGAAAAGACACCTTACTTATTTTGCTAAAAAAAGCAAAGAATTTTATTTAGAAGTGCTTTTTTATCAAAGTGAATATAGAGTTAAAATAAAAAGAGTAAAAGTAGAAGCGTTATTGTTCTCTCACTTTTGAGACTAGTTTTATATATTTTAAAAAAATACCTCCTTTTTCATTTGATATGTTACAATCTGAAGTAATATTCGTTGTTTATTAAAATATATTATTTGATGGAATTTGTTTTAGTAGGCTCACTAAGACTATCAAACACGGTTTACATGGACTATAATTTATGGAATTTAATAAAAAATTTCAGGAAATGGTTGAGAAAATGGTTGCTATTGCGCGAATATTTTTACAGTTTCAAGGTATATAGCTGATTTTCAAATTTAAAAATGAGTTACGTGAAAAATTAAACATGAAAGTTCAACATGCAAGTTAGGTTTATGCCTTAAAAACAAAGTTCTTAAATTTTCATGAGTTTTTAATTTAAAAATTATTGAAAATAATATTTGTCATTAAACTCTAATGCCTTTTTCATAGTTCAAAATTTCAATTCTTACTGAAAAATTACAGCTAATGGAAACATGCAATTTGAACATTAAATACACAAATTAAAGTTAATTTATTCCACTATTTGAGTTTCGTGACTGTATACTGAAGTAGAGTAATAATTTAATTGATAGAGTAAAAATTATTTTAACCTATAAATTATCCATTATTGCCATTTAATTTAAATTTTTTCCATCATTAAGTTGCCGATCTTATGGCCGAATAGGAGAGGCAAATGAGTATGTTTAGCGTAAATGAACGAATGCAGTCATTGTTACTACGGTAGACTATTGATTAGGAATAGCCATTTATTAATAGCTCAAAGAGAATAGCAACCAAGGGACCTATAGTGTAATAACGAATCCAAACCACTTAGTATTGCTCTGATGTTTTGTAAACAAACAAAGCCCGAAAGAATAGTTCTCGTCCTTGAAGAATATCCGAATCCTAACATCTATTTCACACAGACACCCCACGGATACGGACTTCTCTAATAGTGTTGACGTCTGGCAACCATTGAGGTTACGCTAAAGTTGGTATTCAAAATTATTATGGAAGTAATTTTGTCTGAGTTTTATATAAATAAGTACATATAAAAACCTAATACTTGATAGATGACTACGGTGTTGTTTAAAAAGTTAAGAACAAGTTGGATTCTAAACTATTTTGAAACAAAGATCTGAGTTAAAACTCATCTATGATGGCAAGTTAATAAAATACTATAACTTATTACACATTTTAGGACGACCATGACTTTAGTACTAGATGTAGTCGAGTTACTAACTAAATCGATTTATCGGAAAAAATGCACATTTTATTAATAGCCTAGTTACGGGTGGGGGAGGAGCCTACACCTTATCAAGGAATCCGAAACACGCAAAGCTGTCTGATTTAATTGCCTCTGTTGAATAATAAATCCTGATTCTAAATGAGACGGAGTCACTGCTGGCTGCGAACGTAGCATCACGTATTAGAAACGTGATGGTGACCACTGAATGGATGCCTTCAATGTGACAATACAGAGCTCACATTGCAGTTAAGCATTAGTAATGTGTCGGGACTATCCCTTTCCGCTCCTTGCATTGCCTAGACCTCATGTACGTTGAATTAACGACTTTAGTGAAAATGAATGTACAAACAGCAAGGCAACTTTAATTCTCCAATCAAACTGAATACACTCAACACTAGTTGGATAGGCAGTTAGTTGGATTAACTCATAACTTTATGACCAGCCGTGACGATACTTCACATAGCTAAATTAAATTGTTATTTTGAAGAGCAATTAATTACTGTATTTTGAGATGGGAGTTGTTAAAATACAAATATTAGTAAAAATATAGCTAATATTTTCTTAGCCTTTTAAGATTTTATTTTGTACATAAACCTTTTTAATTAGTCGAGTAAAATATTAATTTAATTTAATTATTCATTCATAAGACGCCGATCGTCAAGATATGGACGAATATTAGGGGAGAATGAGTGTGATGAGTGTAGTCCTTGTTACTTTATAAGGCCGACTGTTTCTCAGAAAGAGCTCTTTATTAATAGCCAAATAGCCAGGGCAACTAAGAGATCTACAGCTTTACGTGGAATCCAAACAGTGTATTGTTAGTTTGATTTTCAGCTAACTGACAAGCTTGACACTCAGTTCTCCTCCCTACACAACATCTGAACCTTGATTACCATTAAAAATGGACACCCAATAATTCTATAGTAGTGTCCACGTCGATGGAAACCATTGAGTGGACGCTCTGTTGGTATTAAGAGGACCGAGCATAGAACCTATCACCTACAATCTCCTCAACACTTTGTCCCCAAGTACCTGGGTTACAACACTACGCCACCAGTGCCGAACAACAGTGAAAAAATGTTGTTAAGTTTTAGGATCACATGTTTTCACTTGGGGATAATATTGTCAGATCCAACAAATAAGATGACATAGTGCTTTTTATAGTGAATATACTAAAATATAACAGTAATATTAGTCTTAGTATTCCAGTTTAATTAAATAATACTTAATTAAGAGAAACAATTATACTGCGTTATATTCAATTCATTGGAAGGCCAAATGTTTGAAATATAAAAGGAGATGAGCTTTGAGGCCTGTCTTACTACATAGTCCTCTTAATACTGACACGGCGTCCACTCAATGGTCGCCATCGACGTGGACACTACTAGAGAACTTTGGAATGTCCGTGTTGGTTGGTATTCATTGTTAGGATGTTGTCTAGGAAAGATAATTGATCCTCAGGCTTGTCAATTAGCTGAAAATCAGACCAATGTTACGTGGTTCGGATTCTACATAAGGCTGTAGCCCTTTGTGTCCCTGACTGTTGGGTTATTGATTAAAGGCTCTTTCTAAGGAACAGTCAACCTTAGTAACAATGACTACACTCGTTTATATAAACTCATCACACTCATTTTCTCCTCATATTCACCCATATCTCTGTGATTGGCGTCTTACTAATGAATAATAAATTGGTTGGTAGCGAAGTTGGTTCAATCCCAGCTTCATGTGCTAAAGGTTCTCAGTTCGATCCCAATCAGAGTCATAATACATTTTGAGAAGGATCAGTTGATAACCACCGGCTATTCATTTGTCATCGGGCTATTAATTAATGACACTTTCTAAGGAATAGTCGGCCATAGTTTGTAATAATGACTACATTCGCTCATCTCCACTTATCAACTCCATTGGAAATCCATATTCGCCCATATATTGATGATCGGCGTCTTATGAATGAATAATTAAATAAATGATAAAATAGCACATTAAGTAAATGTTGACTGTATCTGAGTATAACGATTTGCTTAGAGCAAAAATAATCAACTATTGCAATGTTTTACTTAAGATCATGTACAATACGTAGCTCTCTGTATTACGCAGAATCTGTATATATTTATAATTAATTTAAAAAATGTACGTGACAGAATACTATTTTATAATGTTAATTAATTTTTTTTAATTTCACATCAAAAAGCTATACCGTAGTATTTTGACTATTTATTTATAAAATTTTTATCCGACTAAAGTTAAATTGATGAGAATGATTGTCATTACATTTTTCATAACAATGTTTTCAAAGTAGGCTCTAACTTTCCAGTACTTAGAGGTATATATGTAACTGTCCTCCTGAGGACTGTTATCTTCGTTACCGCCCTTTGTGAAGGATCACAGCTGGAGTTCCTATGGACACGAAGGACATTCAGTAGCAGGTCCATAACTTACTGTGCAGTGTTCAGTACTAGCAGGTGCCTTTGGGTGGGGTGTGGCTTTTAGTATGCATTTTACTGTGTTTCAGGATGGTTGTAGAACATTTATTTTACCTATTTATTTCCAAGAACCACAAATTAATTTCAATATTCATTTATTTTCCTTGTTATTAATATTAATTGTTCAATTAGTTTTTGGCAAATATAACCATACACCCTTTTTCAACATATATAACCAACGAGTAGTACATAAAATATATTAAAAATGCATGGTTGCCTCAATGCTTAATCAGATTGGCTTATATAGAAATCTTAAAGCAATGAGTTTAGGAGCACAGTATTCACTTTTTTTGTACTTTTGCCAACAGGTAATTAAGAAAATGTGTATTTTTAAATCTTAAATTTAAACATATTTTTAATTTATGTTATAATTGGAATACATTGATAAAACGCAACACAATTGATGTTCACTTGGAACGAGGGATCTCTCTTGAAATATAGAACATATATGTGATTTATGACTGGCCAGTAGCTGATCTACATCACTCCCTACAGCCACATAAATGTCAAAAGACAATGGGGTTACAACTAACTGGGTTTACGTGAGAATCAATGGGCCTGCCAGACTTAGAGTGTGTAAGTTCTACATAACACTCCAAATGTCAGCCTCTTGATTAGCTTATAGTTATTGACTTGTACTTAATGTCTTTCTGGTTGATCTTTACTTTATGCAGATATATATGTAATATTAATTTAAGTCTCACTGCAATATTTAACACATTCAGTGATAAGGCCGGATTTTAGTTTTCAACATGTGTGGCTACATATTTAAATTAAAAACTTACCCCAATAGCTGAAAATGTCTTTTTTAAAAAAACTCATTTTTGTAATTGTGTAGTGTAAATTTATGACTGTACTCTGTATATGTGGAAGGCTAAAAAAAAAAAAAAATTATGTATGGCCATCTAGTCGGCCATCAGCCCCTGGTGAATGACTTTGCCGAAAAACTAACATCCAATATTTTTTATATTACTTTATTTTGTAATAAACTTGTTAGTAATATAGTGATTGAAGTAAAAAAAACCGCTTTCTAATCTGAGATGAATTTTTCTAAACATGCTACAGAATACAAAGCAGGTTGAAGTTTATAGAACATAAATACAGTAGTTTTAATTTTAACTTCTTTGCAATATATTCTACGTTGCTTAATTTTATTCTTATGTCTCGAAAAACTAATTTAAAACAGTAATAGAAACTTCAAAAATAACTGTAACCAGGAACTGAAACCACGTCCTACCCGCAGGATACTGCAGAATTGCGGGACCTACTAGCAAGCGAACCCGGCAAAGGCTGGGGGATGACTGATTCAATAATGTGAGTGAGGGAGTATGGCCGACTAGACGGCCATTAGCCACCTACAAAGACAACCACAGAAAAAAAAGTTTGTTTTAATTTGATTCCAAACAGTGAAACGTCTAAATTAAAGATAACACTTACGTTTGATTTCAAAAGAAAACTTAAGATAAGTCTTTTCGATGTTCTTAGAAAAGTTAAAATTTTGAAACTCTTATTAACTAAACATTACTTAATGTATTAGAAAATACGTCATTAAAATTTTAGCTGTTTTTTTTATGGTAAAAAGCACGATTCACTCACTGAGATGGAGTTTAATATTGCAAAATACAATTGCTGAATTTATTGGGGCATAAATAACGGTGTTAAAATTCCACTCGTAGCTAAACTGGTCAACGTTCCAAAAACGCATTTTTACCCCTCGAAGCCACTGAAAATGTCTAACATTCAATTAATTGTGGAACACAAGCAATGTTTATTTTGTTTGACATGTTACCTTATAGTAAAAAAAAAAAAACACACACACACACACTAAAAGGTTCCTAGTTTAAAAAAATATAGTATTACTTTTAAAGAAATTTTAAAGAAATTAAACAGTTAAATATTTATATAGCACTTTGTTATTGTAATTACTCCAACTTGTCGTCTCTCGAGGGATAGGAGGAAAAATGTTTTGTATACAGTCCTTCTTCTGTATAAAGAAATAAATCAAAACATCAGTATTTGTAACTGTGATATTTCGATTGGCCTCTTTTACAGCAATTTTTTTTTCAAAATCAATTTCAAAAGAAACTTTATTCCATATATATCGATTACACATACATGTACAGTTTGGATAACCAAATGTCTTAATTTCTAAAATAATATAAATGATAACATCACAATTGATAGTAAATAAATAAGATAATTTAATGATAATAATTAATCAAACTTAATAATTGTGGAATAAGGTCACTCCCTAGGTAATACAAACAGTTTGGTGTGGCCAGCAAAACATTTGATTAACCGATAAACAACCGGTTTCTTTGTTGAATTAAACTGATAAATATTATGTAGGCCACATATCCATTTTTTAATAAAGATATTAATAACTATAGGAATATGATAGTGCAGCGCAGAATTAGTAAAAACATAGAGAGCCTTCATTTATTATGACGCAATGTGGAAGCAGTACCTAGATTGCCTAACCAACTTAAGAAACGGCGCTCTCCATGAATGTGTACAGTGTGAGTTTTATGTCCTGGCAAACCTGGATATCATTTAAACGGGCTGAGACATCAATATGAGACCTTAGCCATACATACCTACTATAAAAAGTTTTTTATTTTTCAAATTATTAGACATGTTGTCCTTGTTTGCTCTTTTTCAGAATGTATATCATTAAACCGTTGAACAATTCTTGTCACCGTAAACCTCCTTATGGAATTTATTCGGTCCGAAAATTACTCATTGAATAAGTCTGCTAACTCACTGAAAGATCTTAACCGGTCCCCATAACCTCTCATCATTAACATAGTCATTATTTCAAAATCAAAACCTTTCATGATTAAAATAGAACAAGTAACACTATTTGTCAGAAAGGTAAACTTGAACTAAAATTGTACACTTGTAAAAATAAAACTTGTAACATTGTAAACTTGTAAAAGTAAGCTTGAACTAAAATTGATAACGATCTAAACTATGAACTGATAAAATGCCAGTGAGTAGTACCCAAAAAAAGTAGATTTTTCTTTTTAAACTGGTAAGATAAAAACAAGGAACTCATGTAACGAAAAGCAGGAGAAGAAAGTAAATTATTTTGTTAATGTAAATTAGTCTTTCACTCTTTTAAATTACATGTAGAGACCTATACTTTACATAATTAGATTTCTTTTATTTTATTACCTTTAAAACGAGGGGTCACATGATAGGGGTTTACATTTGAAAATTTGTAGTTGCCCTTTTTACCCCCCTTTAGAAAAGGGGGCAAAATGTTTAACAGCTTGAACAAATTTAAACATGTTATAATAGTTATGGTTAAGGTTTCACATTGATATCTCAGGCCGTTTAAATAATATCCAGGGGTGTCAGGACACAAAAACTCACTCAATGAAAATTAGTCTTTTACTTTGTTAAATTGATAGAGGCCTCTAGTTTGCATCATTGTATTTATTTTTGTTATTACTTTTAAAATGAGAGGTCACATAATAGATGATAATTTGTAATTTCCCCCCTTTACCCTCCCCCCTTTAGAAAAGGGGGCAAAATATTTAACAGGTTGAATAATTTTAGAAATTCGTTATAATAAGTATGGTCAAAGTCTTACATTGATATCTCAGGCCATGTAAATAATATTTAGGTGTGCCAGGACACAAAAATCACTCTCTATTTACATTACAATAGAAAAAACTGATAGTATTTTTAAGAAATCAACTAAATAATATGTCCAACATCACAAATTACATTGATTCAAAATACTGGGAAAATATTAGACTTGTGCAAATAAATGTGTAAAGGAATATTAAAAAGAAAATGCTCAGTAACACATTTTTAATTATTCAGCCACAGAAAAATAAATTGGGTAGTTTTATAGAAAATCATAACATTCTCCAGATCTAAACTTGACAACTACATGAAAAGGGCGATAAGGGTACCAGAGGGCAAAGGCCAAGTTAAGTCTGGCTGAAAAATGGAAAACTAGCAAGAAAAACGGTGTAAGGAACGAGAAAGACATCAATTCAATTATAAGTTAGAAGAGATTGGATAGTTTCAGTAAAGGCTTTGTAAAAAAATTGGGTGTGCGTCGGACCACACGGTGGAAGTTATACTTCTTTGGCCATTCTCATACACCCACTCACGCACACAAACAGACAGGATATATAAATGAAATATAAGACATTTTTCAATATTATTCAATATATTTATCTTCAATATATTATACGTGACTTCATTATTATATTATACACCTATATTATCATTATCAGTAATTTCTTCGATTAAATTTCTTCGATTAACAATCGATTAATCGATAGTTCTTAAAAATTTGTTCTTACTTTTCAGCGTGACGCGGTTTCTCGACCAACATCCCATCCCAAAGTGTCTAACGGGCGCAAAGAATTATAACTTCAAAAATTAACGGACAAACAATGATAGAAATTGTGATATAACCATTTATACATCTGATAAATATATAATTTCCTTAAAAAGCAAGAAATCCAAAAACGTAATTTGTATAGTAACTTAAGTATACACTCATGACTTATCAAAATATTAATTGGTTTAATTATATCGTGATCTTTATAAATAGGATCACGTTGATCTTTATAAACAGTCTTCTTTCACTCTTTTCAAAAAGCATTTGGAAGAATTTAAAGTTTATAAGGAATATTACTCAGTTAGTAGTTTTTAGCAGATAAGGACTGACCTAAGTCGATTGTTTTATCACTTGAATACTACTCATGTAAAGTAGTTTTAACTGACTCTTGTCATGCAATATTACGATTGTTAAACGACAAATAAAGCATTTGATTTTATGTGAATTTTACTTTTTTATATAGTAAACTTGAAACTAATAGTTGTTAAGAAATTTCAAAAGCATAACAGTCTTGATTGTTGTGGAATATCGAGAAGTATTAATATTGAAAAATAAGTAAACATATGCTTATTACTGGTAGATGATGTATTATTGAAATTTCTAACCATAAATAATTTTATAGACTTCAAATACTTTTAGATCGTGAACGTGTAATGTGAAGGGGTTTAAAATAATTTGTAAGTATATACTAGATTTTTTCATTACAGCATTTTTGTATTTATTAACGAGTTTGTACTATGAAATTTCTTTCGTAATACTAGAATTCTTTTCGGCCGTTCCAACCTAGGATGAACGTTATTGGTTGTGTTTTAAATTTTAAACGAAAGAAAATGTTATTTTCAAATTTATAGAACAGTGTAAAAGTCGATGATGATATATTCTAGAGAATGGCCTTCTACGAAGACCGAGCCTCAGACAGAATAGTGACTACGTCATTAATCTTGATTTGGCCTGAGGTCTTCCAGAGTTTTATAAAGAATATCTCTCCACATTAAGCCATTAGCTTGATTCACATCCCCTTTCGTACTTGGCGAAGGTTTATTTTTATATTTGTAGAGTTGAGTATAATATACATATTTGTTTTAAGAATATTATTTTATACCTCATATATACTTGAACTAAAGAATAATTATTTTAATATCAATCTTCTTATCTCTAAATACAATTATTTTTTTGGATTGTGGTAGGATTAAAAACATACATTTAAACTTTTGTTATTAGAAAATAAATCGGAAATTTATTAAGTTATAAACAACTTTAATTTTTTTATAAACTCTATACCTATTTTAAACATTTCTATCATTGTATGTTTTAAGATATTTAGGGCACGCTCTCAAATTTGGTGTCATTGTTTTATTTTTCCACGACTTATTTCGTTACAATAATACTGTCTTTAGGTGGAATTTAAAAGCAGCTTGTTCAAGATAGTCATAAAAAATATAAAATTGAAAACAAAATACAAAAAAGTGTAAAAAAGAAAAGAATAAATATACAGCGTATGGTCGCATGTCTGCCAAAAGAATAAATATACAGCGTATGGTCGCATGTCTGCCAAAAGAATAAATATACAGCGTATGGTCGCATGTCTGCCAAAAATTTGCCATTTGAAGTAATACTATATTAATATGACAGTTAATAAACTCTTGTGTCAAATTAAGTTTAGTACAAAAATAAAAAAATAGTCAACAAAATAATTGTTTCTCATAAAAATAGATACGATCCCTATAACCATGATATACCTCCGTAACCAAGTTTATGGAGAGCTACTAAACCCTCGCTGAATAGGAGCAAAGGACATGTGGTCTATTGTTTGTGTGACAATCACTGTGTGATCCTTTGTTTGACCTTACTTTGACCTTCAGTAATATATCTGCATATACACCTGTAAAAGTGATTTAACACAGTCCACTCTTTGAGTGATTTATTCAAGTTAAGCGTTTTATTCGTACGTTTCTGTTGATTCGATGTCAGCTCGTTTATAGGAGAAATGATGGGAACCAAGTAAACCCAAAGATATTCCTTTAGGGTTTGCCACCTATCACACCCTTAGGGTGTTTTTCTTACAGTCCGTATACTTTAAGTTTCTATTTACTAGTGCTAGACGTAAAGCAATTTCCAAACCGATGTTGCGACTAGACTAACGTTGTAAACCCAAGATAAGCTCCCTAACTCAATTGGTTAACAGGTGTTAAAGTGTTCCACAACTAAATTACCTCTAGTTTTATTTAAGTTTTGTATTGAATTGGTTTCCAAACGAACTATATATAGATGGTTTCAGCACCATAACATGTCCCTCTTTATAATTTGCTCGATCATTGTTCGAATTTCCATATGATCTCCATAAGAAAAATTCCATATGATTTCTATAGCTTTACAACCAAACAGGAATTTACTCATCCCAACTAATTGATGGTGGAGCCATCGATGTTTTACCGTAAACCTAAGGGAAGAATTAAATAAATAAAACACTTATGATTAATTTTTATTCACTGTAATTATTTATTGTTTGTTTATTCACGGTTTGATTATTAATTTAGTATTATTATTGTGTAACTATTTTTTAAGACAATCCGTTCTAAAGTGGTTGAAAAAACATAAAATGTCAAATTATTTTAATGAGCTCTAATTTATCTGCGATATTAAAAGTTCAGTTATTTAGTATATTTAGCATTTGTAACGAGTAATCGTAAAAATAAATAAGCGGTGAATTGTTTATTACACCATCAATAATTTCTTCGAGTAAAAGAAACTGAGTATATTATATGAATAGTAAAATACATTAATCTTTAATCTTGATTTGGCCTGAGGTCTTCCAGAGTTTTCTAAAGAATATCTCTCCACATTAAGCCACTAGCTTGATTCACATCCCCTTTCGTACTTGGCGAAGGTTTATTTTTATATTGGTAGAATATTGGCTAAAATTACTGTTATTTGATTATTTTAAAATATTGCAAGATTGTTATAATAGTATTTTCCTGTATATTTACATAAACAGTTCAATCGTGCACATAAAATGCACATCTAACGCACTTACACACACTAACATCATATACCAATAAACAAACAAACATTTGCTCAATTGCATACTACTTTTGACATACAGTCGGTGTAGTGGTGGAGTGCTGTAACCCAGCTACTTGGGGACAGATTATTGAAGATATTGTAGGTGATAGGTTCTATATTCAGCCCTCTTTAATAACAAATCGGCATCTGCTTAATGGTTAATATCGACGTGGACACTATTAGAGGAGTGTTCATGTTGGATTGTAGTCAAGGTTCAGATGTTGTGTAGGCAAGATGACTGAGTGTCAGGCTTGACAATTAGCTGAAAATCAGACCAGCACTACTTGGTTCGGATTCCTCGTAAATCTGTGAATTCCTTTGTTGCAATGGCTTTTAATTAATAGCTCTTGTGAAGAACAGGCAACCTTAGTACTCATCATACGCATCGCTCCTCCTATTCGTCCATATCTCTACGATCGGCGTCTTACTTATGAATACTGAATGAATAATAATAATAATGAATAATTTAAAAATAAAATATTTATAGTTGGTGTGACGTTGATAATAAAGCTAGTGCTGATCATTAATTCAACGTTGTCACAGTAAAATAATTTGTTTGGTTACAAAGTCAGGTTGCACTTTTGGAAAGTAGAACGCGAAGTCGGTTATAAGAACTATGTTGTTGTTTGCCTGGACAAAGACAGCGGAAATAAACACTTAAACACTGTGACAAAGTTGTTTACGTAAGTCGTGGTACTCTAATCAACTTAAAAAATTACACTGAAAGTTGGTTAGGATTTAAAAACAACGTTATTGTCCGCTAACAGCTGTAAAGGAAAGCCTGTTAAATTTAAAGATGTGCAACGTAAACATTTCTTTAGGAATACTGGTCAGTATTTAAATTTTTGAATTTATTAAAATTTACGTAAAAATTTACTGTGTATAGCCACAGGGAAAGTAGAACAGAAGTCACTCTCTTACGATCACAGGGAACGCCTCAGTGGCAGTTGTAAATACCTTACAACTAACGTACGTCTTTATGCATATTTAGTAATTATAAATACATTATTTATATACATCAGGATTGGGGAGGGGGAAATGTAATGGATTTACAGGGTACTGGCCGTGGCATCCCCATGACGAACTGAATGAATGATGCCTCTCGACACACATTCAGTGCAATATTGGATGTGACCTCTGTTTATTTCTTCTCTGTGGTACAGATAAGCTACAAACATGTGTTATTTATTAAATCAAATGAAACGCAACCTTGAAAACACCAAAGTTTTTATCTTGGGATTCTGAATATATCGGGTGATAAATAAATGTGAAAAATGTTATTATTATTTGATTTGAACTAAAAACATTTTTCACCGACAATGTACGAAATTAAATCGATCTCTAAATAATTATTTAAACGTACGTTTATTGATTTTATATATTTAATGGGAATTTATTTATATTGCGTCTTAATGAAAGTTATTACTTTTGAATAGCTGCTGTTAAAAAACTAATTTGGTAAAATATGTATATAATATTGAAGAAGGAGATGAAAAATTAAGGTTCCATTGTCTAATTGTTTATTTAAAATGTACTATTCAAACAAACATATAATATACAACAAATATAAAAGGGAGAGGTAGAGGTAGAGGGAGAGAGAGAGAGGGGGGGAGAGAGAGGGGGAGAGAGAGGGGGAGAGAGAGATAGAGAGAGAGATAGAGAGAGAGAGCGAGAGAGAGAGAGAGAGAGAGAGAGAGAGAGAGAGAGAGAGAGAGAGAGAGAGAGAGAGAGAGAGAGAGAGAGAGAGAGAGAGAGAGAGAGAGAGAGAGAGAGAGAGAGAGAGAGAGAGAGAGAGAGAGAGAGAGAGAGAGAGAGAGAGAGAGAGAGAGAGAGAGAGAGAGAGAGAGAGAGAGGGTGGGAGAGTGAGGGAGAGGGGTAGAGAGAATCTTCTTCAACGTTCATTGTTGAATTCTATTTAAATATAATATATATTTTATACTGGTAAATCACTTGAACACTGTAGTGGCTTTTCATTGAATAGATTTTTGGAAAACCATTGTGAATTCAATTTAGTTATGTTATAGTAAATGTTTCAGAAACAATTTTAGAATTTTGGTAAGTGACTGAAATAAATAGTTTTAATAACAATATTAAATAATACTAATTAAATATGGTACATATAAATTATTCTACAAATAGTTATACATTTTATTTAAATTGTCAGGTGATTGTTTATGTATACATAGGTCTATTCATTATTTTATTTATTTTAAACGAATTGAATTATCATATGGTTGAGTACCATTTGTAAGCTGGCTGACAGTTGTGTACAAAGCCGTACTAACGACAGTTGTCGGACTCTAAGGGATGCTGCGGTAATAGTAGTGCCTGTCTTAATTGAAGACAGACTCTATCGAGATATTGCGTCATCAATACAGTTCCATTACGTCATCAATACAGTCCCTTGACTGATGCAACAATGTTCCTGCATATGAATTGGCGCTGTTTGTTTTTATAAACATAAATTGCAAAATATTTGGTCACATTTGAGTTTCTCTTGAAAAGGTTTTTTTGTAATGTTTAATTAAGCATTTTTATTAATAGCTTACTCTAAAAAGGCAAAATTAATATAGATTTAGAATAAGTGTCACGGATTTACACCTGAAGATCACATATTCCCTAATCATACATACATACATACAGTAAAATGACCAATGTTTTTGTGTTTGAAGATGTTAAAATACAATATAAACTAATTACATTATACAATTAGTACCAAATAAAAGCAACAAATGATTGAAAAAAATTAAAACATAGTACTTAAATAAAAGTCTGCCAAAATTAACAATAAAAAAAACAAAGAAACAGATACTATAGCAAAAGAAAAAAACATAAGAAATGAGTGGAAAAACAGCTAATTGAGAAAATGGATACCAACACATGCGAAACAATAATATAATATTACTAGGGGGACACTCCTGCGCGCTTTGCGTGCCAACCTCGACTCTCGACACACATCGGCCTTCGGCCTCGGTATGTGACTTTGACTACAAATAATAGTAGATTATCTGTATAACGTAAAATCAACATATTACGATAATTAAAAATATTCCCCTCACACTACTTGCGTTGCTGCCTATTTATTAGTATTACCCTATTTATTAGGGCATTACTTAACCTATTTTAAACGTGTTTATTTAATTTGTTTTTCTTTAACAACTTAAGATTAAACTCTTAATGCATCAATAGGGTAATGTCAAATACACAAAATAAACATGTTTATTTATTTACATATTAACAACTATTTTTTTAAGTTTTTTGAATAGAATTGTTAGTATCTATGAAATTAATAAATGTGTTACGGGAAATGATTCTAAAAACATTTATGGAGATACGGCTGTCCAAAGTGAATAATTTGGCCTTTTTGGTGCCTAACCCATAAACAAACCGTGTGATATAATTTATTAACATTTTGGAATATAGTGGACAAAAGGTACTAATAAACTTAGTATATTGTAGTAAATATAAAACAAAATTTATTTTAAATTTTACCAATTATTTTTCTATAAATGATATTTATTAAAATTTTGAGTTGAAATTTCTACAATCATCTTTGGCTAAAAAGCAGATTAATAATATATATAAAATTCATCGCTAGAGTTAACTATAAATGTGAGAGTTATGCCCATCAATTGAATTTGCGCGGCCGGGCAGGAGGGGGCTATGAGGGGGGGGGGAGACATTACTTGTTGGTTAGTGAGTCAGGCTCTTTACTAGTCTTAGCGGCAGTTGTGATAAAATCTAGAACAAAATTCCTTTGAGTGCTAAACTGGGTGCTTGGACGAACACACTTGAGAGGGCCGTTCGGAAATGATCAGAAAGACTAGTAATTTTTAAATATGGCTATGATTTTACCCTTCTTGCTTTATTTGACATTTAATTTATATTTCAGTAATGTTTTCTTGACATATGCGTTACATTAGTGGCCTGACTATTAAATGGGCCTCACTTTGGAGTTTGAGCTGCAAAATGCCATACACTATTAAAGCACCTTCCCCCACTGCTGCTTAATACTTCATCGGGCTCGACTGTTCTGTATGGCCTAAAAGTTCTAAAGAACGTTAGGTATCTTTATTTTAAATTTCATGAGTACTCCTATTAGCATAACATCAGTATTTGGGCCAGAAATTAAACAGTTCAGGTTATCCGTCACTCAAATCTGATGCTGCATATCTTTATTTACATTTTAAATCCTGTGATCGTGCTTGTGAGTGTGTTTGATTATGTGACTTCTCCTCATATGTACTTCATCCATCCACAACCAAATAGTGTGTTTTTATTTACATACGAAATTTACGTTGATTCCTTTGTTTAAAGTTAGTATGCATAAATTGGGTTTATCGGATATTTTCCTTTAATTTACGACCATAACCATAACTTGGTTAACCTAACATAACCAAACCAAACCGACATAACATAATTAAACCTAACATAGCCAAACCAAACCTAACATAACCTAACCAAACCTAGCATAACCAAACCAAACCCTAAATAACATAATTAAACCTAACATAGCCAAACCAAACCTAACATAACATAGTTAAACCTGACATAACCAAACCAAACCTAACACAACTTAATTAAACCTAACATAACATAATTAAACCTAACATAACCTATCCAAACCGATATAACATAATTAAACCTAACATAGCCAAACCAAACCTAACATAACCTAACCAAACCTAGCATAACCAAACCAAACCCTAAATAACATAATTAAACCTAACATAGCCAAACCAAACCTAACATAACATAGTTAAACCTGACATAACCAAACCAAACCTAACACAACCTAATTAAACCTAACATAACATAGTTAAACCTAACATAACCAAACCAAACCGACATAACATAATTAAACCTAACATAGCCAAACCAAACCTAACATAACCTAACCAAACCTAGCATAACCAAACCAAACCCTAAATAACATAATTAAACCTAACATAACCAAACCAAACCCTACATAACATAATTAAACCTCATAACCAAAACAAACCTAACACAACATAATTAAACCTAACAACCTATCCAAACCTAGCATAAACTAACCAAACCTAACATAACCTAAACAATCCTGACATAACCTGACCAAATAGTGGTATTGAATTAACTATTGGATGAAGAAGTCCAAGGTTTCTTTCAAACCTTCCGTGTCATAATATCTTAATCTAGATATACACTAATAATTGTTATCCCGGACCAGATAACGATATAGATTCATATGTATAACTGGAAATATGAAAAGATTGAACTCTTGGAAATATATGTTAGTACATACTAAACAGGATAACTGGTAATCAGTGTTACAAAACATTTAGGGTAAAAGTACAATGCAAATGTAGTTTAATGATGTGCATAAGAGTTTCAACTCTCAAAATGGGCTACTAAAAGAATTTTTTACTTATCTTACAAGACACGTAAGATGCGGCCTAATATTGCGATTTTTCGGCCACCACCGAACATATCTCAACAAATTATACCAAAGGGGAGCAGGCCTCCCTATACTTTTACATGTTAACCTAAGTACATTTTTCTCAGAAACCCATTAAGATATAAGGCTGAAATTTTGTGTACATAATCTTGAGGCCTTTATCAAAATTGTGTCCAGCCAGAATTTTGAAATATTTTTCGGATTGAAAATTATAAATTAAACAAATATATTTAAAATTCTTTTTTTTTATTTTTGCATAAAATATGATATAAAATTGATAAAAATGGCTTAATTTAAAAACCAACAGGACATAAGAATTAAAATAGTATTTTGTACATGTGTTCAAAAAAACAGCTGTCTAGCTCAAACCGTTTATGAGAAAAATGTACCTAAAGGTTTAAAATGTGTGTTTTCGGAAAACGGACAAAAACAGTAAAAAATAAATGAAAACTCACTTTAGTAATGTCCTGGAGCGTAGGGAGGGTTGTCTGGATCTTCTTCCTGTTCAAACTGATCCTCAAGATGTTTCCTTTTTAATCTAGTTGCTTCACGGCACTCTTTTTCTATTTCTTGGATTGCTTTATCCGCTTAGGTGATGCGACGTTCATCGAGACATTTCATAGCTTTGACACAGTTGTAGCCTGGTTGTAGTCCTAAGAGTTTGAAAGTAATGCATTTGCTGACAAAACCTTTATTATATGAAGCTATGGCATCATACACACCCAGCTTCAAAGTGTGTATTCTGACAAACACTTTCTTAGGGATGCGATTCCAAATTATATTATTGAGAGACTCGCTCACATTTTGAGTCCCTCCGTGTGCACACTTAGCCAGTAATATAGGATTAGCCAAGTCTCTGAATATTGGTTTTATCTCTTGTAACACAGCTAATGGTAAGTGTGTGTGTTCTTCATGCTTATATGGTTCCTTCTTCATTTTTGCTATTTGGTATTTACACCAGGTGTCATCTGAGGCTGGGCACAAATTATGTTGAGGATCCTGGTCGGTTGAGCCCATATGGAAGTACTCTGCCCATATAGCTTGTCTCATTGCCTGAACTCCTTTTGTAGCATTCCTCCTAATTGCTAGCCCATAGTATAGCTGGAGGGTATCTATGGCAGCATTTGACAACCTTCCGATGCCACCAATCGTTTTACCATCGCTCAAAATTCTTTTTGGATTTGATTTTTTATATGATCTAAGGCGAGTTCCCATCCTTTTTTGAATGTGGCCTACACACTCCATTTTTTCAATCTTAAAATTAGGGCCATAGGGCTGATCAGCACATACACTATCATAGCCCTTACAATCACCATCACCCAGATAGTAGGCATATCGAACATCATAGTTCAGTTTGGATCTTCTAAACATTTTTCGTACGCCCTCCACTTCCATCCCACCACTAGTTCCGGAGTAGTTAGCAATGCAACTGTCATCATGGTTTTTTCTTAGCCTATCTTTACACTGACAAAATTTGGAAAAGATCTCGACGTCAATTACTTCACCTGTAGTTATACTGGTAGCTGTAACTACTCCATTTAGTGATGAGTATTCCCGCCGTTGCCAACTACCATCAAACGCTGCTGCAATATCTCTTGTACCATCATTTTGCCTTACTGCATTTTCCACAGCATCCTTCATTGACTCAGTACAAACCCTTTGAATTGCTGATAATAATAATTTATTGTAAAACATAAATTTAGATGGTTTATACAAATTCATCAATCCTGCAAATATTTCAGCAGTTTCTTGTCCGACACCGATTGAGCGCATGGCGTAAACAAATCGTACATTTACATCAAAGACTTTGCGGATTTTATTTTCAATTGAAACATCTGTCACAAGACTGTTTGTCTTGTTAGCTGTTACATCACAATGTAAACAATTGAGGGTTAGAGTACAGGCCAAACCTATTCTCTTAGAGGTTGATAAAGTCAATGGACCTTGACATAATTTACAAACAGCAACTTCACTAATAAGACTTTTGATTGAGTTCAAATCAACATTTTCATATTGAAAAGAGCTATCTTCAAATTCAGTGTATTCTGAGGTGTGCTTTTCAAGTTTTAGTTTTGATGTGCTAGTGATTTTAGGCCTACTTACACTCAAAGATGTTTCTAAAGTACTAGGCCTAGGGCTACTTACAGAATTGAGGTTATTTTTAGTTTTTACGTGCCAACCAAAAGCTTTCTTCTTTTTGTAAACTCTACCTACTCTTGGCATTGTTTATTTTCTAATAAATACCGTCCAAACAATAAATCAGAACTCACTTCACTTCAATACACACTATTAGCACAAACTCACAACTCAAGGAAAGATTCACACACAGTTTGTTTATGTTTGTTGCTAGAAAACATACAATAACAATACAATGACAGCACAGTGTAAATAAAAACAGAAAGAAAATAGTAACCAAAGCCTTATTAATATTGTGATTTCTAAAGCACAATGTACTATATGAAATGTTATCACACAAAACGATGCAGACTCAGCGCGTGACCAGAGAAATTAGTGAAAAACTACTGTGCATTACTGTAGTAATTATTTTTTTTCAACCACTAATATTTTTATTAAAAATAAGTGTTGTATATCGATTTATTCTGCATGAAATGAGCTACAAATTGAAACTAATATTAAAAAAAAAATTTTTTTTCAATTTTTTGAGGACTGCTCCCCTTTAACATGTTCTACATTAAATTTACAATAATAATAAGTCAATGGTTTGTAGGTTTAAAAAAGAAATGAACATTGTAAATTATTCCAAAGTAAAAAACTGTTACATTTTGTAAAAAGTAAAAATAACTATGGCCTATTGAAATTTTTACACCCCGAATACAAGAAGGTGTCTAGTTAGATAAAAAACTCCGCCATTTTTAAAAATTTTTTAATTTTATTTATGCTACACTAATAAATTTTCTTTAAACTTGTGCGAGCTTTGGTGGTTTGAATGTTGAAAAAAGAGGGGTCCTAAAATCTTAAAAAACTAAATTAATACAAAAACACACAAATTTGCACGATTCACTCAAGAGGGAGTTTTCAACTCTCACAACATGCACATCTGGGCAACAGAATCCAAAAGCTATTTGAGAATAGCATAGGTTCAGTATAAATGTGTGGGCCGGAAGTTGTTGGCGGTGTGGTCGTGGGGTCGCAGTTCTTTGAGGGAAACATTGCCTTATTATTATTGTAAATTTAATGTAAAAGCATGTTAATGGTGTAATTTGTTGAGATATCCCGAAGTTTTAAGGTGTGTCTTAAAGAGCATCTATAACTTAATGGTGTAAATTGTTGTAATCTTAATGGTGGAAATGGTGTAATTTGTTGAGATATGTCTAGTGGTGACCGAGAAATCGAAGTATTAGGACTCAAAGCACGTGTCTTTTAAGAAAAGTGAAAAACAATTCTTTTTGAAGCCAATTTTGAGAGTTGGAACTTCTTATATATATATATCATTAAACTCAATGTACATTGTACTTTTACCCAAAATGTTTTGTAACACTGATGACCAGCCACCCTTTTTAATGTCTATATAGTATCTGATGTAGATATATTATTGTACGGTATATCTAGATTAAGATTTTAAGAGATGGAAGATTTGAAAGAAACCCAGTTTATGACCCGCTACACCTTAGGTAAGTGCAGTGGATCATTAGTTATTGTATCTTGGCAACAACGTCATTTTGCCGAGCACCGCCCACCTTCATAAATATAAAAAGTCAATTCTGTGTGTACATTTGCAACCTTACCTGCGCTAGTAACCACTTGGTGTATAGTGTATTTGTCAAATGTATTTATACACTTTATAGATACTTCTGAACGTACTTATTTTCTAAGAACGTAGTTTTTATTCCGCAGAAACGTCTCTCGTGCCTAATGAAAAAATTTATTTTTTTAAACTTAAATTTTTTCAAGATTATTTAATATATATTTAATCTTTACGTGTTTTTGTGCACTAAATAATCATTTAAAAACTATTTTTGTTTGAAACAATTATTTTTCGAAATAATATGGAAAACTACTTTGGCAGTGAATGGTGTAATAGCACCCATATACGTAATGATAATAAAACCAACGTCTTATACAAAAACAATTTTCTCATAGTATTGCCGGAAGAATTATCATCAGGATCCTTATTTAAATTGAAAATATTTTTTAGATTCTTAAATTTTATAAGCCGAAAATACTTTTTGCGTATTTTAAGGCAAAAATATATGAATACACGAGGGTAGGGTGAATGTGGATGACCTGTACAACCTGTACCTGGTTACTAACTGCGTTAGACCGTTTCTCAGAAAGGGCCTTTTATTAATAGCCCAATATCCAGTACAACTAAGGGACTTACAGCTTTACGTGGAATCCGAACCACGTAGTGCTGGTCTTATTTTCAGCTAACTGACTCTCTTCCCTACACAACATCTAAACCTAGACTACCATCCAACATGGACAACCCAGACTTCTCTAGTAGTGTTCATGTCGATAGCAATCAATGACCGGATGCCATGTCGGTATTAAGAGGACCGAGCATAGAACCTATCACATACAATCTCCTTAACACTTTGTCCTCAAGTAGCTGGGTTAAAGTACTGTACCAACTTACGAAGAATATTGTCTATAATACTTGAAACATACGATTATAGAAAAAAAAACAACGTCAAGAGTGAAGAATAAACGTACAATACAATCGTATATAATACGTACAATAACTGTACTGTACAAAGAATTGTTTACCAAATTATATCACATATAGAATTGAAAAACAACTCTTAAAGAAATAAGCACGCTTTATTGCAAAATTTAACATATGACCAATGTACTTATCCAGAAAATTTATAACGTTGGAGGCTGACAATTCGATTTCGTTGCCTTTGAAATTTATTCACGCAAACTGTCCCAAAACCATTTGTAACACTCCTTCTTTACATTCTATTGTTTTAAGGCTTATGTTTGTAGATGCATCGAAAAATAAATTTTTTTATTTTTATTCGAGTTTGTACTGTTTGAATGTAAATATCTAGTTGTGCTAAATTCAGTTGTCATAGTGTTACACGTAACAACTTAAAGTAATTTTCAGTGTGGAAAAACATGTAAATTTAACTGTAAAATATGTAAATATATTATTTGTCGAACAATTTCTGATAAATTTAAGTAATAATACCAGGATGTATTTATATGATTGTAATATATTTATCATTTGAATATGTTGTAGTGATAGGGTTTCGCTAAAATTTGGTATGAAGTTGAATACAATAGGGTTTTGTATACTTAAGTTTAATACACAATACGGGCTTTTTCCGTTAACTCACTACTTTTCCCCTTACTTCACTACCAACACTTTTTTATTGCAATGACAGTTAGGTTAGGTCTAGTTAGGTTGGATTAGGTAGCTACTAAAGTTGATCACAAACTGGAAAATCCAATAATTGACTTACCACCGAATACGCTGTTAGTATGTAAGTTACGAGAAGCAATATCGGATTCTTAGCGGATAAGGAATACCAAAGTGGGCGTAAAAATGATTGGGGAACAGTTTTTAGAGTAATAGAATATTTAGCAAGCAGTATTGAACTAACGGAAGCGAAAAAAAATAATAATAGTGAATGAACTGAAAAGATCCCAAAATACATCCAAGAATAATTAATGAAATAAGTACTGTATATTTTTCATAATAAGTTAAAATGTGTTTATCAAATTAGAATCACGTGACAATTGTTTGCCTTTGTCATGTATAAGGCGAAATACTTAAATGATCATTCACAGTTCATAACATAATCAGGCTTGAGTTTCAATAAAACAGCACGTCATAAAAAGGATTTAACTAGACTTGGATGGTTGACAAACTTTGCAAGTTTATGGTTGGCAAGTCACTGAAGAGGCGTTGAACACTCGTAAAATGGCAATAAACACGACGTTGAAACTGTAAACTAGTAGCTCCTGTTCTGATGTTTAAAATATGCAAATAGTTCTTTTTTATGTGATATTTATATATAGTTGTAGTTAATGGTTTATAAAATGGAGTGGCAACAGGTTTAAGGCTAACCATGCAAACGACGTGGGTTTGACTACGGAGTATGTAAAATGTCGCTCCCACAGTTGAATATCAACCTGACCGTTGGCAACGAATACAAGTTCGTTTAAGAAGTTTACGACCTTATGAAGTTAGGTCAGCCAGTTTGAAGTATCTGCGATTTGATGTTTTTCCAGTGAGACTTGAGTATCTTCGTCTCTTTCTTTCCCCCTTTACATTGACCCCCTCTCTTCCTCCAATATACACGTACGTGTATTGGAGGGTGGGTGGTTCAATACCAAATTATGTGTATGGGAGGGTCTGTACCAAACTACGTAAATGGGAGGGTGGTAAGGTCAGTACCAACGTACGTGTATGGGAGGGCAGGTGGGCTAATTGTAAATTACGTGTATCGGAGGACGGTTAGTTCAATAACAAATTATGTGTGTGGGAGTTTGGGTACGTCAATACCAACCTACGTGATAAGGAGTGTGGGTGGCTCAATATCAGATTACGTGTAAGGGAGGGTGGGAGGATCAGTACCAATCTACGTCATAAGGAGGGTGGGTGGTTCAATACCAAATTATGTGTAAGGGATGGTGGGAGGATCAGTAGCAACCTACGTGATAAGGAGGGCGGGTGGTTCAATACCAAATTAAGTGTATGGGAGGAAGGGTGGGCCAATATTCAAAGTATTACACAATTTTGTTGATAGCTCTTATTTATTAGATAAAATTAAGTTATATGTCCCTAGAAGTAATTTGCGTTCATCCATAGTTTTTTACATACCTCGAAGTGTTACTGTACAGTTTTATAATTTGTCTTTGTTTAAAGCACTTCGCCCACTAAATAAGTTTAAAAGAGAAATAGATGTTTTTAATTCAAAAATGAGTTTGTTTTTAATTGAAGTAAATAAATTTCCTTCACTTTCATAAAATGGATATTCACTGCAATATTTAACTTCTTTTTGTTTCTAAATTTATGTTTGGATGAATATTATTTGTTAGCTCGCGCTACATAGTTGATTATTACTGTTAAGCCTGTATTATATATTTTTAGCATAGTTTACTTATTCTTGTACTGAAAATAATTGTTGTGTAGTTATAGTTTTGTCAAAATGGCTGTATTAGGTTTTTTACCTGTAGCTGTTATGTAAAGAGTCATAAATAAATAAATATCACTAGGCGATGCAACGAACCTAAAAAAAAAAAAAAAAAAAAAAAAAAAACTGGCGTCACAACTTTGCCCCTGAGTTAGAGAAAGTGCAAGTTCAAATACTGGCCAGGACTGATATTTTTTTAGTAAAATTCACACTGTACTGTACTAGTTCTCCCTCTTACTCGGTCAGAACAAGTTGCATGCACATATCAATTATCTATTGGTGACGGATAGACTAAGGTGAAACAATCTTCTCACAAACTGTAGAACAGCTGTTAAATGTTTTTAAATAAATGGTATTAGCACTTATTAATGTAGTTTTAAATATTGAAAAATATGCGAATCTGAGTTTAAAATGAAATATTTTATGAATAAATAAATTAGTTTATCAGCTGAAAGATTTTGGTTGATTACTGCGTTTCATATAAAACTACTCAAAATTTATTTAAATCATATAGAGAAATGTACGAATAGAATTTAAATAATTTTTATTCAAATATATTTTATTAAATATCTCTAATAGACAAGCATGTCCATTGAATGTCATATACAATCATCCGAATGATATCCGAAGCTTATCCCCGTAACGTTTTCATTTATTATCATTCGGGATTTAGCCACCGAATAAAATACGAGCTATTTGCAGTTTTGTATCTCAAAGAAATCTTGGTTGACAATTGTATTTGATTGCAATTCAAATGCATTTGAATTTTAGGATTTTATTTTACTCCATGCAATACAACGTTAATTTATGATTAATTACGCACCAAGCTTACGAAGAATACGTTTATCACCATATTTTGTCCAGCAGAAAGATGCGTGTACAGCAAATCCAACTAAAGCAGCCTGTCAGTTGGATAATTGGACTTCCGCTCTGTTCTACCACTCTCCCGTTTCAGACACATGTCCAAGTTCCGTCCTGTAAAACATTCATAACACTCTGTTCTTAGAGTTTGTGTTGCTTGAAGTTTTAATAAATATATATTTATTTTGACTAATCATAACAATGACATTCTTGTTATATATTATCTCCAACGTCACTATGGAAATAATTTCGTTTAAAGAATTTGATGGTGGCTCTACGTAAAGAAACGTCACAATTAATATAAACCACGTCCTGAAAACATTTCGTCGGGGGAGTGGGGACTACAGATAAATAGCCTTATACGATATGTAAATATAATAACGTAACGTGCTATAAAATCATTAATTAAAATAACCAGTAAAATGTATAGTCACAGTAAAAAACGATAATTATCACATTTTTGATAACACATGAATGTGTGATATAAGTGACAACATGATTTCTGCCAAACGTAATTACTTCCCCGACCGTATGTTTGTAAAAAAGGCATAGTTTGACTAAATATCATTCTTTTGTAAATCCATTCGGTCTGAGGATGGTAAGCGTGGTTTAATAATAGTTTTATCACCATGGTGTTTTGTACATCTTGCACTAACATTATATTGTGTTGTGCCGTTAACTTGTTTTACATTTCTACCAAACGAAATATGAAAATAAGAAACAACCCTTTTAAATTAAAAACCATACATTTGTTAGAGGCAAAAAGTTATTGGATTTTGGAAAACTATAAAAACCAATATGATACACAATAAGTAAAAAATATCTTAACAGAGATGGTGAAATTAATCGTAAGGAAGACGTATTTTGAACTATCACAATATGTATGTATAGTTGAAACCGTATAACAAATTGTTTATTCAATTAAGTATAATTTTAAAAAATTTTGCTTGTAATAAAATTGATATAATGGCCATTGGCACAGATGAAATGAAATGAAATGAAATGAAATGAAATGAAATGAAATGAAATGAAATGAAATGAAATGAAATGAAATGAAATGAAATGAAATGAAATGAAATGAAATGAAATGAAATGAAATGAAATGAAATGAAATGAAATGAAATGAAATGAAATGAAATGAAATGAAATGAAATGAAATGAAATGAAATGAAATGAAATGAAATGAAATGAAATGAAATGAAATGAAATGAAATGAAATGAAATGAAATGAAATGAAATGAAATGAAATGAAATGAAATGAAATGAAATGAAATGAAATGAAATGAAATGAAATGAAATGAAATGAAATGAAATGAAATGAAATGAAATGAAATGAAATGAAATGAAATGAAATGAAATGAAATGAAATGAAATGAAATGAAATGAAATGAAATGAAATGAAATGAAATGAAATGAAATGAAATGAAATGAAATGAAATGAAATGAAATGAAATGAAATGAAATGAAATGAAATGAAATGAAATGAAATGAAATGAAATGAAATGAAATGAAATGAAATGAAATGAAATGAAATGAAATGAAATGAAATGAAATGAAATGAAATGAAATGAAATGAAATGAAATGAAATGAAATGAAATGAAATGAAATGAAATGAAATGAAATGAAATGAAATGAAATGAAATGAAATGAAATGAAATGAAATGAAATGAAATGAAATGAAATGAAATGAAATGAAATGAAATGAAATGAAATGAAATGAAATGAAATGAAATGAAATGAAATGAAATGAAATGAAATGAAATGAAATGAAATGAAATGAAATGAAATGAAATGAAATGAAATGAAATGAAATGAAATGAAATGAAATGAAATGAAATGAAATGAAATGAAATGAAATGAAATGAAATGAAATGAAATGAAATGAAATGAAATGAAATGAAATGAAATGAAATGAAATGAAATGAAATGAAATGAAATGAAATGAAATGAAATGAAATGAAATGAAATGAAATGAAATGAAATGAAATGAAATGAAATGAAATGAAATGAAATGAAATGAAATGAAATGAAATGAAATGAAATGAAATGAAATGAAATGAAATGAAATGAAATGAAATGAAATGAAATGAAATGAAATGAAATGAAATGAAATGAAATGAAATGAAATGAAATGAAATGAAATGAAATGAAATGAAATGAAATGAAATGAAATGAAATGAAATGGTTTATTGTCACAGAAAATTACATTAGTGTTAAACAGATAATCTGCTACTAACTGGTGACTCGTCAATTGTTACAAAACTACTAACCTAAAGAATTAAAAAAGAAGAGATAACAAAATAAATATGACTAAAGTCAAACAAAATAAAAATAACAAATAAATAAAGATGACAGTGTGTTGATTAAGGAAATAACGTTTAACTCGTATACTCAAACTACAGTATACAAGAAGGTGTTTGGGAACTGTTTATACAAACTTTAGGATTTATTTCTGGACGTTAAAACAAACGAAAACGTCATATAACAATATTTATATGTGGTATTTTTTATGACCTTTTGTGACATCAATAACAATAGTCATACTAACTAACGAAGAACGGGCAGAAAAAATACAATTTTGGGCCCAACTCTGTTTTATGAAACTATTAGATTAATATTCAGTAGTGAATGTAATTCTCATTTGGTAAATTGAATTTATTTCTATAATCCCTACTTAGGCCTTAAACGTTTAGTAGGTTATATTATATTCATTATAATACAAATGAAAGTGAACATTTTCATTTGTTTTATTCTGATATCATATATATAAAATACTTTTTTCGATGTTTCAATTTGAACATAATTAGGTCTTATGTCCTATTAATAAATTCAGATCATATAAGTTTTTTTTTTATAAATACAAAGTTGTAGCCTATCAATAAAGTTTTTAAAATTATCACACACGTTTTACCTCAAAAATAGGAAGGCAACAAAGTAAACCCTTTATAAAAAGTTACATAACTCTGTGTGAACATACGTATGGGTCCATTGGAGCATTGCTGCACATGGTGTTGTGTGATAACAACAGCTAACTGCACATGAAGAGAAAGATAAAGAGAATTCTTAAAGATAAGAACATCTTATATTACTATGAGATTCTGACGGATATGTGTCGTTGTAAATCTAACGAAAACCAAATATAGGATTAAAAAAACAATGTTATAATAAAGAAACTTAATTGGTTGTTTATTGCTTTGGCACGCAAGTTTTAAAAACACTAATTTTGTGGCTACATTTTGGCCAGCAGAAAAATGCGTGTGCAGCAAATCCAACTAAAGCAGCCTGGCAGTTGAATAATTGAATTTCTGCTCTGTCCCACCAGTAACCCGTTTCAGAGTCGTGACTAAAATGTTGTCCTGTAGAACCTTCATAACAGAAAAACGTCCTTAGTGTTCGTATTGTTCTAATTTTAAATAAATTTATATTTATGTTGAGTTTTTATAACAATGATATTATTGTTCTATACACAGTAATATCTAATATTACTTATAGAAATTATACCTTTTAAAGAACTTGATGATAGCTCCACTTGAAACCACGTAAAACCATGAACTGATCTAGGATCACTTCCCAAAATCACCATGAAGTTTTTAGCCCTGTACTGCCCTCGCGTGCAGAAATAATGTTAAGCCATTATTTTAGCTACAAAACAAAAATGTGCTCGTCTTTGACAGAGAATTGTGACTTGATTTAACACATTTCCCTAATAAAAGCCACAAGAAATATTTTAAATATACTCTAGGACACTGTATAGCTAAATATAAAAGGAGTGTTAGGATTTATCATTAACAACACGGTTAGTTAGCACAAATTAATTACAGTATTAATTTAGGTCTCTAAATAAACGTGCTTTTATCTCATTTAAGTATATTTAAATAAATAATTTACGTTTAAAATAAATAAGTTTTCAAGGACTATGTTTAAATCGACAAGAGTACATTATACGATAGAGTAACGTTTTTATTTATTGGTATTCTGTCTCTTCGATGGCAAACTTGCAATAGGCGGAAATTACAGTAGGCCAGCTGCAGGAAGCGATCAAAGGATGTGCTATTAGAGTCTGATTGATCTTGTCGTAGTCGAGAACATACCATCTCCCTTTACTTTTTTAGGATAAGGCATTCAGGGCGTAATGATTATTCCATTATGATACGGGGACTGATTTATAATTAATTGTTAGGACTTATAAGGTTTGTATAAATAACGATATAATATTTACTAAAACCATTATTTTATTTATGCGTACAAATAAATACCTCATATTACGGGAATATTTGTGCTAGTAATTTGGTTAGTTAGGTCTGCCAATACTGCTTGTTTAACCTGAATTAAAATTACACTAGCGCTTCACTAAAGGACCTCAAAACATCTGATAATTATAGACACAGAATTTACGACCTTTTCCGTTAATTCACTACCACTACTTTTTTTATCGCAATTACGGTTAGGTTAGGTTAGGTAGCTACTAAAGTTGATCTAAGTTTGGAAAATCCGTGTGTAAGTTCTTGGAAAGCGATAGATAAGTCCAGCGATACTGGATCCCTAGCGGATAAGGAAAACCACAGTGGACCTAAAAATGATTGGGGAACAGTTTTTTTAGAGCAATAGAATATTTATCAACTGGTCGTAAATTAACAGAAACAAATACATTTAGTGGCAGTGATTTAACAGAAAATATCCAAAATTATAATTAGATGCTAAGTTTATCTGTTTGTAGACACAATCAATGGCACGACCAACTACATCAGGCAGTAAACAAAGGTGATCGCCAACAGAGTGTTGGCTATGAGATTTGTTTGCTGTTGGTAAGTATGACTGAACCTCTGACACTGATTGAGTGGTCAGCTTATGAAATTTGCAGCTAGCAAACGTTTTAAATTACAAAAGCGTTGTTAGTTTCACGTGGTAAAAGTATATATTTACCAGTTTGATTCCCAAATATATATTTTGCCATAACTCAAAAAGTAGTCAAGTTAGAGACATGCGGTGTTTCCTAAAATATTTTAAATTATAATTGACACCTTTCCTGAAAATTGTTAAAGCAGGTTTTGAAAAAATCAATTTGTTTGCCCATAAAAATAGAAAAACACTAAAATTTCAAAAAAGTGAAAAAATTGTTTGGAGATATTGGCTAAATACACCTAAATACCAAATTCGTTTGGTCTTCAGCGAACTGCACATACACACATTTGGACAGACACTTTCTCTATTCTCACACAAGAAGAACACTTTCTCTATTCTAACGCATATGGGAGAAAGTAAAAAAGAATATAAACTTATGTTAGAAGGTGAACACTTGCTGAAAGTATGTGTCACTTGCTGAAAGACATTTTGTGAAGGTTTCAGTTAGGTTTAACTTACTTTATGGTAGATAAATATGAGTTTTAATAAATAAATTGGTTCCTTTCCCTAAAATTGTGGAAATATAAGTAATGTTGTTTTATTTTTCTAAAACAATCCCATAATATGGTCGGATTTTGAAGGCTTAAAATGTCACATTGTTTGAGATAAATTGACTTTCATCCAATAATTGTTATGTACCTTAAGAATTAGGCCATTTTATGGGGTTTCTGAGGAAAACAGAACTATTTTAAAAAAATTTTACCCTCTTTATAGTAAAATAAATTATATTCTAAATTTAATTCTAAATTTACAAGGTATATTTCAAATTTTGTGAATCATTTGTTGGAATAGATAAGAACTTTTACCATTATCATTTGCTATCACACTACATATATATATATATATATATATATATATATATATATATATATATATATTTTCAAGTATTTATTTGTTATCTATTCTTATTTTTTTGTTCACTCTTTTTAGAGACAGTGATAATATAAATAAATAAGCTCCTACTTTGTATAAATTATCTGAAGAAATCATCCCAAATAAACTATCCAACTTATAACTTCCAATGAATAACGTGTGTTCATAAGTTATTTTTAATAAGGCCTAACTAAGTTTGTTAGGGGAAATGTTAGAATCCAAAGATATATCTAAAATGTTTCTTACTATATTATCTTTAATTTAGCAGTAAAGTGAAATCGTACGTTTAGGAAGTGAATCGTACTATAACGTAAGTAAGATTGCTGTTTGTCAAATGACAAAAGCAGAGGAAATACCACTTAGTCGAATGTGACAAAGCTGTTTACTTTGGTCAAAGAACCCTCTCTATTTACGTACACCATTACACTGGAAGTTGGCGAGGGTTTGAAAACAATGCTTTTGTATACTAACACTTTAAAAGACAATGTTTACGTTGTAAATAATAAATATTTTAAGAAATTCTCGAATATTCCAATAAAATGATTTACCATGTTGGAATATTTATCTTGTTGGAATAAAAAATCCAACAAAACATAATAAATCATTTTATTGGAATATTTGAAAATTTCTAAAATTATTTTCAATAAAGAACTCAAAGAAGAAATGGTTGTAAATAAGTTTAAGAAATCGTGTTATCTGAAAATATGATCTAAGTCGTTTATAAATTAATATGTTGTATTTATTAATTACCTATACAATAATTTTTGTAGGTGAAATTATTGATCCATGTATTTAATTCTTTGATAATTACATTAAATTGGAACCATCTGCTTAAAATTATGTAAATATAGAACCAAGCCATTTTGAAACATATTATTATTTATATTTCCTTAGGTGTTAAAAAATGTTATAATAATTTTTTTATTTTCCCATTATTTGAATATTAGTGAGTATTAGTACACAAATATAAAACACTTTTTATTGCTTACAAAAGATGTGATGTGTGCATATCACAACGGATGTTCAGTGTCTGTCTGATCCCACACGTTTAGTGGTGCTGTATTCCACCAGATATTTGCCTTTAAAAAGTGTGGAAACTCTCTTTTATATGATTATTTTTGAAGACCTTTGACGTATTTTTATACCACAAGTTCCAACGACGTTTACAGTATATGTTTTTTTATAATGGATTGACGTATTATAAATTTTTCTGTTTATACTTCAATAGGATAAATTACTTGATTAAATACTTGATGGGATAAATTAGTTTTTAGAAAAGAAATAAAAAATATATATATATTCTACAAATTTTAATGAAGAAAAAGCACTTTCGTATTTTGTACTTGTTATGTATCTTAAAATACGAAAAAAATTGATAATGCCTTGACAGGTGAAAGTGATTTTTTAAATTGAAATTTATGGTACATTAAAAAAAATTGTTATGGACTCCTCAGCTACGCGAAACAACGTAATTTACTGTGCCAATTCTACATTTCTCGATGTATCAACTTCGTTTCGAGTTTGTATTGTAGATATTATGTGGTTGTTATTTTTAAATTTTTATTAACATTAAATTTATGATTGTTGTTTATTGAAATAACGAAAACAGCAGTTTTAAGATACAGGAATTTCTGTACGGGGAAAAAATAAAGTAACATATATAATAGTATGAAATATAATGGCTGAATGACTGGATTTTTGTTATATATAATGCTTGAAACATTATTTGGTCTCACATGGCCACTATTGAGCTTGTTGTTGTAACTGCCTACAATCTTGCCACGCTATTTAAATTAACTAAAAATAAATGAACTATCCACATTTTATAGTGAAAAAAATTACTTAATTTAAGTTCTAAAATTATGCATTTTATAAAGTTTGTGTTAGGAATATATCTAGAACGTTACACTGATAAGTAAAAATTGTACTTAATGTTGAACCTCTGTGACAAGTATGCTTTTTACCTATCGAGGCCAAAACATTTAAAGCTATTAAATTAAACTATTTCTTATTCTATTGCCGAACCGAGGCACGTCCTTAATATGGTCATGCCTAAAAATTACACAACTTCCATCATTTGATATGAACATCAATACAGAAGACTCTCTTGACTATATTTGTATTGATACGGGGGACTACCCACTCTTGACGAAATTTGTAGTTTTGAAACAGTTGGTAAAATAGATACAAGGGCTCTACTTTGAGATTTATATAAAGTACACATATTTACTTCTTGGTAAAATCCATGGTATTAAGAATTATCAAGGAATGATTTTTCTGTCATGCTGGTTCATAACAAAGTTTTTTTATAATCAAATACAAATTATCGAACATAACACAGTATAATTAATAATAACCTAGGTTTACCAAAGGATACCAAGGACCAAACCACAGTTTTGACATTGTTTTGGAAAAGATAATAAATTAAAATATTTAAAAAAACTATAAAACACTTTAAATGCTTATATATTTTTCTATAATATGATGGAATATAACTAGTACTTCAATAAACTCAATGTTTTATAATGAAAATTATATCTTAATCAATAAGGCATTAATCTCAGTGAAAATTCTTTTAAACTGACCTGGAGTAGTTAGCAGACTTTAGACTTTTATGACTGTCGAGAAATCTTTATGTGGTGTTTAAAACTCATAAACCTGCTGTAAAAACTGCACTCTAAGCCATAGTGGTGCACCTGTAAATCTTTTTATTTTATTAACACATACATAAAATAATGGTTCATTCTTTCGTCATATAAACTAATAAAATATTGTTTATAGGACTTTTCAATAATTAATTAGCCTATTGGATAGCTTAGTGATTAGGTTATTGTATGTCATTGAGAACGACTTTACACATAATATAATAACATGTGTAACTTATAGTATGAATTGAAATATTTGGTAAATATTGATATTATATAAGTAGAAACTGGTTTTATTTGTTTTCGATACTTGACTGTATCACGGAATGGTGGATGTTGTACTGAAAAGGTGATCTAGATAATTTGAGACACCATTTCGGGAAGACTCTGGCTCCGTTTACAGACAAAATACCTGCCATTCTACTACCATCTGAGAGTAATTGGGTTGATGTAAAGAAACGGGAGTATGGAATTCCCCTCGATGGTAACTGCCATAATCCGAGATAAATTATGACCAGGAAAAATAAAAATATATTGTAAATGTGATTGATTATAAAGATTAGAACTAGTTTGATTTGTTTTCGATACTTGACTGTATTGTATGACCTTATAATTTTTAGCCAAAACAATGAAATATAAAAATACATTGATATAAATTAGAAATATTTATAAATAGGTTCTAAGAACAAAGTATTTTTATATAAATAACAATATTGATTACCATTTACCATAAGTAAATTAAATCAACAATGAAATAAAAAGTAAAGTGCCTTTGAACTATGATGATCAGTCGTAAAAATATTTTTACAAAAACTGTTAAGGAGTTTTTCCATTTGGGTAAAAAATGAAGTGTGGCCCTATATATTTTTTTTGATAAATTAAGCAACTTTATACTTTTTTAAATTTTATATCACTAGTATAAAAATTGGGAAAAGTCAAAGACCTCATATACACTCATTGACAACCAATAAATGTCATGTGTTGGTTATTGGCATTTTGAATACACGACGACCTGTAGATATAATCTGTTTTAATCCTAAATCAGTATTGGTTTTTCATGTCAAACATTTGGTATATTATCCAGTGGGATAAAATATTATGCAGTCTTAATTTAGCTGTAGTTGATTTACTTATTGGCTATTTTAGATACTGAAACATTTATTTCATTTCCATGTTTTGGTCAGTAGAAAGCTGTGTATAAAGGGACCAAACCAAAAGCAAGTTGGCAGTTGGATAATTGAGTCCCAGCTCTATTGCCTCCCTCACTCTTTCATCCAGATGTCTAACCAAAATGTGGCCTCCGATATTTTAATAATATTCTGATGTAAGAAGTTTCGAGATAAATATTACTTTTCTAAACAAATTTACAATAATAGGATGGTAAATAATTAGTGGTTCTAAGATTTTAATAAATTTAAACAAATCGAATTTTTAACGACTTCTTGTCCATAGAGTGATAATGTAAACTTTTACCATAACATAGTAAAATATTATAGAATTCGTGTTTCTGTTATTTTCGTTTACGTCTTAGTCATTATTAGACTGATATACAACGATAAAAACAAGATTTAAGTACCAACGATGTATTTGTTTGCAATAGAATTGCTATTTCAAAAGTTTACACCTCCATTTCGTGATTACATACATACATAATATTTCATTTTCATTTTTAAAATAAAGTTTAATGATTGAGTGAACCATGAAATAAATTCCAAGATCACGTTTAGTACTAGTCTAATCAGAAGAACCAAAGAGTTTTAAAGTTATTGAGAATACAGTAAGTATTTTAGGCCTAGTAACCTTCCAAGCACATTAAACACCTTTATGTGCATAAGATGACAAATAAATTGGCCAGTTTTTGAAAGTGGAAAATAATACAAAATAAAAATTAATATTGTTTAAAAAATTACAGTTGTATTAGGGATATGAACTAAACAATTAAAGGACAATAATACTATCTCAAATGAAAAAAAAGACTATTCGTATGAATAAAAATATTCCGGTGAACTTGACTGGAAGGTCTTGACATTATCGCAAGATGACGGTGTCAAGCAACATAGCGTGACTGTTCCTAGGATGGGTGAACGATGTGCGATACCAGCCTGGTTCGAAAGGTGCCCTTAAATTGGTTCAATATTTAATCATTAGAGAGGTCTTCTCAGCCCTTCATTTGCCTGGCAGAAAAGGTCCTCTTTACGATCTTTTAAGTTTTAACAAATGAGTAAAAATGATAATTTAATTTAATGTTTACTCTAAACTGACAAAACTATAAACCTATATTTAAACAAATAAATTTTAATACACTAAAAACTACACTAATGTAGTAGTTCTTAGAATATAATGTAGTCTCTGTAGTATTTGAATGTAAGTTAATCAATAAATAGAAGAGAAAAATATAAGGATAAAATAAAAGAACACAAACTACGAAAAAGCAATAATCGGAAAAAAATCTTGAACATTTTCATGCTTTTAGTAAAACTACATAGATATCAAAATTAAAGGTAGGCTTGATTTTTGCTTTTCTTCACCTGATGATGATGAATATAACAATGAATACTCATGTAAAAAAAGCGAAAAGCCAATGTTAAAAAGTCAAACTACTTTTATCAAAATTTTGCAACCGTGGCGCAGCCATCGCTAGGTCGAGCTAGTCGCGTGGCAGCCTGGAACGAGAAAGATTATCTAGAGAGGGCAGCGCAGCTGACTAGAAAGAGAGGGAAGATTAAAAAGTGCCATGAGAATGAGAGAGAAAGCAAATGGCGAACAGTATTGTTGGGTTGGGAGATGGGTACGTGGTAGAAAATCTCAACCAGCGCTGCGTATCGGCAGCCGCGCTAAGCTTGCCTCGTGTACAGGAATCCTGAATTTTTACCCATCTGTTTTCGCTTCTTTTGGTTGTGTATTAATAAATATAGCAAACACTGACACGTGAGGACGTTCTTAATATGAATGATGGAGAATGCTCGTAATGATTCACCATCTTTTATCAGCAAAAAAGATAATAAACGAAATCCTGCATTTTATATATATAATTAATTATTGAGGGTGTTATAAATATATTTATACGTATTTATTCATAGTTCTACTATTTAAAAGTGTATACATTTACTAACCTTCTATGTAATACCTGGATTATTAAGACACCAGACGGACTATTTAAATAAAAATATCACTGTCATTTCTACTGTAAAATCAACTCAAGCTGTTGAGAGAGGGCTATGTAATAGCCTGAGGTTGAAGTATATCATTTTACTTTTGTTATTAGAAAACTTCTGCAGTGCATTTACCTTGTTTGGCCTGGCAAATTTTTCATCGCGTAAGTTTTGTTCATACTAAAAGATAAATTTTTTGCAAACACATTTAATATTACGTATAAGTATTTAATAAGTTGTATTACCTAATAAATTCATAGTATAATAAATAAAATATTAAATTAAGTAAGTATAACATTAATAAAATATCCCTAGAGAGCAGGTCTTAATAAGAAATATATATTTTGTATAAGCAGTAGTACTAAATAGAATAATCGTTTATAACGTTATAGTTTTTTTTAATTAGCATAATACGTGTTAGTACATATACAGTACAAGTGAATGTCATACAACACAAATTTATTACAATATAAGAACAAAATGCACAAATATTATGATGATTGAATATATTATGGTTGTTGTGCTTATATTGTAATAAATTTGTGTTGTGTGACGTTTACTTGTAATGTTTATTACGTTATAATGCTAAACAATTACAATATTGTTCTATATTAGTTAAATAGTTAAAACAACTAATTTGGTCCCTGCAAACAGTTTTACTTAATTTACAGTTTTTATTTAATATACGTTATAATTTATATAGAATCCAACTATCCTTGTTTTTTTTTAACATAGTTCCTCACTTTGGCCCCTAAATATCTAAATAATATTCTAGGGTAGTGAATAAAATCCCTTACAATAGTTGAGTGAAGTGCAAACGTTTGGGGATTTTATGTAAATTTGTTAATAAACTTGTTACTACTGTTACTAATACTAAACTTGTTTATTTCTTAGGATACAATTTTAAAATATTTTCTCTAATATTGTTAACACTTGCAATACGATTAAACCGATTTTCTTTACAGTAAAGTTAACAATAAAACGTATCTTTCAATTTAGGATAATAATAATTTCATTCTCGTAATCAACTCAACTAATTGCTTGTAAAATACAATTTTACAATGGTGGCAATACAATTTTATGAGCTTCACGTTTATAATTACTATAAGAGGCCCACCATTGAGCCGATGAATAGATCTATTTCGACTTTGTATTCTGAATTCCAGGCTTATATAATTCATAATATTGGTTCTAGTGTGTCCTTCTGAAGTGATCAAGAGATGAGCGGGCTTTGTCTACTAATCGTGATAAAAAAATGTAAATACAATTTTAACTGTAAAATCCCTCTCAACAGTGAATTCTAGTTTATACAGAGACTATAACAAATAGTTACAGCTCAAATACTAAACTTTATGTCCTTTGAGTTGGAAAATTAATTGTATTAGTTAGTTTCAATTGTAGTACTTCTTAAATATATTAGTATTAACTACATGACAATCTAAGTTCTGCTTACAGTTTGGTAGCTATGGTTTTCTTTTTATATCTAGTATTTTAGCCAGAATATTATATGGTTTCCTTAAAAATTAATATAGTTAAAATTTCATACAAAATGTATAGTTACTAGAGGGCGGTTAGCATAAAAGGGAGGAGAATGTATGTAAGGTGATTTGGACAAAGAGAGAGGAAGTGACAGCTAAAACTGGGATATTATGTGTACTTAAGTCATCTTGGACAATTTAATACTGTGCGTACTTAAAAAAGAGATATGCAAATGTAGTTTTTAAATTTAGGAAATACATTATTATACAATCAAAAGGAACTAAATGATGCACATGTAATTATGATTATTATTATTAATTTTAATGTAAAAAATGTTCAATATATAAAACCAAATTATGACCATAAGCTTCACGTTTTTATTATGCCTATAAGAAGCCAATGTAACAATCTATTTCGGCTCTAAAATTTGAACTCTAGTTTTATATAATTCATAATATTGGTTCTTCATGCACCTGTCTAGTTTAAAAATTAATGACATTTATTAATATATTATGGTTCAACAAGATTACCTGAAATTTGCGTTGATTTTAACGTAATTTATTTGTGTTCAAAAATGTATTGAGTGAGTGTTTAAATTTGGGACACAGATATGATTTCTATTGCAAGATTGCTTTATATGCTGTACAATCTGGTATATGATATTTACGTTTAAATTTTCTGCTTTTAGATTTTGTTTTATCAAATAAATAAAGTTTAGGAAGATTTTTTTGCTTATGTTCTTTTTAAAATTCACATGATGCATTTTACGTTGGGAAACGTATATAAGTTTTCATTCAAGAATGTTATATAAACAAATTGACTAAAGACCAAACTATTATTATACAAACTGCTATTATATAACAAACTATATAAATTTTCTGATAAATATTTAATCGAAATAACGTGCTGTAATTGAGTGTCAAACACAAACAATGTATTTGTCTCTAATAGAACTGTGTTATCAAATCCTGACACTTCCATTCCGCCTTTGAAATTTATTCACGCAACCTGACACAATGCCATTTCCTACGTCTTTGTCTCTGCTGTCTGTTGTTACCAGCTGCCGACAGATTTCGAACCACGAAGGTTGCCAGAATAAAATAAAAATTTATTAGAAATTGGAAAAAGATCATTAATATATTTATTGTGCATTGGTAGCATAAATATTAATAAATTTTATTGATCAAAATATTGTGTTTTCCTACTAATTAGGACTATTATTTTATTAATTGAAGAAAAAGCAAAAGTGTGACGTAGCTTGGCTTAATTTATGTCACTATAAATTATGCGGTCCCCATAATTGGGCACTTGGGGTCGCAGTTGTTTTTCACAGGTTTCAGTGAGTATGTTTCCTTTTGTTTGTTTAGTTTTAAATATATTTGTATGAATACTGATAAGTCTTATGTTTAATAGTTTATATCTGGTTGTATGAATCTATAACTCACCAAGAATGTGTTGTACAATTTGGAGAATACTATATTTAGAATTGTTTCTTCAATTATTTGTTTTTCTTTCGTAAAATGAGGTTTTTATTGTAATTAATTTGATAACGTAAAACTGTATTTTATTTGTATTACTATACATGTGAAAACGATAAATAAATTTATTATTATTATAATGTATTATTAATCATTTCATAGTATCAAATAGACAGTAGACTAAATTTTGTGCATAATTTTGTAAACGTTAACGATTATAATTTACTATTTAGGAATTATTTGGAATAATTGAGATTTTTATATTGTACATATCTAGTTAAGTTTGTTAAGAAGAAAGAACTCTGAAGCATTTCCTGAATTGCACTTCAACCTTAGGTTTATTGTGCTCCCCTGTTGTCTACTAGAGTGGAGAACATATTACGAACGGCTTAACCAGCTCTAAAATCTTTTCCTCAGATTATCTACCATTCTTCCTTTGAGAATTCAACTACAAAAATTATCTTTTTCGTGAATACGTAAAGCTACAACAGAACTCTTGTTTTTTTAGTTATATAATTTTGTCATGTTTCAAGAACACTATCAATGAAAAAAAATCATACATTTGTTGAATATAATAAACAAATAAAATACTTGTATATAAAAATAATGTGTTTTTAGGGAAAATAATTGTGGTTAGATATTCTGAGAAAAGTTAAAGTATTCATAACCTGCAATATGTGGATTATACAGGTTGGCAACACTGTACTGCTCTACTTTTTATTTCTCATCCAAACAACGATAACAATTTTATTGTACTGCAAAATAACTAATTTTTATAGCTGTTTGTTGATTTTATTTCTAGTTTGTTAGTGTTAAAAGTACTACCATAATGGAGTATCATACCATCGTAAAAGATTTTTTTTCATGACAAGTTCAGTACTTTAACCATAGTAAATACAATGTTTATGACTACATAGTCGTGCATTTTTATATTAACCTTGTAATTGCATTAAACAGAGCATTGAAACACCCAATTTAATGTGTCTTCCGTTGACGTTTAAAAAGTAAATTGTGTGTATATTCTTAGTGAGTTATCAATGTAGGACACTTGATCAATATAGGACACTTGATCAATATAGGACACTTGATCAATGTAGGACACTTGATCAATGTAGGACGCTTGATCAATGTAGCACGCTTAATCAATGTAGGACACTTGATCAATGTAGGACACTTGATCAAAGTAGGACACTTGATCAGTGTAAACACTTGATCAGTGTAGGACACTTGATCAATGTAGGACACTTTATCAATGTAGGAAAATTGGTGTTTGCTGAGTTACTTGAATTGATATACTATCAAAATTATTGAATGGAGGATTCTAGGTTGGAACTTCTTGTTTAAGGGAATCGGCGTCAAGCCCTTACAAGAAATTTGAGATGTTACTATACAGGGTAGAAATTTAAAGCAAATATAAAAATATACTTATAGCACACTTGCAATAGAGACCAAAAACTATGTACGTACATCATAATTAGCACTACTGTGTAAATACAATGCAAATAACTTTTAATAGCGATTTAAAATTATCAATAACAATTTTACACTCATTGTTATATCATGCATGTCGTTCATTATGTTAATTTATAAACTTAAAGATAACAGTTTTAGTTCAGCCAATTGCTTTATGTATTTCAGGAACATAATTTATGGTAATTACCTTCAAATATATATTACATGATCTTTGTATAATGTTAACCAGATTTTACTTTTGTGAGGATAATTTCCAGTTGAAATTAAAGTTACGTATTTTTTAAGACGAATTATAGCACTTCGATTATATATTCAGAACAAAATAGTAGAAAGTTTAACGGCAGTTGGTGAATTTGATCAGGAGAATGAAATTACTACCCTCGATGAAAACATCATTTTCATGACTAAATGAACTGTAAAGAAACCTAGTATGTTCATATTGAAACTTTAAGAATTACTTAATGTTTGCCATACAAATAATTTTTGCAGTGTAAGGAATAACAAAGTTTAATGTTTTGTCGAACAAACTGGGAGCTAAGACAAAAATACCCCCTCCCCCAAGTTTAGTTGATTTAATTGAATATACTATTTTAGTTTAAAAATATATTCAGACACCAAATAGAACATCTATGTTGAAAAAGTTTGCTAAAAACTATTTATAAATAAGTTATAAATATATTGAATTTCTTGTAAATAATTTATGGTTTTCTTTGTAAAGTAAGACACTTGTTCTAAAAACAATATCATAGTCATTTTCGAAAGCTTTTCTTTTTGAAAATATTTATAATTTGAAAATAATTGCCACTAAAAATCCAATAGTTTTGTTTTTTACTCTACGAGTTATTTCTTTGGCAAAGACAACATAATCAGTTTAAGACATAACTAATGAGTTAATTAGTTGTGCATCGGTCTCATGATGCTGCCTTCGACTACAAAAGGCCTCATGTAATGGACAATTATTTTATTGGAATTACGAAGTGCTATAATATTAAGTAATTTGAGCATAATAGATTAGTTAACACACATTTAATTTGGTAATACTGTTCAGTATTGATATATAAATATAATAAAATACCAATAAAAATCATAATTACCCACTGACAATTGATCGCGTACATGTCATTTGGAGAACAATATTTAGCATAGTTTGAATTGTTTAACAGGCATGATTTAACTATGTTTTTCATTCTGACTATGTTCTGTTGATTCAGAGAATATAACATATTTATGTAGCTCAAAACTAAACTTGACGTTTCTTGAGTAGGAAAAATAATATTAGACGGATTGTATTTTCTGTCCTTTTATATTTTGTATTGCTTAGGAAAAAAATTCAATTATATTCCTAAGCCCCTATAATTATATACGTGATAAATATAAATTCTACAGTACAAGTAAACGTCACACAACACAAATTTATTACAATATAAGAACAAAATGTACAAATATATTACAATACAAGTACAAAATGCACGAATATTATGGTGATCGATTTCGGTGAACCACGCTCACCTTCCTGGTCGATCACCATTATATTCGTGCATTTTGTACTTGTATTGTAATATATTTGTACATTTTGTGCTTATATTGTAATAAATTTGTGTTGTGTGACGTTTACTTGTACTGTATATATACCAACACGTATTATGCTAATTAAAAAACTATATATAAATTATGTTTTGAGTTTGAGAGTTATGATTTCATAGCTTAACTAACAAAAATTTCGTATTATTCTACTGTTCAACATTTGGGCGAGCCGCTGGCCGAGTGGTCTAAGGCGTCAGGACTTTGAGCTTGAGTTGAGTTAGCGCTGGTTCGAATCCGGTCTAGACTGAAAGATTTATCACTAATATTCACCCTCTACTGTTCTAGTTTGCCCCCTTACTCTGTCTGAATAAGTTCCTCGCACAGATCAATAGTATATTATGAGGGATGGGCAGAGCAAGAGTAAGAAGGAGGTTGGCCTCTCCTTAAAATAAAAATTACAATTTAGAACAAAATAAAATAAAATCATCCATCCTAATTATACTATGGTTATGAAATTAAATAGAACATACTCTATGATGAAAACTATGTAACCTTTTTTGATAAGTTCAACAATAATGGTTCAACTATGTTTTCATTCATGCTGGTGAACACTTTGTACGACACACAGACGCGATGTTATCAGTTTGCAATGTGCTAGGGGAAGCGGAAATGGCTGATGTACACGACTGATATTGCCTGTGCTCGGCTGGGTTTTCGGTTGACGAATGGTGAAAACCACCATGTTTGTTGTGTTGTAAACATTTTTACTGTCACGAATAATATAATTTTAATATTAAGTACATTAATTTTAAAGTGTCATATTAATTGTCATCAAATTGAACTGATTTCAATAAAAACAGAATAACCTAAAACAGTCTTAGAAATAGAAATATAGAAATAATAATTACCAGCTTAGTGGCTAAGGCTTCGGACCGAGGATGGTATGTTCCAAGGTTCGAATCCCTACTAAGCAAACGGTCGGTACTTCACTCGTTGAATAAAGTTCACGTACAGGCTTGAAGCCCATGTGAACTGGTGAGAGAAGTTTTATTAAAAGAAAAAAAATTGAGACAGAGACTGATCATGTAAAATAATAATTAAATCGAAAACTTTGACTTCCGTCAAAATAATGCATAAATATAGTTTTTTCTCTTGACTTGATACATATGATAGTAATTCTAATTAAAGTTGATTGGTAGTTAAAATAGTGAACTTAGTACAGGTGTTACTATCACCAGCGTGACAGTATTTATAGTAAAGCATTTACGAGAGTATTATTGAATGATATTTATGGGAAAATCAAGAGAAAATGGCTTTTTATTGCGTAATCATAGGATTTAGTACAACATTAGTTGTTGAAGTTAGAGGTGTTAAATTTAGCTCTGCTGTCACCTATAGACATCAAAATTTGTTACAATCTAATTAAAAATATTAATTAAAATTGGTTTGGTAAATTAATACCAAAATGGTGAACGAAAAATGTACACTAAGGACATTTTTATTCAATTCTGTATTTTTAAAATATCATAATCCATTATTATTAAATAATATGATATGATCCTCCATTTATTTTGTTGATATGTTTCGATTATGAACCTTGTTGAAAGTGGACTCGTAAATGAGTGAAGCTTCTCATCTGTGAGGGTTTGGTAAACTTTATAAACTTTTATTAAAATTGTAAAAAAAAACAACATTTATGACATTTGAGCTGGGATTAAAATGATCCATAGCAAACATAATTCTGTACAGTATTGTGCAATAGAATTAAACATAAATAATCAGATATTAACGAAAATATCCCAAGCATATTGTAAATGTCACGTCAGAAAGACGAGGAAATTATTTCCTCTCCCAAAAGTATGAATCGTATGTAGATGTTTCCATGTTATTAATGCATGCGTCCTGCCACCACTCAATATCAATGTTCACTTTACGCCCCTCTCCCCCCTCCCAACCCACTCTCCAACCATCCAACCCTTACAGTCTACGATGAATATTACTGAAAATAACACGCATTTGGAACTGGCTATACATGTAAATAATATTTTGAATTTTCATTGACTGAATATTTTATTCTAATAATATCCATCCAAACTAATGTATTCATCAACGAAATTCAAATATTTCATTAAAATATTCATAACCCAACGTGTTCAATGAATAGTTTTTTATATATAAAAAAACGCTGAAGAGCTTATACAAATATTGTAATACATTTTTAGCTGTTAAACTTCTTTGCTTTTTGCCTATACTCTTTGAATGTGGGAAAGGATATATAATTGAATGTTCAGTTTCTCCGCGTATAGAAATAATCATCAGTATTATAATAAAAATTATAACTTTCTAGCACATATACGGGTAAAAATGAGAAGTTCATATTTACAAATTTACTTCATATTTTTTGTAAATGATTAAAAATATTAAAAGTTTAACACTCGTTATCATGTGCTATTGAAACACAGAAGTATTGCACTATAAGTTTCATTAACATGACACTTACACTTTTAAAGGTAAATGTTTTCGTTGCTTAGTAAATTATGCGTTTGCTGGATTGTATACGATTTATAGGCATTTGGTTCCTCGCGTATGTTTACTGTGGTAATGTGTGCAACCCATCCACCTTTCTGGGTCTCCTTGTTACATTTACACGTAAAGTTTTGACTTTTATGAAGTTGAAGTTATTTTAAAAGAACTATGAGTTATAATAAAAGTCTTTAGCTGTACTATAAATAAAAATGAAACTTTTCATTGGACTGTTCCTTTTTGACTATGAAATTAATTACTTTTTACCATGCATTTAAATTTAATAAAGCATAATATATAAATTTTATCAATTTTTACTTAATACGATAGATAAAAAGTTATAAAAATTACATTTGGTTATAATTATTACATACTGTATATATTTTTATTAGCTCTGGTAAAAATTTAAATTGATTATGGTATTTATGAAAGTTTTATTTCAAAATAGTGTTGTAACCTAAATACGTGGGAGATACTTGTTTTGGAGATTGTAAGTTGTGTTATTAGTCACATTACTACCAAAACAGTTCCCACTTACAGGCTGTCGTCTACTTGACATACTAGCCTAGAGAAATACTAGGGTGTTCGTGTAAAATGGTGTCTACGGTACTGATGTTGTCCAGAAAAAGAACTGAGTACGAGGCTTGTGTTATTTGGTATAAAATCAGAGAACAATTATGTGATTCGGATTCCACAGTAAAGTTAACATCCCTTAGTTATATAGGATATTAGCAAGAGAACAATCTACTCTCTTAATATTCTTTACAAACCATAATCGCTGTATTAAAACGGTTAGTGTCTAAATCTAAATAATAAATTAATAAATCCCTAATGAATAGTAGACCTTTACATTATTCATTGACAGTTTGTAACATTTACTACAATTTGGATTACAGCTGAAGGTTAAAGAATTAAGACATACATTTTTGTTCTTACATAGAACATCCCTTTACAGATTTGTTATTTTGATATTAGCTCTTTTAAACATACTGGAACCTTTGACGTCCTAGGAAGGGTTTAAAATTATAGTAAATGGAAATGTATTTTGGTTATAAACTTCATCGTTTAATCCAAACCAATGGTTTATGAATCCATGTCAGCTGGAACTAGTGGAACGTGATGGTTTTGTTATCTCATAAAAATAGAAAAATATCTGAATATTATAGATTCTGTCGGGTCAATGAAGAAAATTCAATCCATTAACATTCATTTTATTATGAAAACAATATTGTACATCCGTCTAGTTCTTGCATAATTTATTCCTATGTTATTGGTTCTACGTTATTATTTACTTCAAAACATCCCTGCACGCCTTGCGTGCCATCTCCATCACTCGCTGCGCTCGTGACATGAGGGGAGAGGAGCTGTGTAAAAAAACCTTCACGTAATATATATGAGGATATCATTACTTTATTTTCAGCTGGTATAATTGGGAAAATATTCTCATTCAATTGGAATTTTACATATTTTAATGTACCATAAATGTAGAAATAAACGTCCAAACACTACCACACTTTACAAACACTTTCCAGCTCTACTTGAAATAACCAAAAGTTGTGTGCAAAGTGTATTGAGGGAAAACATCGGTGAAGGTGGGGTAAAATTGAGTTTGACTCTCCCCTTCCTACCTTCCTCTCTCATGTCGTTCTAGACAAATATTAAACCTCAGTCCCTGAGAAAGGAACCAGGAACTGACTCTAATAGTTTCTTTGCGTGCTTTCTCTCCGAAATGGAAGTGAATAAATAGAAACTCTAGTCTTTCATCGTTAAATATTAGCTATTGATGAAATTAAATTAGTTTATTTTCCCCATTCAATAATAAAAATAACATTTACATAAATAAGAAAAAATAATAAAACAATGATATATATAATGGATCAAATTAAGGAATCAGAATGGAACACTGTGTACACGTACAGTGGCATTGACCCACCCGCCCACCCATACACGCACAGTGGTATTGACCCACCCGCCCACCCATACACGTACAGTGGCATTGACCCACCCGCCCACCCATACACGAACAGTGGTATAGACCTACCCGCCCACCCATACACGCACAGTGGTATTGACCCACCCGCCCACCCATACACGTACAGTGGCATTGATAATTTGATATATATATATATATATATATATATATATATATATATATATATATATATATATATATATACATTAAAACAACAATGTATATTTTATAACAATATACATTTATTGTATATATATATATATATATATATATATATACATTAAAACAACAAATTATCTATGGAAAACAGCCTATAGGATTTCCTGTGCGTAGGCTGAGTTATTTTGCTTATATGATTGTTTATATTTGTGTTTATGTGAAAAATGCGTCTATTTAAATATGGAGGAAAATCTAATTTATATTAGTACATACATTAATTTTATCGTAATACATGTTTAGATAAGGGGTTAAAAACGTAATAAAGAAAAAAAAACAGTTATGTGGGATTTATACAATAAACTAAGAAGAATAATCAAAAGAAAACGTAGAACATTTTAGAAACTGTATGGAATATGTAAAATTGCTTGCTGGCTTAAGGCAATGGCACTTTTCGTGCTTGTCTCCGACTCGAGCGATACGCCACGGTGGGAGAAGGCCCGCTATCAGCTCCATCCATAGACACTAGTGAAGTGGTCTTAGCTGCCTCTGGCTTAATTGTCTTGTTCATGCTTCTGCTCGTTTTTTTTTTTTTTTTTAATTGACAGCTATGTAGGATTAAATATATCACAATAAGAATAGTTCACTTGAATGTTTCTATATATATGATCTTAGCAATATAAGGAGAAATAGTGATTGAGAAATATTTATGTAACGGATCATGAAGAACTCCCACGTTTGATGCATAGCGAGTGTTATATTGGTGTGCGATTGGATGCATATTTGAGTGTAAGTTTCATAAATCATTTATTTAGATATAAACTTTTATATTCGGTAAAAATAAACAACAGACATATGATTTATGCTGCCATGCAAATATTTAACTTTTGACTTAGTGATACCGTCATGTATTAGCATTATTATTTATAGTTTTGGGAATTAATAATGCATTCAAAATAACATTTTGTGATGTCTCTATACAATTGCTGTAGATCATATTCATTTATATGTACGAGTAAAATCACTATTTTTCATAATGATATATATTTTCAATTAATTTGATTTGTAAAAAATAAACAGTATTCTTACAATAAACCTTTCACACGGTGTTATTCATTATGAGTTCACAAATATATTGAAATGAAAAGGCAGTGAACCAGAAGGTATATGAGACTTCGTTTGATCAGCAGCGGGTAAGTATGTGAGGATAATAAGGGCAATATTTGGAGATGATCAATGCTTCTAGTGTTTTATAGAACAAACACAACGTTTTGATAAGTATAACAAACTCCTGTCATCTTCACTAAAAACTCACTTCTTTTAACTTTAGACAGAAAACATGGAAAATTTACACACCAGCATCAATCAGTTCCCCCCGCCCTCCACCCATGCCCCCAGATCCGCTTGGAGGGAGTTTTTACTTTGTCCCCCGGAACACTAGCTTGGAGGCTCGACATGAGGAAAAATCAAACCACGAAAAGTTATTTTCAAAACATAACAGAATAAAAACAAAAAATATAACAGGGGATATTTCAACAATTACAACAACCCCCCCCCCATCACCTTCCACATTCCACCTAGGCATAGCTTGTAATGATTTACCTCTACTACTCACCACGGACCGGCTTGCCACAGGGATTCAGTTCGTCTTTGAAATTCACAGTGAGTTCATCTCGTGAGTGTAGTGGTGCGAGGAATCGTCTTGGTGGAGTTGGAACGCTGGTTGTATAAGTTGAATATTTTTGTTTCTATTTAAAAACTTGATCATTGTTTTATAGGACATTGCATATTTTGTATGAGTTAAGAAAAAATCTAGTTTTGAATTAAGGACAAGGTAGTAAGTAAAACCTGAAGACGGGATGAGTTATACCTGTCAAAACGTTGTGTTTGTTTCTTAAAACACCTGAAGTAATGTAAATCTCCAAGTATTGTCTACCAATAATGAACAATCCTGTCTGACTTGTCAATTTGACGAATGAATGTATCATATATTTTATAAAAAATCTTTTACTTTTATTTTGGACCGTTTCCGTTGATTCACTAACTATACTTTAGCTAGGTTATGTTAGGTTTCCTTAGGTTATGTTAGGTTTAGTTATGTAATGTTAGGTTTTGTTAGGTTATGTTAGGTTTAGTTATGTAATGTTAGGTTTTGTTAGGTTATGTTAGGTTTAGTTATGTAATGTTAGGTTTTGTTAGGTTATGTTAGGTTTAGTTATGTAATGTTAGATTTTGTTAGGTTATGTTAGGTTTAGTTATGTAATGTTAGGTTTTGTTATGTTAGGTTATCCTAAGATATGGTTATGGTAGTGAATTAAAAGAAAAGATCCCAAATTTTAGTTAAACTGAGTATAGTCTTTTTATAATTGCTTCAAAAAGTAAAAACAGTAATAAAAAGTCACGTGTCCCTAAAAAGTCGTCGAGGAAGACATTTTGTTGTCAGAGGGCGGCGGGAGGGGGTTTAATATTGAGACCGTTGTTTGTCGAGAGTGCGGCAGAGACAAATATTACGGAAATGGCACTTACACAACAGGAACGGTGGTGTTTACATAAAAGGAACGCAACCTTCCCCCACCTTCCTATACACGACATTATGTATACGTGAATATAGTATATAAAAACTATATACAGATATCAAATGATACTGTTTTAGTTAGTTTTAGGATGAATATTGTTAAATTGCGAAATACATATAATTTAACTAGTAAAAATAAGATATAGAATTTTAGATGTGTATACTATATATAGTAAATGTATGTATTTTTAAGCATATATGTGTTAAAATATAAAACTAGTTTAAACATGATTGTAGTTTGTCCTTAATAGATTTGGTTTGTAGGTTAATAATGAATCAATCAATAAATAATTTTATTACGTGAAATACCTTTACGCTCTGTGTTGGACTAGCACATTCCTCTTCGATTCTCCTACATATTTCCCTATTAGGGAGGGAAATGACAATATGTTGAATATTATTTACTATAAATATTTAAAATATACTTTTTTATATTTACGTATTTATTTTGGAAATACCTTTTTTATTTTGTCATCACCAAATATAATAGCCACTAGTCATATGTTTTGAAACAAAATGATTTGATGTTTTGTATAAAATGCAAACAAAATTATTTTTTTTGACATTCACTATACAAATGTGTTCACTAGAAAAACCTTAAAAAATGCAAATTTATCTAAGAAAATGTACAACTATACGAAAAATAAATATGTAAGATTTGTATATATTTTAGTTGGTTCAAAATGATAAACGTAGTAAAAATATTATCATTACAATAAAGATTGTTTTCAGATAGCAAAAATTAGAGCATATGTTTATTATAATTAAATAAACTAACAATACATTTATTATTAAAACAACAGTGTGACTGATTGAAGCAAGTAAATAGTGAGAAAATTCCACCAGAAACTCAAAGAAACATATTTTAACAAATGCTTGCAAATATTTGGAAAGAAGTGGTGGTAAAAAACGAGGTTTAGTTTTTCCCTGAAGTAAAAACTTTGCTTTTCCTAAGGGTGTGCAGAGGGGAAAATAATTTCAACAACTTTGTACTTTCTCAAGTCGATTGCTGTTATAATATAGACGCACTTGGAGTACTAAGAAGGGATTTGTACACCTTACACAGTCAATGACTTTAATTTGAGTACAAAAGGAAATACAATTAAGTGACTTTGGAAGTATTATTTAAAAGGATTCAAATAATGTTAACAAATTAAAGTATATACCACGAAATATTTAATATTTTATGAGGGATTCAACTGTATGATTGTTATAAAAAGCAAATTACAACAAATTAATTGTTTTCAGTTTATACTATGTTGTATCATTTTATATGTCGTATTATGCTTTAGTTTAAATTTCATTGCAGGATATCATAAGATTGACAGTATGAGTGGCTTTAAGCCCAGGACAATCACCTGTATTGGAAGGGGTAAGTTAGCTGATAGGCTGACTAAATTTATCCTTGCTAATGATTACATTTTCATACTACATAAAGTTTATTTTCTTATTAAATTATGATAAGTTATTAAATATACGCAAACATCACCATGCAACCTCTATTGAGTTCATGACATGTAAGTAATCTTATATGCGTGATCCATACATTAACATGAAACCATTTAATATGATTAAACATGAAAAGTGACCAAGAAAATAGCACAGAGGTCTTATGTATACAGAACGTAAATAATTGGACTTTAATCACAGATCATGAAATACAAATGGAAATGAACACGTTATCTATGTATTTACTAGAAGTGATAAAACATTTTCATATAATTAATATGAACAAGAGACTAATACATTATCATAAAGCCATGAAACAAATCACGTGGTTTTACACAACCAAAAGCCATTAATTGTACGTACAATTATCATAAATTTATGACCTATACATGATACTTTGAACTTAGAATAAACATGAAAACATGATCTAAAACTATGCCATATATTATAGATATCAACATAAATAAGTAAGCCATAAAATAACATTAAATCATTTACTATAAATACAATCATATATTACTAGTTTTTTAATTAGCATAGTACGTGTTGATACTTGCAGTGTAATCATATATTCTCATAACAACAAAACTTTCAGTTCTTTGTTAGAGTCAACGATTTCTTGAACACACAGTTTGCTAACACCCCAAATCATCACACCTACAGTCCACAAAATGATATCTCCTTGCAGGGTTATCTTTTGACATAAAAACATATCATTCGGTAAAAAAATCATTACAAAAACTATAGAGAATGGTTGAACATTTAAAAGGTTGTTGTACTTTTGCTCAAAGTACAGGTAATTTTTGTTGCGGAAAACAATTTGTATAACGAAAATAAATTGTTTGGAAAGAAAACCGTAAATTTGTTAATCGCTTTCTCAAAATGAAAATAGTTCTCATTTAAATGGATTTTAGTAAAATTCCAATGCTCAATTTAACCTTAGATAATGTTTTCACAAGAAAATATTAATTTAACATAAATTTACAAAGTAAAAACTTAGAAATATACTAACTATTTAGTTAATGATAGATAAATAGTTAAATGATAAGCCACAACGAACCAAATGAATTAGAACCAATAACTAAATTTGTTTATTATTCATTGTTTATTCTTCTTCTTATAATTCTCTATTAGTAGCTTATAAACATTGTTAGTTAAATACGTACTACACTGTGTATGAAATGCATATAGTTATATTTCTTTATTCAAGCCATTTTGTTCTTTATAATAATTTTTCAATTAAAAGAATCAGAAAATATACTATTTTGGCATTATTTATCTTATTCTTTCTGTAAACTCAGGTTGATCACAGTGCTAATTAGGAAAACACGAAAGAGCATTTCACTCCTTGCTTAGGAATGTGTAGAAAATGTTTAACAACTCTTCACTTACAAGATGGAAACTGAACCACGTTTTGAGAATGGTTAGTACAAAATAACCGAGAAGTTTAATCTGATCCTAATAGTCGTGGTTAGAGTTTCATGGTAAAATTAGGGTTTTGTATTTTTCTTGACGGTTTTTCAGGATCATTTGACCTTAGTTCGTACTGCGTTCGCTCATATAAACTTATTTGTATACAATATTCACTGATACCTGTTGATCAGCATTCTAATGATAGCAAAAATAAACAATTTGTATGCTGTTATGAATATTCATTTTGTTTTCTAACATGCATTTTATGTTTTCAGGTTGGCGTATGAAATACTTCAGTAACTATTTTCTCTCTTCCTCCAATAACGTAAGTGTTCATTAATTTTATGATTGCTGCTCTTTGTAATATTATTTTTTATTAAAAACATATATAAATAGAGATATGCTTTATAAATATTATATCAATTAAATTACTACATCCACTAGTATTGATGAAAGTGTTCAACACCAACCAGTCATTATCAAGCATTTTATGAATTCCATAAATTATAATAATTTTCTATAATATACACCAGTTCTTCAGTTTTTCAAAAGAACACGTTATTGAAATCTAATCATACCCTATATTGAATATTATAAAATAATGCGAATTCCAAATAACAAAGATAAAGTTAATAAATCGACATATCTATATAACCCTGCTTTGAGGAAAAGTGTGTATACGAAATGAATTAGAAAATGGTACATATCTCTATGGTTCATTGAAAGTTATTTATCTATTGTTGTTGAAAGTTATTTAATATTTGGAGATTTCAAATGATTTGAGTGTTTAAGAAACAAACACAACGTTTCGACAGGTATAACAAACTCATGCCATCTTCAGGTGTACTTGTTAACTTAGCCTACATCTAAAACATTTTTTTTTTAAATCAGTAAAAAATTAATACTACATGCTAGTTACTAAAGATTACTGTTGAAAGTCAAAAGTTCTTAAAAAACTATCACACATAACATAATTATACAAAATATAATACACAAATGCACAATTATCAAATACAAAAGAAATGCAAACTAAGAAATCAGTCAACAAACAATGACATACAAAAATAAATGCAAAATATGAAAAAAAAAAAAAAAAAAAACACAGAGTAGGTTATTAAACAGAAAAAATGTTCAGTGACACGAATTAAATGCAAAGATTTGACAAAATTAAACCAAACATAGAGCAGGTTATTAAATAGACAAAATATTCAACTTATCCAACCAGCTTCCAATTCCACTGAGGTGGGGGAAAGGAGTCCTCGCACCACTACACTCACGAGATCAACTCACCACGACCGCCAAAGACGAACCGAATCCTTGCGGTAAGCCGATCCGTGACGAGTGGTGGGGGTGGCCCCCTCCAAGTGATGCCTAGGGGGGGACTGTGTAAGATGATTGGGAGAGGGGATGTTGTAATCGTCCCTGTGTTTTTTGAACAATTCTGTTGTGTTTGAAAAATGGTAGTTTGAAATGGTGTTTCTTAAACACTCAAGCATTGGAAATCTCCAAATATTATCTACATATCATATCTCTATTGATCATTAAAAATGTGATACAAATGTTGAGGTTATGGTTGTTTATACCTCTCTTATATTTAACCACAAAAGTTTATAACTGCACGTTTGAATAAGTTTGTACAAAGGTTTATTTAAAAATATCTCTAAATTCATATTCTAGTATTAACATTTGTTTAGAATAAATTTTAAAGGGATTAGATTGATGATCTAACACATTATATGTAGGCAATTACACATTATACCTGTATTGCTAATGAATTGAATAGAAGCTGCAATGGATTGTTATTATATAAATACCCATCAAATTATATTTGTGAAACGTTCTAGTTTCTACAACATATTCAAGAAAGATAATTTGAGGGTACTAGAATCAAAAGAAAGTATCTTCGGTCTGGCAAATTTTACAGGAGAGCCAAAATCTGTAGCGCAATGAGTTAGACTTTTCTTCTAAATTAAGATAAAAATATATAAAAATCATTATTGAAATAAAAATTATACCTTTTTAGATTAGTTTTTGAGAAAAATTATATAAAAAAACTGGAGATACCCTTTTTTATTCAAAATGCTGGACATACCTTCTTTTGTTTGTAAATCGGTGATATATATTTTTTTATTTATGAAACACAAGAACATTGAAAGATTCGCCAAATCATGCAAATATTAATTTTATTCCTTAATTTTGACTGCAAACTTATAAAAATCACTGTCTCATTTCGGTTATATTTTAATAAAAACCAGATTTATTCTAAAATGTTTTTATTTCTATTATTTAATTTCACTTCACAGCAAATTAAAGTTAAATTAATCAAACAATAACTGGTGCCAGATAGAACTGCAAACCACGTGATCTAAGTAATACTTGTGATCGGTTGAAATGGATATACTTTCTTTTGAATGTAACTGGTGATGGATATACCTTTCTTTGATACTAACAGTAAATTTCAATTTTTAAAATCTATGGGATTTATATTTTTTTGAATTTTTCTAGCGTTGTAGCCAATAGATCATCGTTCATACAATAAGAAACAATAATAACCTGATATTTGACCAAATGTGGAAATACCCTTTTTTGATTCTAGTACCCTAAACTAAACTATCATAACATTTATTCTATTTGCTCTGATCAACGTAGAAGATCTATACATACTGTTCATAACGTTTATTTTATGTCAATACTCAGTTTAAACTTAAACAAATGTTAAAAAATAAATAAAATCATTTATTAAATTATAAAGCCAATTTACGCATTCAATACAATATCAATTAAAAATAAATATCATAGGCTGACATTTCAATAACAAGTTTTACATTCTAAGTAAAAACGGTTTCATATGAATTGAAATAATATTTTACACTAACCTAAAGCAGAATCGGGAAAACACGCTAGACTGAATTCAAAATACAATTTTGTTTCAGTATTTGATAGTACTGTGGAAGATTTGGACAGCCACAATGCTGGCAGTGTTTCACGAGCCAGGGAGTATGTTTATAGCAATGGATGAATGTTGATGAATTACTGTTATTACTATGTTAATTTTATTTTTTCCTCTATTTTAAATTTTTATATATATATATATATATATATATATATATATATATATATATATATATATATTAGAATGTACTTATATATAATGTTTTTGTTATTTAAAAAGTAATAAATTAAAAAACATATTAATATTATTTAACTGGTATTTGTGTAAATTAAATTTAGTTCATTCGTTTATTTTGATTTTTTGTAGTTTTTATTGTTGATTACATGTACGAGAGGAGTTAATAGTCCTAATCTCACTATTTTTAAATTTTGTCAATAAAGTCATTTTTAATTTCATTCACTGGGCCATAGTTTAAAATAACGTTTATTAGATTGTCTTACAGCAAACAAATGTTTATCGCTCCTTCACTTTATAGCGATTGAAATTATATTTGATAGTTAACAAGACATTGATGTTGATTCCAGTCAATTAAATAACAGAAAAATAAATTAAAAAACCCTTGGTTTATTTGTTAAAAATTATAAATTGTTTAGGATGAATGGAAAAATAATGGTATTATTTAGAGTTTGAATTTCTAATTAGTTTTACAATTAAAAGGAATAATATCTTACAACGGAAATTAAATATATGTTTTTTGCATAGGCATATTTACAAATAAAATGTGAAATTAATATGATAGAGTAAACAAAAATTAACAAACCAACTTTGTGTAACGTTTCTTTAAGGAAACGTCTTGTTTCAAAAACTTGAGTAAACATTAGTACTAACTCACTTATAAAAATTTTTTAGAGAAATATTTTTTATATTCTATAAATACACAGTACATACTATAGTGGCACTGGTCTGTGGCATAGTGGTGTAGAGATCACCTTAAAGTAACGATATCCGACATGGAGGGTGGATGTTAACGCGATCAGTGTTTCTATTATATTTACACCAAATTACACGTATTTTGAACTTACGTACTGATAATAGTAAGAAGAGAAAACGTTGTTCTTTTTTATTTTAGGCAGCTGTTTATTTATACTTATCTGATCTTTACATATATAGGCCTATTCAGGACATTAAATAACTCAACATATAGAAATGGACTTTAAAATAATGGGGCATGTTAAAAAAAAAACATACAACTAAAATTTAGCTATAAAATGAAAATTGGATCATACAAAAATAAGTCCCGCTATGAATGTTTACGTTAGTAAAAAAATTATCTTAAAACACTTATCATATTTTTTAAAGAAAATTTGTAATACAATTCAAGGAAAATATAGTACATCAAACATATTATCCATCAAATTGTGAATATCTTATAGTATGTCATGGCAGATACCTGATAAGGTTGATGTATGTGTTTGATATCCACCTGTTTCAGTGGGGTGGAGGAGGGAGCCTAGTAGTGGGGGGAGGGGGCTCAGGTGAGGCAGACCACCACCCACGTCCCCTTCCCACTAAATCTGTCAGGATTAAAGTTGCCACGCCAAACTCACGGTGGCCTAAGTAATATTAATGAGTCCTGTCTTGTAATGAGGGGCGGGGCTTTATACATTATTCATACAACAATCATAGTAATAAAAATTGTATGACGTGTAGTAATGCTGACAGTAAATCAATAAGGAAACACTATAGTAATTTACTGTTAAATTCTTAGACTAAACATGAGAAATATTTGATTGTTGTTCAGAATGAATGGATGTTAATGGGGAGAAAGGAATATATAACCGTAATTTAACCCATAATAAAGACAAATTTTAGTTCAAATAAATTAAGCTTTTTAAAAGCACTGTGCATAAAGTCTCTATAGTACAAGTGAAAACCATTAAACACATATTTACTAATATATAAGTACGCAATTTACATATATTTGTGAATTATTCTGATATGAGGATGGTAAACGTATGTTGAGACTATAATATAAATAGCTATACGTTACATGGTGACTTAATTGTTATTAATAACTATTATTTTTCAATAATTGTAAATTTATTGAACATAACTTACTATTTTAATAACTAAATCCATGGAAATTTTAGGTTAAACAATATGTTTTTAATAAATAAAATATCAAATGTAAATAAATACAGTAACATCATTAACATAAATTATAGATACATTCTATTATGGAGATGTACTACTAAAAATCTCAAAAAGTTATTTAAAACAGTTTTTTTATTTTATTCTATGTGTTGTCCTAAATTATAAATATTGAATATGTCATGGATTTAAAGCTGTTATATACGTAAAATAAATATATATTTCAGAAGATGCATTCCGCCATTCCAATTTATCCTAGTGCAGTGAGCAGCGTTAGCCATTCATAAGTGGATGATCGACGAATGTTTAATTTTCAGTGTTTTTCTAGACAACAATTGATACATCTGAAAAACTACTTATAGTAGATACCTAACATTTTTACTCTGCATTCCTGACTAAACTATACTAATATTTAGGTAGAATTATATTTGTACTATATTTGTAAAGTAAGAAAATAGTTCTTTAAGTTGGATAAAACTGTTTAATTTTTTTTTTTTAGTGTTACCATGGCAAAAATATTTTCCTTGATTTTTTATAAATAATTTTTTTTTATTTTTAAACTATACATTTTTATAGGACTAGTTTCTTCAAAGGACACTATTTTCATGAATTTCTCTCCATTAGGACTTCAGATATATCAATATTTATATAAATCAGCATTTTTACATAAATAATTTAAAAAAAGTCATGTACAAACAATTTTTCTACCATTATTACGTCGTGGCTTTTTTTAAATCATAGTAACATAATAAAAAATTAAATTAGATAATTTTTTGTAATATTTAAGACATTGGTATTTTCAGTAGTGCATTTCCCTGGGGACACATAAGGTTATGTTTTTGTATTAAAATCCATTTTTTCAGTAAACTATATCATAAATGTCTTTCTATATTAAGTTTAATTTGGGCTCCAGTTTTGAAAATATCTAAATATTCTCAGATAAGCTGATATTTTAAAAATATATAATACATGGTTATTTACTGAAAAATTTACTTTTAATATTAAGTGTGTTTACTTACATTGATATAACATCAAATATAATATTCATACAAATAGTTATAAAACTAGAAAAATTATGAAAATCATGTAAAATATTTATACGAAGAATAAATTAATATAAGATTAAAGGGTCTGAAGATTAAAAGATAAGAATAACAAAAATTAATTTCCGTCCATCAAATGTTTAAAGGAGGTATACATTTTTTGACGTCATAACAGAACACCACGACAGAGATGATACAAGTGACGTTGAGTTCCCCCTCCCCCTTTAGTCCAACCACCTGACAGCTCTTTCCCAAGCAACCTCTTTAGACGTCACTCATGATGCTACTCACGCCATTTTATTACGTCACCCTTAAAGAAGATGAATATTGGGGTATTTATAGGTTTCTTATGATAACAAGTGTATTTATAAGGGTTAAAGTGGATACTGTCTTAAATTAATTTAGTTTTCCATTGCTGTAAAATATATTAGGTAACTCTTTAAAGATATAATATGGCAAACAAACATGTAATTTTACTCTTTATATATATTATTAAACATTTTACAAAATACGGAAGCAATTTTCCTCTCAATTCGTTAATAATGTTATTTTGTTTGAAGGTTTCGTCAATAGAAAAAATCAGTAAGCTCCCATATGACTGATGGTATGAGAACTTATTGATTCTGATCCATTCTGAAATGGTTAAACCTAGGTGGGATGATCTGACACATTTTAAAGTATTATGTATTTATATTTCACAATCACAAGATAGTAACTTTTTGGTCAACATTAAAAAAAAAAAAAAAAAAAAAAAAAAACTTATAAATATTTACCAAACCTCGGAATATTTTACCAAATGATTAATTATTAGTTCTATCATTTGCTGGTTGTTATTATTAATGAAAATATTTATAAGAGATGCTCAACTTATATTGATATGGAAAGTGGTTTTATGTAGCTAGAGTAAGGAGGCAGTAGAAAGGAGTCTTAGTACTTTGAAGTTTAAAGCTGATGTCTATAATATTTATAAATGTTAGTAAACTATTGTAGAAGTTGGTTTATCTATAGAAATATAAGAATTACTTATATTTATTTGGCATAGATCTAACACCATATACCTTTGAGTTTTATAAGCTCTGCGTTGCTTGTAAGTTATATATAAAGATACTTTCCTGATCGTTATAGAGAGAGAATTTCTTTGTCCATACTATTTATATTTCCTCAAAATTAATGTACAAATAGCAAACTTGTTTCAAGTATTTAATTTTAAAAATATAAAAATGAATTAAGGCAGGATAATAATTTTTAAGACTAATTTGATTACTTTAAACCGTTAGTGAAAAAACTGTTTGATTGTAATTTTTTCAATCTCCAGTTACAAAATTTGTCCCCATAATTCATTAGAGAAGTCAATTAGTGTTTACCTGACAAATAATAATACACAAATTTTGCATTGTGAGGTCGAAAAGTAATTTTTTTAAACGTTATGTGAAGTTGAGTTTTGTTAGATTATAAGCCTAGAAAATTGTCTTATTTGTTTTTTTTTTATAAATATCATGCCTGTTTTGTGTTTTAATATGATTATTGAGTAAACATTAATATATATATATTTTCTTAATATAATTTTTCGGTGTTCATTGAAATTTCAGTCTGTTTCTTAAACATTCTATGTGAAAAATGTCGTTTAGTTTCAACAAAAAAATGGATGTACTTTATATTTAAGGGAGGTTTATAAAATTTATAAAAATCAAACAAATTAGTAGAATAATTAAAACCATTTCTGATTACAATATGGGGAACATTAAAATAAAATAAAAACGATTCATTCATATTTTAACAACACAGAGTCATTGGGTGATATAAATAAAACCTGAAATCCCAGAGTGCGTACTCAATTATCGTCATTTGAGAGTGCCCACTCCAACTTCAGTTGAATGAAACACATACACTCAACTCGGCAGGCGAGCAGGCACTCCAACAATGGGTGCCTTGAGAGTGGCTACTCCGATTTAAGTTAAATAAAACCGAGTGCCCACTCACAAAATGGAGTGTCCACTCGCGAAAAAGCGAGTATGCTCCCTAGCAGACTCATCCCTGCTGAGTCTGTACTCAAGTAAGTTTATTATGGGTGAATTCTTGCCTATACTTGCACGTATTCGAAGAGAGTCGAGAAATGATGATTATTGATCACTAAACAGATTCGATAAGGAAAATATCTTGTACATTTGACTCTTCGATAATAAAAGGATAGTGTATAGAATTTTCACAAATTTTATCTAGTTCTGAGATGATTCAAAATTAATTTTATCTTTCATTTCAAAATAGAATCCAAGTTATAACAACTACAGCAGACTTCAAACAATTTGGAAATTTTCCTGAACTAAAACTGAAATTAAAAAAGTAATCAAGATGGTTAAAAAATCGTCAGACGAAATTTCTTTGACTATCTTTGTACTAATATTATCATATCTTGGGCTTTTCCAAGTTTTATATCCCGAATAATATTTTTTTTTAATTTTTTGTGGAAGGTAGATGATTTTAATTGATGAACTGTCGGGAACAAAATTTCATACTCAGGTATAGCTACATTAGTCTGTATTTTTTTCCTAAGTTTATTTGCTATATTCAGAAAGTAATCATTGAACAAAAAAGCAATTTGTCTTTTATCAGAAATTTCCATCCCATTGTAAGATATATTATTATTTATTACAATCTTTGTTTTTTCTTCTCCTATGATTTCATCAATAACTTGCCATTGTCTTTTTGTGTCAATGGCCAAAAAATAAATAAGTCCAAAGTTCCTAATATAAAACTTACTTATGAATTTAAAAGTCTTGATTGAACTGTATGAAATTCCACGGTTCAGTAATACATATGGTAAGAATTTTCGTTGAGTTATGCCACTCCAATAATTTTTAATGAAACCGATTGATTACCAATTTAAAAAAAGAATATAAAAACTATATTGGTTTTCTATTGTATATCTATTGCTGTGATATATTAAAAAAAATATATTTTTTTTAACAAAGGTTTTCTTTAATATGTTGTTCTTGATCAATTAGGCTCGGAAATAGTATTTATTTATTTATTTTGTCTTTATAAGAAGGTTGTTCAGTTTTTCTTTTTGTTATGTCGTTCATCTACACTCATTAACCCCTTAAATTCTGAGTATGGAATTTTACTCAATATTATTTCATCAGTATATATATTTTGTTGCATTATTTGCATATATATTAAAAAAAAATACTAATAACATCTCATAAAACAATCTTTGTAATACAATGAATAATCAAGTAATTTATTGGTCGACTCATTTGATATCTGCAACAATTGCATAGTTATATGAATTTGTAAATAAAGTGTATCATAACAATAAAGAGAAAAGCTCAGCGCCTGCAAACTAACTGATACTCTATCCGTCATACATTGTAACCTGGAGACAGGCGTAGCGGAGGGGGAAGAGGAAGGCCGCGACCTTGCTTGGAATGCGGAAATCTGGTAACTAGGTTATCACATCGATGGTTATCAGTCGTTTGAATGGGTTAAAGAGATTTAAATGTCCACACTCCACTACAGCTTAAAGTAACGAACTGTTGTATTTTGGATGATGTTTCTTTCTGATTTTACGACTCTGCTGGTCGTAAATCAAAACATAAACTGTCTCTCGTATATAATACAATTTATATTTGTTCTACTGATATATTTTATGAAATCATAATATTTGTTTATTGTGTGAGTATGTGTGTATGTACATATATGTGTATATTGTATGTATATATATTTTTTTTGGTACTGTATTATATTTTGTTTGTTATAATAATTCTTATACTTAAATTATAAAATAATTATTATTGTTTATATTGTATTTTATTTATGTTATTTCAACTATAGTGTTGTTTTGTGCACTTAGTTGTTTTAATTGTACATTATCAGTTATTGTACACCACTGCCACAGAGCGCTATATGATTTTATTTTCATTAATTATTTTTTCATTTTTTTAATATACAATATTTCTTTTATCTATTATTCTTATATTATAAAATTTTTGTGTATGGTATATATTATCGGCACACAACGACAAGTCATGTTGGTTTGTTGGGACGCATGTTATATCATTTTTAGTAAATAAATTAATTATGTTGAAAAAAGAAATCAATTAACGTCCAGAAGATAAACAAAAGGTTGTAAATGAAATGAATCACATGACAACAATCACTTAAAACAAAAATAGAGGAATCCAAAACAAGTGATTCTAGTTGAAAACGGTTTCAGTATTACCCCCCCCCCCCAACCCCCTCCCGCTCTAGGGCGAGTGTCTACGTGAGCAGGCACTGGTGTTTTTAAAGAAAACTTTATTCAGCTGAAATCGGGACCTTACTCAGATTTGGGAGTAGGTACTCAGCGTCGTTGCGAGTGCCCACTCAGAGTAGGCACTCAACTTTATTCACATCACCCATTATATCTGCGAGCGGGAACAAAGCTCTTAATTAGCCGTATATTTATTACTAGCTAAACCCGGCGGACGTTGTCTCGTTTTTCATTTTTCATTGACATACCAAAATAAAGGAATGAAAAGAATTATAAAAAAACCATTATTTATTAAATGAGTGCAAGAGGGTAAACAATATTTTTGGCCTTCTTATTTGGTGTATAAATGTAAAGGTTTTTTGGTGAGCCTACTCTCGAGCAAGCGACGTAGAGCGGTCCATGTGAAAAACATGGATTACTTAAATTTATTGCGTCAACGTGCAATGACTGTCCTTGAGATTTATTAATAGTCATTGCGAAAGCAAGTCGCACAGGAAATTGGAGCCGTTTAAAATTGAATGGTAAATCAGTTGAATACATCGGAATCCTTGGTATCAGCACATCTTCTCCTTTGCATTTTCCGTTTTGTGAGAACTGTTGTTATGAGAACTTCAATCTGCTTATGGCATGTGAAACTACATTAAACCACACAGTCATATGTTTTTTGTAAACAATTCAGATTCTCCATTTGAATAACATGGGATCTTTAGGAGCCCGTGGGGCGGAACCCTGTGGACGGATCTGCATCAGACTTCACAGAAACCATCTCGGGAGTATACAGGACAACATCCTAAAGTTTCATGGCGATCGGTTGGATGGTTTGGCAGTGCATAAACTTCAAATATATATATCCAAACATCCTCTTTTATAAATATAGATAACTTATAAATAAAGTAAATGTAATTTAACACATTATAAACCACTTTTACAAGAAAATAAACATATTAAGCAAAAGAAAAAATAATGTCGAGAAAGTATTACCCCAAATGTAGAAAAAGGAATTCTATATGTCACATATAATTTGGGTTCAAAAATACGATACAACTCATAGTTTGGCTGGATTTAGAAATTAATAAGTAGTTATCATTAAGTGAGTGAACGTGATATTGGTACTTATTTCAAGAAGTCTCTTAGCTGCTTGCATATTTTTGTAAATCAAATGAACTTAAAATAATAACATAAAGAAATTTACAAGTTATGATGTTTATTTATTTTATATTATGTACTTATCGAATGGTTAACGGTACTTAACGGTTGACGCAAGGCACCACCTACAGTTGTTTGTATGGTACTGTAAAAAAGTTATTGCACTTTCCCCTAGAGTGGTTGTGTATTCCCCCCTTCCCTACTAAGTGTAAAGTATCATGACGTGCTACACAACAAATCCCCCCCTTGAGTCTCCTTCTCCAATGACTCCCCTTTAGACCTATACTTATCGACATTGTGATCCTCTCAAGGGACGAATGCTATGAAATAAAACACGAACACTCTTCCTGGAGCATCTTAATCCCACGACATCTATACTTTTCAGAAACTTTTGTTTTTTTCAAAAAAGGGCGAATATTTTAGAGGTATTTTTTTACACAATTTATGTTAATTTTTGGGAAAATATACCTGGATCTGGGATAAATTAGGATAGGCTAGGCTAGATTATCTCAGGTCAGGTTGTGTTAGGTTATAAAGATTAGGATTTGTTAACGTGACCATGTGGAGGGTCGACCATAGGTCCTTGATGTTAACGTGACCATGTGGAGGGTCGACGCCATAGGCCCTTGATGTTAACGTGACCATGTGGAGGGTCGACGCCATAGGTCCTTGATGTTTACGTGACCATGTGGAGGGTCGACGCCATAGGTCCTTGATGTTAACGTGACCATGTGGAGGGTCGATGCCATAGGTCCTTAATGTTTACGTGACCATGTGGAGGGTCGACGCCATAGGTCCTTGATATTAACCTAGTTTGTGTAAGCTAAAAATATGTACGCTTCACTCTGCGGACATATTGTAAATAAATTACCACTGTATGTGTATGGGTGGGAGGGTGGGTCAATACCACCGTACGTATGTGGGTGGGCGGGTGGGTCAGTCGTCTAGGCCATATTGTTTGGTGTACATTGGATTTTACTTGTCAGTGTTTTATTCGCTGTAATTAATGAATGAATAGTTTTTTATTCATAAGTTTATAATTTAGCTGCCCACAATCTTCACTGTATAACTAGATGGCACTTAGCTGATATTTCAGACTGCATCTCATCGCCAATTTTATATACCTTATATATATATGAAAAACTTTCATTACTGGTTTAACTATTAGTATATATTTATATATAAATGAACTTTATCATAATTTTTATAATATTTATAAAATTTATAAAATATAATAATTTAACCCAATTTCTTTGTTCCCTTTCCAATATGGATTATCAGTTGAATAAACACGTCTGTGTATTTATGTTAAGTTACTATGGTATTTTCCCTGTATTTTTATAGATGGCAACATTTTATTTATTTCTACTGATCATATGTAAGGATTTAATTAGAGAAGTTAGCTTTGACATATTTGTACAGGTATCGGATGTCTTTAAGGGATATTTTATTTGAAGCCGATTGGAAATTTATAAACAATTATTTTTATAGCGTAGAACAAATGTATCATGTAAATAGCCTATAATTTAGTTTTACCTATTAATTTAGTTGGCCACTACTTTCCTAGAATAACTCCGCGGTATTGATACAGAAAAAAATGTTGGCCTATAATTTCTAAACATAAATTAAGGGTTTGGGCCTAATAGTTGGAAAAAGTTATGTATAAATGATAACCATCTTGATTTTATTTAAGTATATATAGAAAAGTATAAAAAAAAGACACAAACAAAGATAAATTTTCTTCTACAAATATCTTCTTAAAAAAAAAATCATCCATTTGTTGTAGACATTAAATATTCATTTCTACGCTAAAATAATAAATAACAATGTTTCAATAAACCTATCACCACTTTGATATCAGTTTCAGACCTACTTAAATTCATAACTCAATACATTTAAATTACATTAATCTGTTATAGTCTAAGTTATGAGGAAGATTTATGACATTTTTCACTTTGTGAGAAATTCATAAATAGTTTCGGACTCAGGATTTTGAATATTACATAAATTAAAATCACTTAATTAATTATACTATAGTGATTTAATTTAAATGCTTCCCATATCATAGTCTCTGTGTTGTCTGGAAGTTAAAGTAAGTTCATTTATAAGGCAGGCTATAAACCTTCCTTTCCATTAGACCAAGATAAGTGGGGAGTGTAAATTTAAGGGCAATCCTTTGATGGCAAGATAAGCTCAGCTTATTTGCCATCCTTTAAATGGGATTAACTATTTATAACAGTAATATAACTATACTGTCACTTCTTTATTTTCAGTTGTTTATGTTTTATAAACTTTTATTACTTAAAACAGTTCTCAATAATAGTGACATTAAAATAACAGATAGTAGAATATTGTAATAGAAATAATAGTAGAGAAAACATGTTACTAGTATGAATGTTATTGCATACATACTTGGTATATAATACTTGTCTAAGGTTCAATGCTATTATTTTATTTTTATGAAGTGTTCTAGCTCATGTGTAGGGTAGATGGTCATCTGTTTGTTATTTTGTTTGTATATTATGTTTATGTACAGCAATCTAACGTACGTTAAATAGGTAAGGATAGTTTTATATTTTTACTCTGCACAAATTTTACCCAAGTTTATAACTGGCTACCTAAGTTTAAGGTGGTTCGGACGGCATTAGGGACAAATGAATTCTGCTGGCAGTACTGGCTGTCCGTCGTACGTCTGACCGCGAGTCACTCACACACAGACACTTGACCCCTCCCGTCCCTGTCTATATACTGTAATTGCAGGGTGCGGGTTCTGAGTGTCACTGAGTGTGCGTAGCGATTGGATTGCAACATAAAATGTGGGTAAAAGTACATGCCCCAGTTGAGTATATAAAGTTAATAAATTTTGAAAATTGGGTGATATTAAAAATCATAAGATGCCAAACACGACGTTCTACTTCTCGTCGTAACAAAATAAAAACAAACATGTAACATTAAATATTAAAAATGAAACTGGCTGAGCTATAGTAAAATTATTCAACTTAAAATAAATGATGAACAAGACTAATTCTGTGAGGGTCTGTTTTTAAAATTTGGGAATAATCAGAAAAACAGTTTTTTAATTGGGCATGTACTAAGAAATACCAAATTCGCATCTTTGAGGTGATGTATTTCTAATTATAAACATAATTTTAAGGAGAAAACTACTCGGGAGGCGTTTAATAACTGATCGAAAAAATTCGAAAAATGTTTTTGATCAAACAGACCTAACAGTGCTTACCTAAATTGATTACATTCGGCTTTCCACGTTTTTTTCAGTTCCAACTCAATATGCTAGACAATCGTGAATCAAATCTAATTGCTTGGGGTTTTTGGCACTACCAGAACACCCCCCTCCCACGTCGCTGTCGATCGAAACAAAAACAGCCACACCTAACATCGCGAATAAATATTGACCTATACTACTACCAACTTGGGAAAGTAGTGCGAAAGAATATTTTTCTCTTCTCCCCACCCCCTCCATTTATAAGGCTATGATGAGCTCCCTGGCTTTAACCCTGCGTGGCAGAGTAATTCACTAATTCCTGTACAACAATTGGAATACCATACTATCGAAGAATCTAACGTTTTGTTGTAATTCTCACTGAATTTAATTCCATTTGTTATACCATATGAAAGGATTTGCTCACATGTCCGATAGACAGTTTTTTGAAGTATATGAAAAACCCCAAAGTGATTACAATGGCAAATATTTAATGGCCTTTTTAGCATAAAGGATTCTGTTACATACAATCATTCATTTAGTTGCTATAGCCTAGTATAATAATATATAATTGATAACACATGTTAAAATAAATCACATGTTTTAATAATTAATTAAATTAATATAGTGTTGTTTTGTTTACATTTTGTGATTGATTTTTGGGCTACATTACATTAAAGTTGCTGTGTAAACGAAGAGGTTTATTTTCATTTTAAAACATTTCTCAACGTCAAATTTCTCATTATTTTACAAATAAGGAACATATCGACTAACTTATTTTTTATTGAAATTGTACAAATTAAAGTCAATCTTATCCATAAAACAAGACATCAACAGCCACAGAACCTCTAAGTATACTGAAAAACTAATCTAAATGGATTAAAAAAATAATTAAACTCAATTACATTTTAACAAACGTGTTTAGGAAACACAGTCAAGCAGAACATGGTAATGAAGATATTTTAAAATGTTAATATACTAAATAAATGATTCCAAAGAATTGGCACAAGCTTTTCCCCATATTAAACACACAAAAAATAAAAACTTTGAAAATTGTCAGTTTGATTCCCAAATATATTTTTTTGCCATAACTAAAAAATAAGTCAAGTTAGAGACATGTGGTTTTTACTAAAATATTCATTAAAAAATATGAATAGCCGCTTTAAGAAAATTTAATTTTTGTATGTTAATTTGTTAAATTCAATAAAAAAACCCAAAAGTTCAAAAGGAGAAAAATGGTCTGATGATATTCACTAAATACACCTATATACAAAATTTAATAAAAATTGATCAATCCATTTTGTTCCCACCAAACTGCACATAACACATACAGACAGACACTAAACATTTTTTTGTAAAAAACAATTTTTTGTTTCAGGGGACCCTAAAAAGGATTTTTAGACTAACTAACTTGTGAAAACAATTTTTTTGGTGATCACAATACTCTCTTTATGCTAACGCATATGGGAGAAAGTAAACAATAATTTTTTACTCAAAATAAACTGTTGAAAATCCGTTTATAATCAATATATTTTGATATCTACTTAAATTATCAAGTGAATTTCCCGTTTTCGTTTGATATATCTATTTGTATATTAGTGCACAATTATATTAATTTGATGTAATTGTTTTGTAAATCTTTGATTACTCATTAATGTTTAAATGTGAATGATAAAATCACGCATCTTTGTTAAAATTTTTATGATATCTATTTTATATCAAACCCGTATTTATTTACCCTTATTTTGTTTATTAGTAAGTAAATACATTGAGATTGTTGTAGTAAATTTCTCCAAGACTTGGGGAATTGGGAACTAAGCTAAAACAAGAACTTATGTCCCTATTAATATTACCACAGTGGTGTCTCATGGGCTCTGGAAGGTGGAGATCCTCCCCCTTTTCACCTAGGTCATTGATCAGAAAATTTTGTAAGAATTAAAATGGGATGTATTTGAAATGTGTTATACAGCTGAGTTGAAATTTATTTAAGTTAAAAGTCAATAATATATCAACAAAAAGCAGCTGAAATATGGTAAGCCGTAAAATATTTTCATAAAAATACATAAATGAAATCAACTTTCCCGATGCTGAAAATCACATTATAAATATTAAAAGCCCCAAATTTTCTTTTGATTTCTTTCCCAAATTAATTTTAAAGGTTTCATAAAATTCGTATCAATTTTACGACGTATTTTATTTTAAAATAAACTTTGAACAAGCACATTCCTTAAAGGTTCGGGGAATAGGAAACTAGCTGAAGGAAAAAGTAATGGAATAATTTCTATTCCCTCAGATTATTGTGATAAGCCCCTGAAAGCGCCAATTTTGACAGTTTCAGAATATATAAAATATATTGGAGAGATTTTCAAACAGCTTAAAATAAGTTGATAAATTCATTTGAAATATTATAAAATTTGTTTATCACTAAACCTTTACCTTTTTAGGTTTCTTGTTGGTTTTAATCAGTTTAAATATTATTATTATTTACATACGGGCCCAATCAGACCACGCGAAGCACAATCAATGCTGATTTGATAGCTAGGAATGTTGTGTGGCCAAACTTGTTTCAATCTTTCAAAATTGATTCTCTTCCTTGAATCAGACCAAGGAGTTCGTCTTCTTTTTCCTGTATCTCTCTGACCAACTTTCTAATCAAAAACCTTTTTTCCAAAAGTGTTCCTATTGAAAATGTCTGTTTGTGTTATACCTGCCATTTTTAGCTCTTCTTTTATTGCAGATATCCATTTAATTGTTTTGTTTGGCCTTACTTCAGTTTTCATAAAATTCTACAATTTGTTTTGCTAACCTACTAGGTTCCATTCTTTTGATGTGTTCGTAAGATGTTTGTCTTCGCTTTTTCAATGCATGTTAGTGCATTCGTCTATTTCTTTATTAATTCTGAGTTTAAAAGTATAAATGTTCATTGGGCATAGTATTTTCCTAATAATCTTTCTTTCTCTTTTTTTCATTTGTACAATATCAGTTTTTTCTGTTTGAAAATAACGTTTTATCCCCATAAAGGTATTCTGTTTTAATTACTGTATTGTAGTGTCTGATTTTTGTGTATTTTGAGAGAGAATTTTTATTGTAAATGTTGGCTACTGCAATTTAGAATCAGTCGCCATCTTTTGACAGCGAGCTTAATTTGCAGATTTTTCTAAGCCTAATTCTTGCATAATTTTACCGAGATACTTAAATTGAGTTACAATGTTCATTTTTATAACTTTGTGTTTATAAATCTCAGGGCTGATTTGAGGAAAGTCAGGAATTCTGTGTTTATTTTTCAAATTAAACTTGTAGACCTACATTTTTCGCAATTTCTTTCAAGATTTGAATTAGTTTTTATGTAAATATCTCGAACTATTATTGCAAGGTCATCAGAAAAACTAAGCAATCAATTTTAATATTGGTTTTACCTAACCTAATGGGTTGATCCACGTTATATTTTTACTTTTTGTTTCCGCCATAACAAAGAGTAAAACGCATTAAATTTTGTAAAACGCAGTTTAAGGGTGAAATCCCATGTATCCTTGTCCAACTACCATTTTAATTTCAAATGTTTCATATATTTTTTCCATTTGTACATTTGTCGATTGAGCCCTTCTACACATTAACAGGTTCAAATTGTTGATTGTTAAATTGATACAGTAAAGAGTATAAATATTATTAATTAAGTACGTCCTAAGTGTTTTATTCATTCACATAGTGAAATATTTCACCATGGTTTTATTTTTAAAACAGAATATATACATTTTTTAAGTTTGGTATATTGCTTATTACAAATACGTTACCCATTTTTGACAATATAATTGTATATACCTTTAGCGTTTATGTTATGAATAGCTGCACATTGATTTATTTTATTACGGTTATGCATTTGTTTAGGTTTTTAACCCCCTATCCTCCCCCATTCCCCTCACCCAACAAATAAACATGTTTCCATGTCCATATGTAAATGAGTATACTATATTACGTTTCACCCAAGCCAGAAGTATTTAAAGTGAGATTCAACTGATCATCGAAAACATGTACAATATTAATTTATTTTATAAACATATTTTAGCTATTACAATCCAAAATTGTCTTCCTTTTAATGGTCAGAAAATACATACATAAAAATAATCTACATGCTAAAAAAACAGTAAAATATATATATTCTGATGTGTTAAGTATTTGCCTAAGCATGGCAATATGGAAAGCTGTAATTTGAAAAGTATTTTACGAGAAATTCCAGATTTATTTATAATTGACAAAACCAGCAATTACTAACGTGGGCATAGTTTTAAGCAAAATTGCACATGATTGATAGCACTACTGTTTAATTAAATACTGTATAAAGATAAAATTAATAATATAAATTATAGCAAATACATAACATAGTGTACAAAACTTAATTATCATGTACGATTGATACATACAAGTTGAAATCTTACATAATATGAATTTTTTGTTTCGCTTCCAAAAAAGAAAGAAACATAAGCATATAATGCTTATTTAGTAAAAACATCGAATTAATCTAAACATTACAGTTTAATTAAAATTATGGCTTTGAAGTGAGTTACACAGAGAACGCTCACTCAAGTGTCTCTCAGGAGGAAGTTATGCAAGTTTTAGATCTTTTCAGCCATATGGATGTTTCACTAACACGTTCGCCTTCTGCAACAATTAATAAGTCTACTTTGAAGTGAGTTACACAGAGAACGCTCACTCAAGTGTCTCTCAGGAGGAAGTTACACAAGTTTGAGATCTTGTCAAGCATTCGGATGTTTCACAGATGTGTTCGCCTTCTACAATAATTAAGATGGGAGCTTTGAAGTTAGTTATACAAACAATACTTCCTAAAGTGTCTCACTGAACTATGTTATACAAGTTGTAGATCTTGTTAGCCATATTGATGTTTCACTGACAGACTCGCCTTCTGTAACAATTAAGACGGTAACCTTGAAGTGAGCTACTCAAAGAACACTCATTCAAGTTTCTCACTGAAGGGAGTTATACAAGTTTGAAAGCTTCGGGATTCGGATCTTTCACTGACAAGTTCGCCTTCCGTAATCAGTCACTGGAAATAAATGAGGCAGTCTTTGTTAGAAGAAAGAAACAATCTTATTTATTCATAATGATTTGCTCGAGAAAATATCATAATAAACATTCTTTAAATAGTTTGACAGCGTGCCTAAAATTTCTTTAATACTTAGGTGACTATAATTAATGCTTATCTTTTACATAAATGTAACTTCTAATAAAATTTTATCAAAAGAATATATAAGTACATTTGTTGACAGTGGACGTCAACAAATGTACTTATATTATATTTAAGTTGATCTTTAATTCTCACATAACGAGTTTTAAAGTTCTGTTTTACAATCACCTTTCCAAAAGTACACTTTTAATCGTTAGTCTTTTTAATATTTTAACTGATCTTTTGGCTAACAATTAAATTGTAATCTTTTAATGATTTGGAAAAAATCAAACACTGCATTAGTTATTAGTTTTTATTTTTTGAGGCCTTTCAGAAACAAAGCTTTTATTATCGGTCAACACAAAACTAAATATAAACATTAACTATGATCTTTGCATTGTTTGATGATGGAAACTATATATAAAAGCCTTCTTCTTGTTTTCTGAACCACAGAAAACAAGTTGTCCAAATTTCAAATAAGTTCTCTGAACTGATTCATCTAAGGTATGGGGTCCCTCAGGAATCAGTACTTAGTCCGATTCTCTTTCTGGTCTATGTCAATGATATTGGATCATCACTATGTTACGGCAAACTTGTAGAGTATACTGATGACACAACGCTTTGTTTCAACAACAAATCCAGAGTAAACCTGGAACATGAAACGTTTCAAAAGCCTCAATCTGAGAGCAAACTCTTCAAAATCAAATGTCCTGACTTTCGCGTTGCGATCAGGAGATCCCAATGACGGGCCAACTTGATTGGATGATACCTTGCTGGATGTCGTCAACTGTTCTAAATGATAAGGTATATTTCTGGATAGGGGATTGACTTGGAATGACATAGACCATGTCTGTTCACACCATTCCACAAGAATGTATGTTTTGAGGTCCTTAGCCAAATACTGCCCAACTCAAGTGCTGATGACGGCGTTTTACGGATTAATTTACCCCCATCTATAGTTTGTATGATAGAACCTGTCTCCTGGACCCTCGGCTACCTGGGACTGGCCCGGGACACCTCCCAGCACTGGCAGCCGCCTGCGGCTGTTTCCTTAATGAGTCACTTACTGGCATCCCCACTAGGTGAACTAACTTTTTTCCCGGAACACAATTTTTGAATTTTTTTCAAATATTTGAAAAGTACATAAAAAAGATTAACGATATAAAACTCAATAAAAATTGAACAATATTGAGGTGGTCTGTTTATTTGTATAGTAATAGTATAGGTTTTGTGTAACGATATGACGATTAAATTACATTGGAATTGACAACAATTCTAATAAAATAATTTTTAAACTAAGCTTATAAAAGATTAGAGGTAACAATCCAGTTTCATGAGAAAAATCTGTATTTTGAGTTATAACGGTAATACCACTTGGAACATTGGGCTTTCGCAGTGGAAGTCTGACTCATGGTAGCTAATCTATTTCTGAAAAATGCTTAATCAACTGCTTACGAGTTTCTAGGGGTGAGGGTAGTTTTCAGTTCAAAGTGAGTGTTGGCCACAGTAACATCGTGGTAAATTAAATAGCCACTGTGTTTTCATTAAATTTTTTAGTTAGCGAATTTTTAAATTAAGCATTTCTTCAATTGAGTTTACTATTGCATATTTTTTGCTATTATCTTTTGTTATGTGACTCTTTGTGTGTTATTGTATTTTGTTTACTTTTATTTTTGTGAATATGCCTCCATCAAGTGAAAAGCGTGCTGGGACAGCATACAATTCTCAGGCAAGAACGATTATTGAATCTGTTTTGCAATACTTCGAGCTGAAACGTGACAACAAGGGACCGTTATTAGATCTTAAAAAGGTGTCTGAAAGAGTGTCTGTAGATTGCAATATTTCCACTAGAACTTTGAGCCGCATAAGATTGCAGTTAAGACAATCAATGGAAGATGAAGGCTCCTCAGCGAGCCAACATGAATTTTGAAGAAGTGGACCCAAGCCTACCTTCTGACGAAAATCCAACCGTTTCTGTAAGTTATGACACGAGTGTAAGAAACACCAATCCTAGGGCATATTATGTTCCTAAGCTGTGCACACCGAAGAGAAAAAAGCCGTTTAAATCGATAATAACAGAGCTGGATGATTTTCAAAAAATTGCAATCAGAAACCATGTACTGAACTATTACAGACGTCGAGAAGTACCTACCCTCCGAAAACTTAAAACAAGCTTACGCAAAGCTGATTTGTTTCATGGCTGAATACAGACGTTGGCGAGGGTTTTAAAAAAGATTGGGTTCAAATGGAAAAACTAGACAATAGAAAAATATTAATGGAGAAACCATCAGTAGCTCTTGCCAGATGCCAGTTTTTAAGAAAAATTCGATATATAGACTTCAAAAAGTGCATTATTTAGATGAAACCTGGATTAATGCGAACACTTCGAAAGACTCTGGATGGACTGATGACACCATAAAGTGTTCTGTAAATGCTCCATTAGGAAAAGGCAAGCGATTAATAATTTGTCATGCTGGGGGATCCCACGGATGGATAAAATCGCCACCGCTAATTTTCACATCTAAAAAAACAGTGGATTACCATGAAGATATGAACCACGAAGTATTTTAAGGTTGGTTTTTTGAAGTGCTACTCAAATCCATTCCGGCTGGTTCAACTATTGTGATGGATAATGCATCATATCACTCTCGAATAGCAAATAAAGTGCCAACATCGGCCTCAAAGAAGTGTGAAATGGAAGAATGGCTGAAAACGCGCAATATCTCCTTCTCTCCTGACTTGCGGAAGCCCGAGTTATATAACCTGATAAAGCTACACAAGCCTCAAGTCACAAGTTACGAGATCGACAAGAAAGCCTCTCAGCTTGGGTTCAAAGTCGTACGACTTCCACCATACCACTGCAACTACAATCCGATTGAACTCGTATGGGCTAATCTGAAACGGTTTGTTGCTGTACGAAACACCACCTTCAAGCTGAACGACATTCAAAATTTGTTCATGGAAGCAGTGAACTCTTTCACCCCGGATAACTGGAGAAGTTGTGTACAGCACGTCGAAAAAGAAATTGAGGCCGATTGGAAAGAAGAAGGATTTGATGACATTAGTTTCCAAGAATTAATTATTACTTTGGCACCTGGTGACTCGGATGACAGTGGTATCGACAGTGATGACGATCCCGACTCGGGAGTGTCACTTCTGGTGTAATCAGGTATGAACAGATTTTTTTCAAAAGTTATGAGGACCTAAAGGTTAAAAAATTCAGGTTTTCCTAACTTTTCCCAAGCTAGAAAAATGTATATATTTATATGTATGAAAAAAATAAATCAAAACCATTAGTATCCTTCAGTGATTTTGAAAAGAGGGTGGAAAAACAATTAAATTAGTATCTTGAATTATTATCTTGATTAAGTGGTTGTGAAGAAATTAAACTTTTATTATTTACAATAATTCCCTAAGTAACATAACATTTTATGTTTTGATAAACTCACTACCGTATGCACGTTGTCCTATGCTTTTCTTACGGGAAATTGGTAAAATTTTGATTACCTGTTCTATTTACTAACATTTTTTGGATAACATTTGGTACATGGGTTCTTAATAATCTTATTAAGTAATTATTTTCGCATCGATCTACATGGGTTCTTAATAATCTTATTAAGTAATTATTTTCGCATCGATCCCCCCCCTATTCGCAGCAAACTTGTAACATCTACATTATGTATATTTCAAAATTTTCTTATGTAAGTTTGTACAGTATTCATTGTTATTATTATGTAAATATTGTGCATATTATTGTGTCTTTGTCATTATTATTTAAGATATGTATATGATGTGCTTTTGGATTATTTTGTTAAAGTTCATGTGAAAAGTGAAAGTTGTAAAATATTGATTGAATTATAAATATAATGTGCTTAAAAGTAGGAATAGTCTTATTTTTCAAATCCTTGTCAATTATTTAGATTCACATTGGTAAAATGGCCTATGATATTAATGTTTACTCAATAACGCAGTATTTGGCTTTATTATTGTAACTCAGTAAACTTGCAATAATTAATTCTCAGAAATATTTTAGCCACCATGAGCCAGACTTCCACTGCAAAAGCCCAATGTTCCAAGTGTTGGTACCGTAGATTTTTCTCGTGAAACTCGATTGTTACTTCTAACCCATGTTACTCATAAGATTAAAAAATTATTTTATTAGAATTGTTGTCAATTCCAATGTAATGAAATCGTCATATCGTTACACAAAACCAACTTTATTGTTACTATACAAATAAACAGACCACCTCAACATTGTTCAATTTTTATCGAGTTTTATATCGTTAATCTTATTTTTTATGTACTTTTCAAATATTTGAAAAAAATTCAAAAATTGTGATCCGGGAAAAAAGATAGTTCACCTAGTGGGGATGCCCGTAAGTGACTCATTAAGGAAACAGCCGCAGGCGGCTGCCAGTGCTGGGGGGTGTCCCGGGCCAGTCCCAGGTAGCCGAGGGTCCAGGAGACAGGTTCTATCATACAAACTATAACCTACTGTCTGGTATTGTGGGGAGCAAACGGTCAGTTTCTCAGAGCGTTCAAATTGCAAAAGTAAGTGATTCGCATAATTGCTCTGTTGAAGTTCAGAGACTCTTGCAAGGAAGCATTCAAGGAGTTGCAACTGTTGGCCCTGTCATGTCTAAATTTTTAGATACAACCTTATTCTGTGTGTCTAAATGTGCTATGACAAACGGTCGGGACATACACACATATGGCACACGAGGCAGGAATACCTACCGAACTGGGAGACACAGGACGGGGGTTTATGAGCACCTGCCCTCACAAGCAGGGGTTCGTTTCATCAACAAATTGCCCAATTCATTAAAAAGTGCCCCGACGCCCAAGGCGTTAAAAATTTGTTTGAAACGCTTTTTAGCGTCCCAAGCATTTTACAGTGTTGACGAGTTCATGGCACACGACTGGGCATAATCAGAAGACTGACGTCCGGCGTTGGAAGTGGGTACATTGGCAGTATAAACGTGGTGTGAGTGGAGATCTGTATGTTTGAAAGGGATTTTGATGTGGCGTGATTGTTAAAATTTTAGAACTAACCTGACGATTGCTATACATTGTTATGTTCTGGAATTAAAGATTTGTATTGATTTATGCAAATTGAAAATTAATAAATTATTGTTTTTGTTTCCTTTTATACATTAATATGCTGTAAAAAGCCTTCCTTACTGGAGAACCTTTAAGGCAAATTGAAAGGTTAATAATGAGATATTTATAAATTTTTTTAGAACTATTATAAATAGTACAATAAAGTTATTGTGGTAAGAATCTATGTAAATGCACCAAAGTGTAGGTATATACATGGTTAGATTAATTTGTTGTATTTTCAAAAATTCAGTTACTATGTAAATGAGTTGTACCAGTATTTCATCCTAAACAATAATCATTGAATGACAGGCAATTATTTATTTTGACATATTGGTTTAAGATTATATATTTTTGTTATAAAGTATTAAAACCAATAGTAGATATTTCAGTGGTCTCAGGAATGCTTTTATTCAATTAGAATAATTGTTAAAAAGTGTTACTCTTAACAAAAGAATGAACAGATTTAAAAACATATTTTTTTCTGTATTCAATCTCTAAAGGTCCAACAACGCTTTTTTAACTGAAATCTGACATCGATTTCCCTTCTGATTCTTCTTTCACCTTAGTCCACCCATGTGTAGTTTTCTCAGGTTTTTGTTTTTTTTTATCAACGTTACAATATTGTACAGCAATTATTTTACAAGAAAAAATCGTATATAACTTGAAGACTAAAACTTTGTTAAACAATTATCAATAAATAAATTCTAACATTTATTACGAGACGGAAAACTACAAACAATGTCAAACACCAATAACCAGCTAACCCCCAAGGCCATCCACAATAACAATCCAATACCTGTCAGTTGTTAGCTAAACATGTTTTATTGAAATTCAGAGTAAACGCAATAATAGAATATTTTACTATCGACAATTTTGACTTCATGTCCAATATACTGCGCGATTTCACTAAATATAATAGTTATTTATTTCAGAATAATCAAAAATTAAACTTACCATTTAAACGTAACGTTTATGTTGATTGTAAGTGAGTCTGATTTATAAAAACATATTGAAAGTTAGTAGGTGAAAAATACAACTACGCGTATAAACCAATAAAAACCACTTACTACCGGGTAAAATAATACAAAATATTTTAATTCAAGCCTTAAAAGGTGGCGCAATAGGTTTTCGGTGAGTTAATTATTTCCCAATTTTAAAATAAAAATTAGTTAATTAATGTACCTTCCTTCCCTTGAGACAGTTAAATCAACAAAAACTTTAACCACTACATTAGAACTTGTGGAATTACAAAGTAGTGAATTTTTCCGATTTTCAATCAACTAGAGGACAAAACCATTGAAAGTACAAATTTAATTTGTTATACCTATGGATATTTGTACATAACTGAAGTCATTAAGATGTTTTCATTAAAAAAATGTAAAAATATTTATCATTTTAGAGGTTAAAAAATACCTTTTTTAACTTTTAAAGTTATAAATATGTTTAGATTTAAAAAAATACCATTTTTATCTTTAAAGTTATAAATATTTTTACATTAAAAAAAATGAAAAACATAATCCATCAGTGATGTGTAAAAAACATGATTTAAATTTGTACTTTGAATGGCTTTGTCTTCTTGATTTGATTAAAAAGTTGATTTAAAACGGGCTAAATTCATTACTTTATAAGGCCATAGGTTCTAATTTAGTGGTTAACACGCTTCTTTTTTTTTGTATTTTTCCAGTCTCAAGGGAAAGTAAATTAACTAATTTTAATTATAAGGTTGGGAAATAATTAGCTCACGGAAAACCGATTGCACCACCTTAAGTGAAAAAAAACTATTTTCAATCGTACTGCACCTTTGATTGATCTTGTTAGGACTTTGAGTCAAACGGATGTTGAGGCAAGGGGTTGTTGAGGTTTAAGGGCTGTTAGAATTCACCAACTCCTTGTTAGCATTACCCTTTGAAGAACTCGTAGTGGACTACTTACTTACTACTCCTTCACAATGTTACGTAATTATTACAATGTCTGTAGTTTATTTTCATCAAATATTTTCCCCCCTTCTTTTTACGTAAATGAAGCTTGGTACTCTCAAGTTTACTTAATAAACTAAATTTAAGTAGGTAAGAAAACATGTGTTTTTACAAGTAACGTAAAATTATTACAATTTGCCAATCTAAAATGATTAATATTTCGTGTTTCACTATGCAATGTTGGTCATCATTATTATTATTCATTATTCATCTCTAAGACGCGGATCGTAGAGATATGGGCGAATATGAGGCGTGAATGAGTGTGATGAGTGTAGATGAACGAGTGTAGTCATTGTTACTATCTGAGTTCGACTTAGCTCAGAAAGAACTATTTATTAATAGCCCAATAGCCAGGACAACTATGGGACCTACATCTTTACGTGGAATCCGAGCCACGTAGTGTTGGTCTGATTTTCATCTAACTGACAAGTTTGACACTTTACTTCTCTCCCCCACACAACCCCGATCGATACTCAGCCCCTTACTTTTTCTGATCTATGTAAATGATATATCATCATCTCTATGGCACGGAAGACTTGTCCAATACGCTGATGATACGACCATTGGTTTTAGTGAAAAATCTAAATCTGACTTGGAAATTAATACATTTACGGAATTAAGCGGACTAACGCAACATCTGACAAACATTAATTTAAGAACAAATACAACAAAAACAAATTTCATTCAATTCTGTCTACGCCCATCACATTCGGAGTATAGTACCAGAGTGATGGTAGACGAAACAGAGGTCGAAGAAGTCCAAGCGACCAAGTTTCTTGGTGTGTACTTGGACCGCTGTTTAACATGGAATAATCATATTGATAGCGTTTGCTCCAGAGTGACATCTGGAATTTATGCTATGAAAACACTATCTAAGTTCTGCTCAATAAAAGTAATGCTGACAGCGTATTATGGACTCATCTATCCTCACCTATCCTATGGAGTGGTGCTCTGGGGCAGTTGTACAAACAACGAATTTACAAGATTGTTCAGGTTACAAAAAAAGGTAATAAGAATAATCTGTAAATTAAAAATTAGAGAATCATGCAAAACCACGTTCAAAACATAACAACTGTTGACCCTGCCTTGCATATACATACTAGAAACCGCCCACTATTGCAGGTCAAAATGTGTTCTCACACGAGGCACAGATATACATGCTCATGCAACTAGAGGTAGGGAAAACTTCCGAACTGGGCAACACAGAACGGTCGTTTTCGAACACCTTCCTTCACAGGTTGGTGTACATTTAATCAACAGTTTACCATCCAAATATAAAAGCCTCAATTCGCCCAAGGCGTTTAAGGCAAGTCTAAAAAGTGTTCTGATATCTGAGGCCTTTTACAGTGTAGGAGAGTTTTTAGCACATAACTGGGAGACCAATGATTTGGCCTGACTGACACCGGTAATGAAACTGCTGCAAGCTTTGTGTATGGAAGAGCAATGAATGAATGTGACACTTTTGTATGTATGAATGTGAAAATTGTGGAATGATTGTGTAAATATGGATTTTTTTTAAGAGTGACGATTGCGATACATGTATATTGTACTTGTCCATGCAATAAATAAATAAATAAATAAATAAAAATAAACCTTGACTACCATTCAACACGGACACTCCACACTTCTGTAGTAGTGTCTATATTGATGACAACCATTGAGCGGACGCGGACAAACCATTAAGAGAACCGAGCATATCACCAGTTTAGTCCTGTGTACGTGCACAGTTATAATACAACACCGGGCGATCCTCAGTTGAAACGGGTTTTATCGTAATTCCCAGTGAATCCAACGCCAGTATGTCTCGTCATGCAACAAGCTTAGCTCCCGTATCCAATGTGCAGTCCGCCCGTGATGTTTACATGTTGTATTACAATTTTGAGGAAAATGATAAAGAGAAAACGGTGGGTTCGAGAAGTCAATTTATTAAGGAAACATTACGTTAGTGGTATCAGTCGCTCTACGTGGTATACAAATATAACTATCATATATAGCGTGTAGTGAAATTTTAGATTATAATTCAAAATTAAAGCTTACATTAAAATGAAATCAAACCGTATTCCATGATATATTACATATAAGTTGATATACTATTTAAAATGTTTTTCAAAACAAATTTTACACTTTTAATTTCTCCCATATGCGTTAGCTTAAAGGAAGTATTGTAATAGTGAAATATGTTTTTACAAATTGGTCTAAAATTCATTTTAGGGTCCCCTGAACCTAAAAAATTGGTTTTCTCGAATTGAGTGTATGTACAGTTCACTGGAGACCAACCGGATGGATAGATTTTTATGAAATTTGGTATGTAGGTGTATTTAGCCAATATATCCTGACTATTTTTTAACTTTATTGAATTTTTTTTATTTTTATGGGCAAAGAACTTACAAAAAATAGAATTTTCTCAGAAAGAGCTCTCATGACTTTAATATCATTTATATAAAGATTTGTGAATTACAATTTAAAACATTTTAGTAAAAACTGCATGTCTCTAGCTTGACTAATTTTTGAGTTATGGCAAAATAATATTTTTGGGAATCAAACTGGTAATTTTATAAATTTATTGTTTAATATAGAGGAAAGTTTGTTCCAATTCTTTGGAACCATTTATTTAGTAGTTCATTTAACAATTTATAGTTAATTGTCAATTATATATTTGTTTTAATTTCGATTGGTTGTGACAATTATTTATTTTCTTTTACTCTTTATACATATTTATTTCTTACATGCTATCAGTTTTCCATGACGAACTGTTAAGGAAATATTTAACTTAAAGCAGTATATGGTAACACTTAGTTATAAACATACGAATGGTTTTTATATCATTAATAAATTAAAGTATTGTCATGGTAGCTAAATTGACAATATATCATAATGTATGGTATATATGAACATCTGAACAAGTAACATAATTTTCATCTTACTTAGTTAGTAATTTGCGAAAGACTTTAGCCAATGTTCGTATCGGACTCCACAACTATCTACTCATTCGAATACCTCTGAAATAATATGTATAGATTATATTTGTTGTATTTTGTATCAAGAATGAATGAAAACAAAATATTATACAATCAAATCTATATAAAATATAAAAGCCAAATACTACTGACTGACTCACTCACTTATCACGAAATCTCAAAACCACAGAATGGATTTACTCGAAATTTTAAAACAACTTGGCTTTGGTATTGAAAGGACCCACTAATAAGGGATTTTTAAAATTCCATTCCTAAGAGGTACAAACAACCTCTAAAATTTGTCTTTTTTCCATAAGAATAACATTCGGTTGATTTCAGTAAATTAATAACAGCTATTTTGAAAATACATAAACATGTTTATTTTGTATGTTTGACATTAGCCAATTGATGTATTAAAAGTTTAATCTTTGCCTGTAAAACAAAATCAAATGAAATGAACACGTTTGAAGTAGGCTCTGAGTAAATTTAATATTGTGACTGTACGTTATAAAATTAAACTACTATTATTAGTAGAAAAAAGTCGCATATCGAGGCCGAAGGCCGATGTGTATTGAGCGCAGCGAGAGTCTGGGTTTGCACGTAAAGTGTGCAGGGGTGTCCCCTAGTATTAGTATAAATTATAGGATTTCTCATTAGTGTATTCAGTTTAAAAAATATTGATGAAAGTTCAGCAACTAGTAAGCTAAAAACTAAAGCATTTTTGCTTTAATATGTTATTACTTGCGTATCTTCCATCTAAAATATGTTTTTACTCAATATGTTTCCATCATAAACAAGATTGTTATTGTTGGTGGCTTTTGAACGAGACATTTGAGAAAATGTCAGACTCCATCAACATTCAACTTGTCAGGATGTCAGAGAAGTAATTGATTTTCGGTGCAATCTGGGTGGAGAATAAAGTATTACATCTGTTAACGGTGCTATGTTAAGCATATGCACATAACTACCTAACATTGTTTTAATGTAGTTTTTACGTATGATAGCTAGTAAGTACGAAGAAAATTAAATCTTCATCAACACTGTGTGCATTAAACATAACCGGTGTTTATTAGTATTTAGTACATGTTCCGTGCTTTTTATGAATTAACATTACTGCTTTTGGAAAATTTATTTATTATAAATATTACAACAGTTTTTATTTAACATGAGGTTATATCCCTACTTGGAAAATTAAAGCGTAAAAATTACGAATACTATTTGGCATGAAAGTAATTTAAATAAAATAGCGTTCATTTATTTTATAATTTTTCTAGGCGTTAAAGATTAGAAAGGAAACCTGTTAATTAATCATATATTAGGATGTTTTATAGTATCTTTTGTAAGTAGCAGTGTTTTAAATACATATTTCTAAAAATAGCACGTGTGTTTATTTTAAGTGATGTTTGCATTAGTAAGACTCACAGCCTACTATGAAATAGTTAAATTACATAAATAATCAATTTACGGAGCACTGCACCGAAGAATATTTAAATTAACTATGTTATTTCAGAAAAATCATCATTTATACAGTTTTGTTTATCGTATACTCTAATGATAAGCACTAATTAAAGCAATTTATTCTGTTTTAATTTTTTTTTTATACTAAACAAAAAAGTGCCCTATTGTACAAACGCCATATTGTCACTGACCTTTAAAGTCGGATTTTATAATGAAAAAACTTCTATGCTACGACACACTTTTTTAGATTATACATATGTAAATAAATGAATGTAGGCAAATAAAAATCTAATATTACATTTAGGTAGTTCGTACTAACTTTTTACTAAAATAATAAAATTAAAAATACATTTTAATGTAATGTGTCGTTAATGTTAGAATGAATGAAGATATTACTGTAACATAACTGGAGTAATAGCTTAGAATGAATGAAGATCTTACTGTAACATAACTGGAGTAATAGTTTAGAGTGAATGAAGATCTTACTGTAAAATAACTGGAGTAATAGCTTAGAATGAATGAAGATCTTACTGTAACATAACTGGAGTAATAGCTTAGAATGAATGAAGATCTTACTGTAACATAACTGGAGTAATAGTTTAGAATGAATGAAGATCTTACTGTAACATAACTGGAGTAATAGCTTAGAATGAATGAAGATCTTACTGTAACATAACTGGAGTAATAGATTAGAATGAATGAAGATATTACTGTAACATAACTGGAGTAATAGCTTAGAATGAATGAAGATATTACTGTAACATAACTGGAGTAATAGATTAGAATGAATGAAGGTATTACTGTAACATAACTGGAGTAATAGCTTAGAATGAATGAAGATATTACTGTAACATAACTGGAGTAATAGCTTAGAATGAATGAAGATATTACTGTAACATAACTGGAGTAATAGTTTAGAGTGAATGAAGATCTTACTGTAAAATAACTGGAGTAATAGCTTAGAATGAATGAAGATCTTACTGTAACATAACTGGAGTAATAGCTTAGAATGAATGAAGATCTTACTGTAACATAACTGGAGTAATAGTTTAGAGTGAATGAAGATCTTACTGTAAAATAACTGGAGTAATAGCTTAGAATGAATGAAGATCTTACTGTAACATAACTGGAGTAATAGTTTAGAGTGAATGAAGATCTTACTGTAAAATAACTGGAGTAATAGCTTAGAATGAATGAAGATCTTACTGTAACATAACTGGAGTAATAGCTTAGAATGAATGAAGATCTTACTGTAACATAACTGGAGTAATAGATTAGAGTGAATGAAGATCTTACTGTAACATAACTGGAGTAATAGCTTAGAATGAATGAAGATCTTACTGTAACATAACTGGAGTAATAGATTAGAATGAATGAAGGTATTACTGTAACATAACTGGAGTAATAGCGTAGAATGAATGAAGATCTTACTGTAACATAACTGGAGTAATAGATTAGAATGAATGAAGATCTTACTGTAACATAACTGGAGTAATAGCTTGGAATGAATGAAGATCTTACTGTAACATAACTGGAGTAATAGATTAGAATGAATGAAGATATTACTGTAACACAACTGGAGTAATAGCTTAGAATGAATGAAGATCTTACTGTAACATAACTGGAGTAATAGATTAGAATGAATGAAGGTATTACTGTAACATAACTGGAGTAATAGCGTAGAATGAATGAAGATCTTACTGTAACATAACTGGAGTAATATTTTAGAATGAATGAAGATCTTACTGTAACATAACTGGAGTAATAGCTTAGAATGATTGAAGATCTTACTGTAACATAACTCATGTTTTAAAACTTACTCTTAAAATAACAACTTAAGGAATAATATTTAATGGTTCATTATAGAAATAGACATATATCTTATATTTATTATCACAATATATAATTGATGAAAGACAGTAAGTAAGTGGGGTTGTTAAGTCAATAGAAGTATAACTCATTCTACGGGATAGCGGTAACTAAACAAAACTGTTTTTTACCTGTCGTAAACTGAGAATAACGTAACGGTGACATGCGCAGTCGACGACAGTTTAGTTTGTACTAGAGTATAAACTATGAAATGGTTTTTAAAATATTTACGAATGTTAAATAGTTTTCTTAGTATTTCCAGTGTAAGCCGACAAAGATAGTTCTAGTAGTTGAAGTCAAATGTACTACGATAGTTATTTTGTTGAAATCAGAGCAATACTACTTCAAAAGAACATCAGTAAGTAATAATTACTACTTAATGACACTAATTCTTGCTTTCTGAGACTGTTTTACTTAATTTTAGATAAGTATGGTGATAGTTACAAGTAACCAAAAACCTTTTGTTTCGTAAATTTTATTCAGATTTTGATCATATTTGAAATAAAGAAAGAAAGAAACAATATATTTCACATATACCATACAATTTTTATTACAAGTTCAGAGTTTTAAAATTAGTTTCTTGTAAATGTCTTTGTTCCTCCTTTTTTCCATTTTCAATATTAAATACCTAAAACAAAGGAAAAACATTATCGTACATGTAAAACATATTATAAACTAATCATAACCGTGGTTGGGAAATTTAGGGCCTCATAAGTAAAGGCCTGTTTTGAGGTTTCCTCAATATTTACAATAAAGTTTATTACCAGAAGTGCTGAAATTATTACACTTATAATAATACAAAAAGAATGTATGTACAAAATACTGCTTAAATTAATTTATTTTATCCCCATAAATCTTATGATTTTTATTTTCAACATAGTGTTTTATTTTTCTATCTTATCATAATGTTTTTTTTTATCTTAGTTTGATCGTATAATATTCTCTATATCGTGAATAAAGCCACTTATTAATTTATTTTGTAAAAGGTAATAATACTATTTATTTGTTTTACGGAATCTGGTAAAAAATTAAAAATTGTCGATGCTAATTACCTATAAGTTCTCTGGTAATAAGTCAAGAAAGGTCTTGGAATTTGAAAATGTCTGTGTCTCTTAGTCTAGAATGGTAAATTCCATCATTACTAGATACATTTCCACTTTGCTTATAGAACATATTTAATACTTTAAAGGCAAACAAATATCTTATTGGAAATATCTTCATGTGTAATATTCGTTCTTTATCCTATTATCTTTTTTGGAAAGAGCACCGCTAGCTATGATACATAATTTGTTTAACATTTTTTATGTGGAAAATATGAATTTGTCATCCTCATTTGCCTAAAAGAATATCATCATGTTTTAATATTTACATTTTATTCATGCCATATATTTTTTACGTCTCTCATACTTTGTTTATGTGTTTCATTTTGTTACTGAATGAAAGCTTGTGTTTTATGTACGTCATCTCTCAAATGACAAAAGAAAACTTACTTCTCGGTTTGTAGTGAACCCGAGTTTGAAGGTTTTTACTAGGGAACTAAGAGGTCTATGAAAATCCAACTACACCATTATTTCCTTGTTTAGTTTAAATATGTATTTTTACATTTATTTTAAGTTTTAGTAATTGCTATCCTAGTTTGAATAAAAAAAGTAAGGTTAGTTAGTAGTTTTCACTCTTCATCCAACTTTACTTTTAACTTTACTCCTAAAACCGTCAATATATCGATCGCACTTATATTTTAATACGTGGTTGACAGAAAGTTTTATAAATACCAGAATTTAAAAATTTAATTTAAGAAAAGTTCTTATAAATCTCCTGAAACAACGTTTTCTCGGCTTCTACAGGTGAAAAATTAAAAGTCAGAAATTTGTAAAATTTATAAAAAACATGTCTGTCAACCACACCTACAAATGTAAATGTGAGAAATCAAATAACTGTTGAGTAATAAACGCTTAAAGCTAATGTACAGTGAAAAAATGTTAAAAATTCTGGTACTTTTTTTAAAATTCAAACTATAAAAATATTAAAAGTTATATTAGAATTTTAAAATTCTTGTTCATAACTTTTAATAAAACAAGGATAATAATGGTGTGTTTGGATGTTTCATAAGTTTCATAGTTTCTTAGGAAACAACCTTCAAACTGGAATATATACAATTCCAGCACCGACAGTAAAGGTTTATATAATTTTTTCATTCTTATTTCACACATGCTGTTTTGGTAGTAAAAATATAAAAGTTTTATGAATTGCGCAAACTGTAAACACTTTTAATTATTTCTAATAAAAAAATAAGTGTTATATTTAGGTATGATAAATGAAAATAAAAATATTTTGCTTTGTCATTGTTGTACTTTGATCCAATATATAAATTATATTCATATTTCAGGAGAAACGGTTCGTTGATTTTTAAGATAACAATAAAAAGAAGTACAGGACCAGTAATAATTCAGCTAGTTTATCATTTGCTGTTATTTGCCACTAATATATTATAATATACGTGTTAAATTTAAACTGAATAAGGACTTAACTTCTCGCTAATGCATGTCATGAACATCCACTAAAACACACATTAATGCATTTTCCATTAACATTATATCACACCTGGATAAAAGGGTAATGTTCAATTAGAAAATTGAGAGACTTTAATTGATCCTTCTGTTGAGATATATAGACGAGATAAATGGCCAAATAATGGAGTCCTTCGACAAAGGTCCTCACTGACAGTAAGAACAACTCAAAATGTAAGCGATCCTGTACAGCAACACGGACATATCGTTCTTTCATTAATTTGGGCATAATACCGCTAAAAACTACTAACATTAAATTAAGTATTGGAATCCGAATAACTTACGTGGTTCGGATTCCACTTAAGGCCCTTAGTTGGTCTGGTTTTTGGGATATTAATAAATAGCTCTTTCTGGGGATCAGTCGACTCTTTAGTGAGTAAAAATGACTACATGTGTCAGCACTGGTGGCGCAGTGCTGTAACCCAGCTAATTGGGGACAAAGTGTTTGGGAGATTGTTGGCGATAGGTTCCATGCTCGGTCCTCTTAATACCAACACGGCGTCCGCGCAATGGTTATCATCAACGTAGATACTACTAGGGAAGTCTGGAGTGTCCGTGTTGGATAGTAGTCAATGTTCGGATGTTGTATAGGGAAGAGAACATAGTGTCTGACTTGTCAGTTAGCTGAAAATCAGACCAATACTACGTGGTTCGGATTCCATGTAAAGCTGTAGGTCCCATAGTTGCAATGGCTATTGGGCTATTAGTAAATAGTCCTTTCTGAACTCAGTCGAACTCAGATAGTAAAAATGACTACACTAGTTCATGTACACTCATTCACTCCTCATATTCACCCATATGTCTACCATCGGCGTCTTAGAGATGAATAATAATGAACATTCGTTCATCTACACTCATCACACTTATTTGCCCGTTAATTTACCCATATCTTGACGATCGGCGTATTATGACTGAATTATGATTATTGAAAAAAAAAAACCCCTCAGAAATACGAGAAACACCTGAGAAACATCTCCAAATGTCATACATAAAGAAAGTTAACTATACAGTCTAAACATGAATGCAACCTTCTCAATGTAAGGTTAACGCTTTTGCGCCATTTAACTTAATTAACTCTACTGGATTATTTACATTTTATTTGAATATTAAGATTTTTCTGTTGCCATCCCTTACGATTTCTTTCCATTAACAATGTGAATGTAAGTTCTCCAGACTTACTTATGGTAGGATGGCTCTTAACTACTATTATATTGTAGGTTATTTATAATGGAGGAAATAATATAAAATGTCTTGGGTAGTTAGAAACTACTCAACCCAGTTCGACTATTATTAAACATCATTCACTATTATTTTATCCCTATATTTTTATTTATTGCTTCTTTGTTTCTTGTCAGTCTAAATCATAGGAAAAGATTTTGTTCTTTACTTCTTCTTCAGTATGTTGAAACGGATGTGTCAGAAAATTTAAAAAGAAGTGATGTGAAATATCGTGTGTCGTTAGGAACCACTTAGCCCAGTTTGGGGAATGGCCAGTATGTTGACACGCATGGGGCCCTGGCAATTGGATGAAGTACCACCTAACTCGTGTTTTATTTTGATGGATTACAGTTTATTATTCAATCCAATTAATTTGTACATTATTAGTGCCATACATATACAGGGTGTCTCTGAACTCTCTAATAAGCTTTCTTAGTTATTATTTCTGGTTCATTTCGGATCACAAATATTATATTTAAAGTGTCCAAAAAAACTAGGTTATCCTTGCAGATTCTATTTTCTTTTATTATTTTAATTATAAATTTATATCTAAAAAAGTGTTTAAGCTGAAATATTGTATGGTTCTTTATAACATAAACATCCATTTAGAGATAAATTATGAGTTTTTCCTATTTAAAATTTTTAAAATGGCGTCCATTTAACATTTTAAATCCTAAATAAATCATAAAGTAATAATTTTATTAAAATTATACAGAATATACTTTTTAGGAAATTCAATTATAAATGAAATAATATAACGTTTTTAAAAATCTGATAGAAACAACAGAGATAAGATAATTTATGTGACAGTATGTACAATGCAATATACCAGTACAATGTGTTACACGTATACCTGCTGATAACAATAAATTTATCTGTAATAGTCTTAAATCAGATGTTTTGTAAATCCTAAATAAATCATAAAATAATAATTGTATTAAAATTATACAGAATAATATTTTTTAGAAAATGCAGCTATAAATGAAATAATTAAACGTTTTTAAAAATCAGATAAAAACAAAAAAGATAAGATAATTTATGTAATAGTATGTACAATGCAATATGCCAGTACAATGTGTTACACGTATACCTGCTGATAACAATAAATTGATCTGTAATAGTCTTAAATCAGATGTTTTGTTAAACTAGCTAAACTTTGTTGTTTTATTAGTCAGCTGATTTAAGACTATCACGAATTATTGTTATCAGCTGTTAAGTGTGTGTTACACATTGTACTAGCATATTGCATTTTATATAATGTCACATAGGTTATCTTTTCTTTGTTATTTTTAACCGATTAAAAAAAAACGTAATATCATTGGATTCGTAATTAAATTTCCTAAACACTATTATTCTGGATTAAAAAAAAAACGTAATATCATTGGATTCGTAATTAAATTTCCTAAACACTATTATTCTGGTGATTTTTAATATAACTATTGATTTATGAGTTATTTGGATTTATGATTTTAAATTTTGATACACGAAAACCCATAATTTTCCCCAAATTTAGTACACTCTTTTGATTTTGAGATAAACATTTGAAAATAAAAAAAAAAAAACAAAATAAATTAAAAAAAAAAAACAAAATGGCATCTTTAAGACTAACTGAGGTCTTTTGAATTCTATAAATATGTGATCCTAGATATTTGAATTTAAATATTATACTTAACTATTTGACTTTAGATATTTTTGATCCTAAATGAATTAGAAAAATTACCAAGAAAGCTTATCAGAGAGTTTAGAGACACCCTGTATAACTTTTCTCTCAGGTAAATATTGTAAACTGTTAAATTATTTGGTACATTATATGTTTCCAGAACTGTACAAAAAGGCACTTGGACGCCTAATCATGAATTTAGCCTATATTTCACATTTTTTACGATAGAAAAGTGCAAGAGCACTTTGATATTGATATAGGGTTAAAATTTTCAATGTATTTAATTATTATCTCATTGTGATCCCTCGAAACTTTGACTTTCAATATCATGAAAAGTGGACATTTAGTGAAGGTGTTTCAAGAAGACTGAACTAGACTAAAATAAAACATTTACAGATCCTATAAAGATTTAGTAAACTGAAAAGCATAAATGTAAAAGAAATGTTACATAAAATATTGATAAAAATATATTAAAGGTGAAATTATATTAAATGTGGAATCTTTTTTCTTCCATGTTACTCGGAATGATTAAAGTTTATGTCTGATTCATGTAGGTAGTATATTAAATATTATAAAATTCTCACATTTTTCAGGCGAGACAGTTTAATAGTAACGACATCTTATATCAATGTTTGGAAGAGTTCATTGTAGCATATTTTTCGTATGTTTTGTTATATGTCGTACAATTTCAAATCAGATAAAATACTGGTATATTTTCAGTTTTAGACAAAAATTGTTTAAATGTATATGTATTAGGTAAGAGTATTTATTATCAAAATTAAAAAATGAGTAATAATGTGAAAAAAGGTCCATTAAAAATGAAGAAGGAATGCAGGTGTATTAAATTGTAGTTTTTTATTTTATATATTTATCGATGAAATTGAAAATATGTCACATTGATTCAATAATAAAACATTAACCAGTGACAAATTATATTATATTTATGATTTTAGTTCGGATTTTTCTACAGTGAGTAACTGTTATTTAATTATGTATTTCTGGGGTTCTGCAAGTACTTTTTCTCTACCAATCAAAGTTATGTGAAAATTACTATTATCATTTATTAATAAAAACTAAAAGAAGAGTATCAAAAAGATCTACCCTTACAATCCAAAGTCCAAAAGTTATCCATTCAATTGATTGCTTTTTCACTATCCTAGAAATATTTGCATGGTAAGGATCTGTAAAAAATTCTGATTGGTTTTTCCATATTGCGTCTTCGTATTCTAAAGCCTCATTCTACAAAATAATTAATTATGTTTAATGACATGACCCGTGCCAAATTCTGTTAACTGCATCTGATTCCCCAAAGAGAACCAGTCACCGAACTGTCTAAGGCACCAGGACTTTGACCTCCCGGGTTAGAGGTAGGGTGGGTTTGAATCCTGGCCTTAGCTGGAACTATTTATCAGGAATGTGCATCTTGACCTGTAATTGTTCTCCCCCTAACTCTTTCTGAATAAGTTCTCGGCACGGATAAATAGTCCATGGGGAACGAAAATAGTAGGGTAACAATAGGAAATAGGTCTTTTATTTATATTAAAAAAAGTTAAAAATATATCTGACTAAAATCGTTCATTGGAAGCTTAATATCTCTAAAGTTATTTAAGCTAAAACCATGAAAATCTGTATGAATGTTGATATTTATAGTGTTCATGTACCATTTAAATTTCATTTGTTTACAGTAACCATTTTCAAAATGGCGGCCATTTTAAATTTTTAAAGCCAAATATCTTAATAACCTTAAATTTTACTAAAAACATGTAATTTACAAAAAAGTTTAAGAATTTATTTCTAAAAATAATTGTATAAAGAGTTTTCAGATTGAACAGTTGTTCAATCTGAAAAATTAAACTGAGATAAAAATATTAACTGAGATATTAAAATTTTTATCAAATAAAAATACGCTTGATATTAATAAAATTGGAAACTTTAGTAAAGTGACATTTATTTACTAAAAACAGTAGGGTAGGTTGGAGTGACGTTATTACAACACAAAAACAACAGCAAAGAAAAACAAAAGAAAAAAATACTAGTTATCCTACAACATGTGCTCAAAGTGCCCACCATCCATGTTTATGCATCGTTCCCGTCGATTTCTCATAGAACTTCTCATTCGTTCAAATACACCCGGTTTCTGTCTAATCGTATTACAGCCATCCACTATTTTTCCCTTAACATTTCAATACTTCCAACAGGTGTTTGGTATACCAAAGATTTAAGGTAACCCCATACAAAAAAGTCCAGGGGGTTTAAATCAGGAGACATGGCAAAAACCACAAAAACTATCTCAAGAACCCCTTAACATCATTGTTTTTGTTTAGTAATGAACTCTAATCAATAACAAATAAAATAGGTGTTTTCTAACAACGAACTGTCAATATTACAGTCAGCTGATAATCATTGACTGTATGTATTTTCAATTTCCAAATCAGCTGTAAACATCTATTTAGCACTAATCTAATTTTTAGTAAATAAATGTCACTTTACTATATGACACTTTGAGCACATGTTGTAGGATAACTAGTATTTTTTCTTTTGTTTTTCTTTACTGTTGTTTTCGTGTTGTAATAAACGTCATTTCTAACCTACTCCTACTGTATTTAGTTTTTAGTAAATAAATGTCACTTTACTAAAGTTTCCAATTTTATTAATATCAAGCGTATTTTTATTTGATAAAAATTGTAATATCTCAGTTAATAGTTGTTCAATCTGAAAATTCTTTATACAATTATTTTTAGAAATAAATTCTTAAACTTTTTTGTAAATTACATGTTTTTAGTAAAATTTAAGGTTATTAAGATATATTTGGCTTTAAAAATTTAAAATGGCCGCTATTTTGAAAATGGTTACTGTAAACAAATGAAATTTAAATAGTACATGAATACTATAAAGTTCAACATTCATACAAATTTTCATGGTTTTATCTTAAACAACTTTAGAGATGTTAAGCTTTTAGTAAAAAACACATACAGACAGATAGCCGGATAATGGAGCGAGACAGACGATTTGTACATATAAAATTTTTTGTTTGTTTTAATCCAAGGAATGACCTCCAGAAGTTTGGCTGGTTACTTACGGGACACCCTGTATAAATTAATTCGTTAAATAAATTTCCCATTGTAGTACAGTCACTGAAGCATTTTGGATAGAAATATTTTCGGATGTGATGAATTCACTTGAAATTTTAACTGTAGCTAGGGAGTAGCCCAAGAAACAAAAGTAAAATAGTGTTGATGTGTGCTTTTTCACTAGGGGTGGAAGTCACCCCTTCTAGGGGTTGGCAATATTGTTATGAAAAATAACTTCACCATTCGGTAGAGGAACTAATTCGAAACCAAAAATATTCTATAACAAATTTTACTCCAATCAATACTTTTTGAGATATTAGCGCCTAAAGGTGGTCGATTTTAGCTCCAAAAATGCATATTTTTGTGTGATTTTTTGCAAATATCCAAAAAACTACAGGTTTTACACAAAAAATGTAAAAGAGCAAAAAGTCAAATAAGTCTTCTATTTACTCTTTGTTTCAACCGCTTGATGTTGATATACATAAGGATTCTTCACAATATTTTATTGATGGAGGTATGCTGCTATGGAGAGTAAAATGGCCAGTAAATTGTGATTATCAAAGAGTTTTTCAAGAATATGTTTCGTATATAAAAAGAAATTTTGGTGACCATGTAACAGTTGTTTTTGATAATTACGAAGGTGTTTGCACTAAATCGGCGGAAAGAAACCGTAGATCCCAGAAAGTATCTTGTAAACAATATGAATTTACGAAAGAAATGCCAGTCGTTGTTGGTCCAGAAAAATTTTTATCTAACTATGAAAATAAAAGTAGATTTATACAGTATATTATGGAAGAATTAGAAAAAAATTCTATTAAAAGCTGTACAGCAGAAGGAGAAGCTGATGAATACGTAGTTCAACTAGCCATTCAGGACAGATCTACGTTACAAAAAGTTATAGTAGCAGAAGATGTCGACATTTTGGTTATTTTGACTGGCAAAGCTGCTGTCGATAATGAAATTTATCATCTAAAATTGGGAAGGCAAAATGTTCCCAATGTTGTGTACTCATCAAAAAGTTTTGAAGTGGAGTACTCGAATAGTGTGAACTCAATCCTTTTTTCACATTGTTTCACAAGATGCGATACAACATCAGCATTTTTCAATAAGGGAAAAAAATTTTGTTCGATCTTGTCGAGAAGCGCTCAGATTTGAGAGATCGCATAAAAATATTTTATAATAATAGCTCAGAATTAGAGGATATTTTGGAAGCCGGCAGATATTGCACAATAGTCCTGTATGGCCTTGCAAAAGACATACATATGAATAAATTAAATAAAATTGAAGACTTTTCAGTATATCTCGAGCAGATGCGATATGATTCATTCATAAAAGCTACAGCAAAACAAAATTCTGCTGTTAAATTGTCTTCCTTAGTCCCCACAGTTGATTCTTTAAATGAACACTTACAAAGAGTTTATTTACAAACTCAAATTTGGCTCGGGAATAAAAATATTAATCCAAACAATTGGGGATGGAAGAAAGTTAAAGAACAATCGCACCCAATTAAAATTACATTCCAACCAATAAAAATGCAAAAGAAGCCTGCACCAGATGAGCTTCTCTAAGTCATATTTTGCAACTGCACAAAAGGATGTGGCTCAACTTGTGGTTGCAGAAAAGTTGGACTTTTTTGCAACTCCATAAGTGGTACATGTTCTGGTGACAACTGCAACAATTGTCCTCCAGTCGCGGATCAAGACGAGGCTGAAGAAAGCGATGAAAATTAAATATTTATTATACATTAATATATATATATATATATATATATATATATATATATATAATTTTTTCTTCTTTATAATTGAATTAAAAAATTAATACAAATAAATTAAATAAAATGAAAAAAAATTGTCATCATGTAATGTATAATTCATACGCTATTTTTCCATAAATATAATCTTTATTTAATTTTCCCATAAAATGTAAGATTTTTTATGAGAGGTAGATCTTTTATAATGGTTTTTGGGGGTTTAATAAATAAAATACAATCAAAAAAATTTGGAAACTTTTAAGAAGTCATAAATCATCGTATATATACATTTCAATAAAATATCTAAAGCCTTTCATAAACTTTTTCTTTATATAATCGTGAGGGGTGGTTTATTTTTTAATGGTTGCTCATTTTTAATGAATAATAATAAATATAATACATAGTAAATGTACTAATACATTACTTTTAAGCTGCTAAAAACTTTGTTCCTTTTTTTTCGAGAATGAAGGGGTAGTTTTTGAGAATTTTAAGGGTACAAAATAATTTAATTTCATAAATTATTTTATGAAAACTTAAAAGTAACTGTTTCCAACATTTTTGAACACGAATCAAAACTTTGAAATACGTAAATCTAGAATTCTCGAATTTTTTACATACAAGGGTAGTTTTTATCCCCAAATATCAAAAAGCACACATTGAGACATTTTTACTTTTGAAGTATAGGAACAGATTAGCTTGTATGCAAATTTTTAGGAAAATCCATGCCATCCGAACAAATTTCTAGGTTAAAGCTTATTTTTTGCTTCAATGACTGTACTATTGCTACAGGCCTATAAATTGCTATATAATACCATATTAATAAAAGATATTATAATCAATATAATGTTTAAATAGATTGAGAAAACGTGATATATACAGCATGTTAGATAAAACAAGATGAAGAACATTAAAGTGACAATAAACATGGTAAAGATGACTCTATAATAAAGTACAAACTTTATTACTTCCACCAAATTGAAAATTTTATTTTCCTTTGAGAGAGTTGATGTGTGCTTTACTATGTCATAAAGTTTCATACTTTTCTCAAGATATTTATTTAAACATTATTGGAAGATCATTGGTCTGGTTATTTCACTAAAAATGATTTGATTAATATAATTAAAATCATATAAATATAACAAATTTCCTTTTAAAATAATGTTTAAATGGGAGAATGTCATTTTTTCTTTGATGTATCTGGAAATTCAATACTCAATCTGACAAAACCCATTTCCGGCGTCTTTGTCTTCATTCTGCTGGTTGACAGCTCCGGTTTGAAGCTTTAAAGTGGTATTACATTTCAAGTTCTAAACATAAAATATAAACCATTGTATGATATAAGTGGCCATACAGTAGGGGGTAAAGTATCTAGATACATAATCTAATACAGCAATCGGACTAGCTAAAAACTATCGAGTAATTTGGAAGGGATCACTTCTTCAATATTTACCAAAAACTGTTTTAGTGCATGACAGCAGGTGATACAATGAATTAAATCAGTAAAATTTTAATTAAGCATTAATTCAGATATACCTGAAAAGTTATGTTATATTTAATGTATAAATAGCCATCATTATTTAATATTATTCAAACACAATATAGTTTGAATGAAAACGTGTAGTAATAACATGATTGTTTGATTAAAGTGTTTCTGTTCGTGTATTTTCAAATATGAATAAATAAATATAAAAACAAATGTCATAACACATCAAACAGATTTTTATCGAAATGTTATTAAATACATTTTAGTGTGGTGATATATTCACCGGTTACATTTAACAGTTGGTATACCTTTAGTGATATTAGAAGGGATGAAGAATCCCCCCACAACTTCCAACACACAAAATCTGTTAAAACTAAAGCTGCCTCAGGTATTTCACGACGTTCTAAGTAGCCTCACAATTTAACGAGAGCAGACTTTTTTTACAATAGAGATAAGAATATATGTAATTTTTGGATTTATAAATACTAGGTTTTAGGGTACACACCTGATATAAATATTTGAACAGTACTGTATTGTAAATTCACTTTAAATTAATTAAGTTCAGATGTGTTATTCTGGTTTGTTAATTGAATCATTCTCGGAAACAGTCTACTGTTAGTAAAACAAAACATAAGGTTATGGTAGGGTGGGTAGGTCAGTACATCATTATATATTGAACTTTGTTATGTTTAGTAAAAACACCGTACATATTAAGTAAAGTTATAAGATTAGTGAAACTAATTAAAAACTATTTTAGCATAATAAATTGAAATTGGTGTTACAGGAATCTGATACATAATTACGCCAAAATGTCATGATACAATTTCTAAATATTAATAAATACTCACAGGTTTTGAAAATTAAAATTATAATAAACATAGAGTATAGTACAACCTCGGTTATCCGGCTTAAATTGACAGCAGGTCAATCCTAATACGTTTAAAACCGAACAAAACACAAAATCCTGGTTTTCTAACAAAACAAAAAAACATATTCGTAAGTGGTAATGGATGGAAAACGATTTCCAACCGTATTAATATATAATACAAACAATATTCATTTGATTTCGTCTGATTATAAAGCCATCAAATGGTTGGATTATTAAGGTTGTATTGTCATCCAAGTTGAATTTTGGGTTTAATTTGGCATTTTTTTCCCCCAATTATTTGTCTCATTTACACTAAGGATAAATCTTAATTTATTTTAATTTTATAACTTTATAAATTATATTATAATAATGCATAATAATGGAATTAAGTCCTGAAAATAAATGTATCAAATGTTTGAAATTTACATATTTAAAATGTTACACGTAAAAGATTAAAATTTCAATAAATTTTCTAACTTTAGGCTTACTTGTAACTTCATAGTAAAAGAACTTGATGAGAACAACTTTGAAGACAATTTGACTAAGATAATCTTGCAAAAGTTCTCTATAAGATGGAAACATCTAAAGTGTGCCCGCCAAGGGCGTTGACATTCGACACCAATTGTTGTAATGGACAGACTCCCTGGGCGGGGTGGGGAGGGTTGGTTTACAGCTCTAGAGGTGACCTTCAAATTAGTTTAAATTTCTTTCACTCAAATAAATATTGGCTTTTTATTTATATCTATGTTCAAATTGACTCTCTCACAGTGTAGTATATAAAAATGTAATGAAGTTTTCTTGATATACATTTAACTGCATAAAAATAAATTAATGTAATATGCACTGCAATATCAAATGACATACTAGGACTATTTCCATGTTATAATACATTTATCAGAAATATAACATCGTTGGAAAATGTACTTGATTTAAAAACCAAACAATATGTTTCGAAGTTTAGCTCGTATCAAATTATGCAACATTACAATTAAAAGTATGTATAACAGTTTTCTTAATGGTGATATTTGGTGTATTTAATAGATTTTTATTGCTGTAATTTAATATTCCTTGGGAATTTAAGTGCTTGAGAATCAAAACCTCTGAAATAGCTTCACAAACGTAACGTGAGGGAATGGAAATCACCCCTTCTATTGTGTAAGCCGTCTGACAGCACTCATCCACGTCAGAGCTTACATATGTGTCCGTTATAAACTAGTTGGACACTTTATTGGATTTTATATAAAATGGACGGATTAGATTTACAGATATGACACGTTATAATTTTACTAGTTTTGAAATTCTTTGATTTTGAGCTTTAGACTTTTGCTCTTGTAAGACATTGTAAATTGTTGTTCAAAAGAGCAATTGACTCCATTTTATGTTATTATTGTTAAAATGAGTGACATTTTATAAACATAATCTGAAGGATGAATAATAGTCATACTCTTTTGAGGGTGGTAGTTGCAGAACTACTATAATACAAAGCAAAAATAATTTCTCCCTTTTATTGTGGCTCTCACTCTGTTGCCCGTGAGGAAGCTCGGCCTACGGCCTCGTCGGGACACCTGGCCTGTAACTTAATGAATTTTGGTTTGGGAGCCAGTGAGGCCCATAAATATTCTCGTTTCTAAAATTTGATGGTATTTAAGGGATCGTGAGAAAAACACTTTTAACTTGATACCCCAATTGGGTGTGTAGACGGGAGTTTGTGTGTGTTCAGTATATTTTTTAAACAGGTACATTTTAATTATAAAATATAAAAACATATGTAATTTTCAACTCATTCCGGTTTATAAACGATTTTCCTCAAATTGATATTCTTTATAAGTTAAAATTGTCCGATTGAATCAGTAAAATCAACACCTCCCAATTAAATGCTAAACATTTTTAAACTCGCACTAAGAAAACAAGTTTGTGCTTTCCTGAATTCTTCCCAATTTTGAGTTACCAGGACGGACTTAATCAGGTCATGTAGACAATAGAAGGAGCCGAAAACCATTTGACGTTTCCTTATTTACCGGCAACTTGCGAGAAGCCAATCCGAGCTAGCTCTCCAAAACGCGAACTTGTCCAAACTATGCGAGACTCGCCAAGTCGATGACAACCTTGATCAGCAAATCACCGAGTCTCGCGTCGTACAGATAGATCATGGCAGTAACCATAGGCACCACCTAGGTCATTGTGCCCTCTCTCTGCATGGGTAACTGATCGCAGGGACGATCAAGGTCTTCTAGGAAGGACTAGAATGGCAGATCATTTTCCTACAGGTGAATCTAGGCCCTTCCTGAATTGGTGTCGATAAGTTCTAGATTCCTCTTCCAGGACCACCATCACCAGTTCTAGAAACTTCGGACATATGAAGACACCCTTCGGCCGACCTTACAGACTTTTAATAACAAGTCAGTTACCGTACTCAGTTAGTGAGTGACAGTCTACAAAGGGGCAGTGACAGCCTTAGTGACAGTGACAATCAAGTGGCATTGTTTAATTTTAACAGTCTAGTGACATCATATCGAGCAGTGTCAGACATAAGGTTACCATTGTGATAAATTAGATAAATTGTTGTAAAGTAATAGTGATTACTTTAGTGATTTAAATCGTAAATAAAAGTAACAATTAAGTAGCCAGAAACGGAATCACCTTATTGTTTTAGAACCTTGTTGAACAGTAACAATATTATCTCTGCCTCATTATAAGAAGTTTGTAAGATTAACCTATATGTTCAAGAACGCTTAAAATGTAAGCTTTAAGTTATTTATAACAAAAACTATTGAAAATTTTAAACAAAAATAGGTTATGAAATAGTAGTGTTGTCTAAAATCTACATACATATTATATAGGTTGCAGGGTGTAGTATTTATCTTAGAATGTTGGCCTTTTTAAAATATTTTAAAACTTGGATTTATCAATGAATTTTATGTAACATTTTATTTACAATTGAATAAATATTAAAAAGTGTAATAATTAATATTTTTAATGATAAAACATTCAGTATATTTTAATATTAGTATTTAATAAAGTCCACTCATTTTGATCCCATGATGCCGGTTTTTCTGTTCGATGAAATTAGTTTATGTTCGGTCTTCACAGGTAGCGCCAGCGTTCTCCCTCTCTTTATATCTCTCTATCACAGGCTAAAGTGACTAATAGAAGAGTTCATTGTACGCCAAAAAGTCGCCCGAGTACTTATTCGAAGACAATCACCATTAGATAGCAGCACAGTTGTGCGTCTGCATCAAGTTCATTACATTGCAAAGTCTGTTTGTTTCTGTAGTCATTCCTATTATGTAATGGAAATTGAAATGGTCTCATAATTTAACGTATACAATGAGAAGTTTTAAATAAAAGTAATTGTGTGACTTCATACTTCATAAAATCAAAATCTCGGATTTAACTGCTTTTACCGAAAAAATCCCATACAATGAAATTTCTTAACAATGGAATTTATGACGTAAGTTGCAGAATAAAAGTGTTGATAAAAATGCATTCTGAGAAGTTTTGAAATCGTTCTGAAATCATTTCAATTGATTTTCTGCAAGGTTTCATTCTTGTAACCAGAATAAATGTGGCATGTTTGGCTTGTGCGGGTATTATTTGTGGAATTGAACATTTAAATAAGATTAGACATTTTAGCCCTGGACAGACGTTCAATAATTACTTACGTGCTTATTTAGTACAATAATTTTTGTTCGGACAGACTGACTAAAACACGCAAGTAATTATTTAAGTAAGGTTAAATAATAACAACAATTAAATATTAGGTAGTAAATTTAACATAAATGAATTGATATAATTAAGAGTAGAACAGTATTATAAGAGTTAAAATAAATTAGTGCTACAATTTAGTAGTTAATGTTTTATGTAGTACATTGCATAGTAGATCTGACTTAAAGTATATAAGAATATTGGTCGGTAGCGTAGTTGGTTTAATTCCAGCTTCATGTGCTAAAGGTTGTCAGTGCGATCCCAATCAGAGTCAATACATTTTGAGAAGGATCAGCTGATAATCACCGGCTGTTCATTTGTCATTGGGCTATTAATGACACTTTCTAAGTAATAGTCGGCCTTAGTTTGTAACATTGACTACATTCGCTCATCTACACTCATCACACTCATTCGAAATCCATATTCACCCATATCTTGACGATCGGCGTCTGATGAAAAAAAAAAAAAAAAAAAAAAAAATTAATAAATAGACTATGAAAAATATAAACATTACATTTTGTACAGCATATTAATTGACCAAAAATAAATCATTGTCAAAGATAGTTGTGGTAAAAATAGTTACAAGTGACGTGTCAGTTCGCTCACAAATTACACCAATATTCTGGTACATTTTAGGAACTAAAAATACAAATAAATACATCATTAGCGTTCATGTTTTGAAATGAAGTGTAGTTCATGTTTAGACATGAATTGTACATATTTGTGGAAAAGACTCTACAATTTAAATTGCCGTTGTGTGTATTAGAAGCCGAAATAATTTACAGTTTAGTTTAATTAGAAAAGTGAACGTTAAAACAATTAATTAGTCTGTTTTTTTGTATAATCTAAGGAACTCTATAAAGTTTATAGTTTTATGCCACATCTATGAGTATATGCTTATATGAGTGCCAATGTATTATACCGAGAAGTTTAAATACAAACATTTGTTATATATATTTTTGCTTAAATGTTCGTAAATCCACACAGATATATCACGTAAATAGTCCTCTTATCACAATACTCAGGTAGACGAAGATGGGGGACGGGTGTACACTTAAGTGGAATGTCTCTGATGACAAGATAAATTGGACTCCACATATATTTCCCTTACATGGTTCGGATAGCTTTTAAGCCTTTTAAATGAAGGTTTTTTTGACATACTATACATATTATAAAATATAAGTTATTATGACTTAGAAAATTGTTTTTGATTATAGTAAATATAAAATATTTTGGTTGGTTTTAAACAATTTGTAAAATAAATAAAATAAAATGTAAAAAATTAAAAAATTAAAGATAAAAATTAAAGTGTTGAATGCAATTAGTAACATTAATTGTAGTTAATTAGTTTTAAGAATAATTATTACATTTTAAATATCGTAAATACTCCGGTGAATTGAATATTTAAATTGATAAATTTTTGATAAAAACGCTTATATATGGAAAACTAAATAAAATCAATCCTACCTAAAGCAACAAGGTGATTTATAAATAAAGCCAGGATAAATCTCTTGGTACCTTTTTCACTGATTTCCAATTTATAAAAAATATTTAAAAAAAATGTTATTGCCTAATTTCCGATCATACTTACTTACTAACCCTAAACCAAAGTGTACTCTGTTGAATATTTCATCAAATTGAAACTTAATCATGCATTAAAAGTACAACATTCGCTGTTAATACCAGAACGTACGTATCTATAAATAACCCCATCATATTTTTTAGTGTGTCAATTAAGCAAGTTGTAATCCCATTTCACACCACCGTAGGTTCAAACGAGTTCTACCGTAACACCCAGTGAATGTAACACCACGTGTGTTTTATCATGCAAGAGGGTTTAGGTCCAAATGTACAGTTCATTGAACCTACAAATACCTCTGAGATGATCGAATTAGTACGGGTCGTAATACAATTAACTGTATATATAAAAACAATAATGTCGCAATGCTATTTTAAACGATATTTTAACAATGGGTCTTATATTGTAGAAACGTCGTCTCAAGTCCTTTTGTAGAAGCTTCTAAATGATGAAAAGAAAAAGGAACAATAACATTTTATAAACTTAAAATAAAAATACGCAAATTTTTTTAAGGAGAGACCAACCTTCTTCTTAACCTTACTCTGTCCATTCCTCATAGACTATTGATCTGTGCGAGGAACTTATTTAGACAGAGTAAGGGGGTGAACCAGTATAGTACAAGGTGAATGGTACTGATAAATGTTCCAGTCTAGCCCGGATTCAAAGCAGTGCCATCTCTAAACCTAAGCACAAAGTCCTGACGCCTTAGATCGCTCATCCACTGGTTCGTCCAAAGTTTCACGTTTTGAAGTTTAATTACTTTTACATAGATCTTAGAAATGTCCAGTAATTATTTTTAACTTAAGCATTATTGAGTTATAAACTGTACCATAGTTATTTTCAAAGTAATTTTAATTTAACTATTTAAAATGGAATAAAATTAGTAACTTATTGTTTAATTTGTTGTTAAATTGCAATATATATGTTTTTTTATTTGACTTATTGTATTTAAGTTATTAATATTTTATTAAATAACTTAAATATTAAATTATAAATATTATGATCCCCCGCTACTCACGCACATACAATTTGGTTCATGTTGGAGGGGGGGGATCGAAGACTTTGTTGGATATTATTCTGGTTGAATAAATAAAGATAATTGATGTGATGAGATTTATGTAAATTTCAACTATTTCATAAAACGATAAAACGTATATAATTATATTATCAAAAAATATAGGGAACAATTACCAAATCAAACTATGTGATAGTTTTTAGCAGATTAAATATTTTTTTCATTTACCAATATGATAAATAAAATTTTAATCAGCTTGTATTTATTTTATTTATTTATTTATTTAGTCATAAGACGCCGATCGTCAACATATGGGCGAATATGGATTCCGAATGAATGTGATGAGTGTAGATGAGCGAATGTAGTCATTGTTACAAACTAAGGCCGACTATTCCTTAGAAAGTGTCATTAATTAATAGCCCAATGACAAATGAACAGCCGGTGATTATCAGCTGATCCTTCTCAAAATGTATTATGACTCTGATTGGGATCGAACTGAGAACCTTTAGCACATGAAGCTGGGATTTAACCAACTACGCTACCGACCAATTTATTAATGTAAGTTATTACTTAAAATATTTATCAGTACATAAATTTAAAATCAGATCATATCATCGTATCACAGATCAGATCATAGATAACGTAAAGTACACCTAAACGTATTCAAATACGTCTATGGGTGGGCAGGTGGGTTAATACAACTGTACGTGTATGGATGGGCAGGTGGGTCAATACCACTGTACGTGTATGGGTGGGCGGGTGGGTCAATACTACTGTACGAGTATGGGTGAGCTGGTGGGTCAATACAACTCTACGTGTACGGGTGGGTGTGTGGGTCAATACTACTGTACGTGTATGAGTGGGCGGGTGGGTCAATACAACTGAACGTGTATAGGTGAGTGGGTGGGTCAATACAACTCTACGTGTATGGGTGTGTGGGTCAATACAACTGTACGTGTATGGGTGGGTGGGTGGTTCAATATAACTGTACGTGTATAGATGAGTGGGTGGGTCAATACCACCATACGTGTATGGGTGGGTAGGTGGATCAATACAATTATACGTGTATGGGTGGACAGGTGGGTTAATACCACACTACGTACGTGTATGAGTGGGCAGGTGGGTCAAACCCACAGTACCTACGTGTATGAGTGGGCAGGTGGGTCAATACTGTGAATTTTCAGTCAGTGATTTGTATTTAAAGGAATAAAACATATTATAAAATATTTTAAGCCTTGTACAACAATAATTTAATACAAATGAGTGCAGAAAATTGTTAATACAATACATTTGTTGGGTTCTTTAATTAACTTTCCATACAAAATTTTGTAAATAAGGAAAAGGAATACAAACATTTAGTTTTCAACATAAGAATACTAATCTAAATTTTGTTTAAATTAAAATGATTTCACTGAAAAGGACCCTGTAATGAGCTATTTGATAGATGGAGTATTTTAGTCTGTTACAAGAAGAACTGCTTAGAGAGGTGTTTCTGAGAGATTGTTGTAAAGTTTGACAGGTTGAAACCTGTCAGATTGTCTGACGTGCCTGATTCATGTAACTACCTCCCGAAATAAATGAATGGAGTCTTCAATATTGAAACCCATACGGAGAATGGAAACATTTTCATTATTGTTAAAACATTAGAGATTAATTCTTGACGAGTTTTGGCTAAACTATTTAGTTAATTTTTTATGTACTTGAAAAACATTTATTTAAGGTAATATTTTTAACTATTTGACATTTTAAGTTATTATAAAGTTATTTATTTTTAGGTTGAGAATTATAAAATTTCGGTACGAATAAAACAACTCTGTGCAAAAATGTTATGTTCAAATTTTCCTTCGAAATTGTCTGATCTCTATTGTAGTTTACGATATTCCTTGTTTAAGTACGAATTCCTAATTTGAATATGCTGTAAATATGTTTACACTTATTGCATTTTATTTTATTTCTAGCCGATAGCTTGATTATTGGTTACGTAATAGTTCTCTACGCTTGCTTACCCGTTCCTCCATGGTTCTCTCTAAACTACCACATTAATATAAAAGCCTCCTACAGTCCTCTTAAACAACAAAGTTTCATGGTCAAGGAAGTCCTATAGTCAACTTAGGAAAAGAAAAAAAAATAGTATAACTATGTTAGAATTAGTATGTTAATTTTTGTTTTTACACGTGATTGTATAGAGAAACAATATAGAAAAAGGGTAATTAATTATAAACTCTTAACGCATAATAAATAGGATAAAAATGTCAAACATACAAAATACACTTTTTTTATATTTAAAACAGCTGTTATTACTTTAACGTTAAAATCAACCCAATTTTAACGTTATGGAACAATATTTTAGGGGCTGTTTCTACCCTTTAGAAGTATTTTACCAAGATGAAAATAATATAGTTTTCCTGTTCAGTCGATAACATTTGTACCAAATTTCAGGTCTGTAGGAATAAGGAAAGTGGGAGAGTCAGTGATGAGTGAGTGAGGGCTTTCTCTTTTATATATAGTGATTATTTATCGAATTATGGTGTTATCGTGGTTTACATCGAACGTAAAAAAAATAATAAATAAATGTTGCTTAGTTTTTTAATTAGCATAATAGAAGTTGATACAGACGTAAACGAAAGGAACACCACACAGCATAAATATATTACGATAAAAGTAAAAAGTGCAGAAATACTTCGGTGATTGATTTCAGTTAACCACATTTACCTTCATCAGACCGGAGGGATACACAAATGAATAGTGTGTCAATCGATGTGTAGGGGTCGGTTAGAGTCAGCTAAATACATTTTGGAGTTGGTAGTCAGTAGTCAATTTCTGAAAGCAGGTTGCCTAAACTGATGTTCACATTTTATATACATTATTTACCATATATAGATCTTACTTTTCTCACCTTATACAATTTATTCATATTGTAATTTCATCCACCCAGCCTTTTATACAGGTACGGTAGTACCAACCTACCCTTAAACGTATAGGGGTACTGAACCATCCATCCACTAATCCACATACGTTGGTATTGACCCATTCACCTACCCATACACGTACAGTGGTGCTGAACCATTCATCCACCCATACACGTATATATATATATTTAAAGTCTTTTCCGATTAGCAGTCCTTAATAAAAAAAATTTAAATTACAGTTAAATAATATTGATATACGTGAGAAAACTTTATAAGGTTAAAAAGCACATCGAACACATGTGGATGAAATGAGAAATCAAATACAACAGCCTCTAAAAATTAATACTTTAATGAGTTAGGTAGTGCTATTAGAACAAAGGCTACAATTTGTGTACGTCAAAGAACGTAGTGCATGATAGATTTTGAACTCAAACATCTCTTTAAAAATATAACTTTCTAAGGCGAGACGAGACTGTTGTACGCAATCTTACTAAATGCTTTCCCTAAGACTAACTTCGCTTACCCATAGTTATTTAAAAAATATGTATTTTTATCTATTCATTGTTAATTTGAATCTATTTTCTAATCTGGACCATAAATGTACTGATGTTATAATGTTATACTGATGTTAAATCCACTAATAAACAAATACAAAATTACTTAATATCTTAATGTGAAATTCGTTTGTATTTTTATTATTTAACAAACTTGTTGATTTGTAAGGTATTTTAGAATTTCTGCCAACCCTTAGGAATACGATCTAGCATTACTAGAATCTGGTATTATCTACCACAATTTCGAATAGGAAATTGACGACTTCAGACGAATCTAAACAATAGGTCATAAACTTGAACTGTTACAAACGTTTTATGGAAATATACCAAAAAAGGTGGGTTTCCTTAGTATCCTTATAAAATAAAATAAACGACACATTATAAACTGTAAGAATAATTAGCTTATATGTTTGAGACCATTGTAAATGACTGTTCTCACACTGCCTTCCATGAATATTTTATATGTTTTACTATGTATAAAATAACTTAGATAAGTTTATTGATTTAACTCCTGTTCATAAACATGACATTATAAACAAACATAAGCTACTTAATATGTTTGTAACCACTCATCCAGCCATATACGTACAGTGGTACTGAACCACCCGCCTACCCATACACGTACAGTGGTACTGAACCACCAGCCTACCTATACACGTACAGTGGTACTGAACCACCCGCCTACCCATACACGTACAGTGGTACTGAACCACCAGCCTACCTATACACGTACAGTGATACTGAACCACCCGCCTACCCATACACGTACAGTGGTACTGAACCACCAGCCTACCCATTCACGTACAGTGGTACTCAACCACCCGCCTACCCATACACGTACAGTGGTACTGAGCCATCCACCAATTTATACACGTACAGTGATATTGACCCACTCACCTACTCATACACGTACAGTGGTACTGCGCCATCCACCAATTTATACACGTACCAAATTATACATATTGACCTACTCGCCTACCCATACACGTACAGTGATATTGACCCACTCGCCTACCCATACACGTACAGTGGTACTGAGCCATCCACCAATTTATACACGTACAGTGATATTGACCCACTCGCCTGCCCATACACGTACAGTGGTACTGAGCCATACACCAATTTATACACGTACAGTGATATTGACCCAACCACCTACCCATACACGTACAGTGTTACTGAACCATCCACCCACTTTTCCACATTCATTGGTATTGACCCACCCACCTACCCGTACACGTACAGTGGTGCTGAACTACTCGCCCACCCATACACGTATCGTCAAGGGTTTCAAATTTGGTCCTAATTTATAACGGAGAAAACCTGGTAACAGTAACAATTAGAAAGATCTTATCTTTGGGTCGCCCTTTGGCCTTTCCTATTAACCAGTCTATTCATATTAGGCTATTCTAGTTTCCTTGTTTTAGTTGTGCTGTCCAACCTTTCTGTCAGTGCAGTCTTGGCAGTTAAACTTTAAATTTCAAGTTAAAACAAAGGCCAACTTTATATTATGATAAATTATCTCAAATCTGTAAAATGAAAGACTTTTCAAGGCTTATCCAGGTACAATCTTATATTTTTAACTTACTTTCAGGTAGTGGTGTAGTTCAACAACGTTTTATCAAAATGACTACACACCCAATAGACGTAAGTATTTATTAATCGTGAGTCGAACATTTCTTTTACACACACGCACGCACGCACGCACGCACGCACGCACGCACGCACGCATGCACGCACACGCGCGCGTAAAAGGTTAAGAACTTTTAACCTTTTACGGTTAAAAGTTCTTAATCTTGACCCTAAGAATCATTACTATATTGTGTCCCTAAGGGTTACCAGAAATTTAAAAATACCTTACAAAACAACAAATTAGTTTTAAAATATACTGAAGAATTTCACGATAAGATTTTATGTAATTTTGTAGTAGCAAGTGTATATTTAACCTGACTTAAAAGCGTTTTCAGTATGGAGGAATTACATTTCAAAATGTCGTTTCTTACAATATTCAAGCTAAACCACTATGCCTTTCTGTTTAAACAAGAAATGCACACAAATATCTTGATAAAGAACTGTATATACAATGTAGAAGATTCCTTGGTCATAGAAAACTATGTGAAATATGCAGCCAGATGAATTTTTATTTATTATTGTCATACATTGTCATGTAATGTTTTTTTTTTTTTTTAAATAGTCTAATTGTTATTTTAAGGAAATATATTTTGTAAACTTGCACGCTCTAAATAGTACATCTAAATGCAAGATTTTAATTAAGTCTCATGTAAGGAATAAAGTATCTTTACAATGTAGTGCACATGTCTTTTATTACTAGGAGCACAGGAGATAGTTCAAGTTAGTGCTCTGAGGAACGGCTTTTAGAACTTTGTGGGGTTGTCAATCCTTGACGTTTCTTTGTTATTCTCTAGCAATTAAACTAAAAGTTAAAAATAAATTATGAAAGATGAATTAAATTAATAACTACCTGGCACACTAAAAATACTGTGAGATTACGCTTATAAATAAGTAGTAAATTACACATAAAGATATGATTCAACATTTACAATTTCATTGCTCTTATGTAATGAAACATAAGTTACCATTGCAGTTATTATACTCACTAATAATACATGAAATTTGTAATGCAGGTGAAATTTGTGTAATACTTACTATTTAGTTCCAATATTTACGCAAACTATTATTTGACGAATGTTCCTATTGTTTCAATTTACAAATTGAAATACATATAATAATATACTCTAAATTTGTGACTTATGTTTGATGCATCCCATGTATACACTGAAATAGAGGGAGGGTAAGTCTATAGTTTGCAGAATATCTGGTTTTATTAGACATTTATATTTAAAAAACACATTTCGAAATATTCATGTAATAAAATATATTGTTGTTTTTAACAGTTTTTGTTTCAGTATTTATTTTGAAATTAATTTCATTATTTTGATATTAAAAAAATCACTCATTTATTTTTTATATAAAGATATGTTGGTTCAATCCCAGCTTCATGTGCTAATGTTGTCAGTTCTTTCCCAGTCAGAGTCATAATACATTTTGAGCAGGATTTGCTGATAATCACCGACTGCCGACTGTTCATTTAATTAGAAGTGCTATTAATTAATGACACTTTCTAAGGAATAGTCGGCCTTAGTTTGTAACAATGACTACATTCGCTCATCTACACTCATCACACTCATTCGAAATCCATTTTCGCCCATATCTTGACGATCGGCGTCTTATGAATAAATAAATAAAAATGATATATCCCCAACTAGTGTGCCATATCGTTAGTGAATGTTGGACAGTGAATTGTACAACATTTAATAAATTCAAAGCAATGCAAGTATTGAAGTATTTTTTGACGTTTAGTTAATTGAACATTTCCGGCAATTTTGGATCATTTCAGAAAAATGTATTTAAATTTATGAACTTTTTAAAATTTTAAATTTATTTGGTTTTTAAGAGGATTTGTATATTATAGTAACGTTTAAAAAAAACTGTTGTTATGTTTTTTCTGTACTGAAGTGGAGTCGTTATACTTTTTATTTGTCTAAGGAAACGTTAAAATTCAGGGAGTTAGAAACTTTAATTTTACACTGTACCAATATATAGTACACGAGTACAAATTTTGAAATATTTGTTGGTGTTTAGTTCAGGCTTTTTATTTATGCTTTTATGAAAGTAGTTCAGAGTTAAAAAGGCTGATTTCTGTCTGTTACCTAATGAATCAATATTGGGGTTTGAATGTTTTTTTAAACTATCATATCGTGACCGTAAGTAGTTTTCTATTTACTAGTCTAAAATCACTACTTGTTATAACATATTCACCACGTTTATATTCAGAATTATACAAGGTAGAGAACAAATGTACTATTTCATATTATTTTAAGATTCCACTATCCATTGTAACCAAATTTAAAACTAGTAAAAACTAAAACTTTAAATAGATCCCACTGTATGATTAAATTTTATTAACTTAATGTGTTATGATTGTAGAAATTGTGAATTAAATAGATTAGGCTACTTTTTCATTTGTAAATTATTTTAAAACTGTACATTTCAAGAGCAGTAATAATTACAAAATGTGATTTGTGAATTTTAAAAATAAGCCTAGTCTTGTATTTCTTCTATCACTTTAGTTAATTAATAAATGCTTGAAAGGGGTGGTGTATATATCTGAGAATGTCATGTAACATTTAATTTAGATAGTTTGATACCTTTAGCTTAATAAATGTGTAATTTTTTAAGTTCAATTCACTATTACCTTTATTCTTAAATTTTTTACTTTATTACCATTCTGTCTTTATTTATCTCTTATCAGGGATATTATTTAATATTTACTTGTAGTGCTAACAGATTAGCATATTTATTGAACCTTTGAAACTGATTAGACAGGGGAAATATTTAAAACTGTCAGAACTGTCTCGAAAATAAAATTATATCTTGCATAGCTACCAATTATTCATTACCTTGCATCAAATATGTCTTCCTATAATCTTTTTGTGCTGTTTACGCTTTTTATTTGTTAATGTGTTTAGTTCTTAAGTACACATAAATGACCATAATTGTATTTAGGAAATTGTACAAATATTTAAATGTAGAATATATATGATATAAGTACAGTAGTTAATTTATTACACAACCACAATTGGGGCTTATGATCGTTATAAGTAAAATAATGGCATTAATTAAATAAAATATTTATTTAATTTGCATTAGGTAATGGAGAATATACGTGTCTTTATCAATAGCCCTTGTTTATTTACGGTCGAATGAAAAAACACTAGAAACTTTCTAACTCGTAAAGAGTAATTCTTTTTAAAATTAGGTGAATTGGGAACTGGCTAAATGAAGAATAATGGGTCAATTAATATTCCTACCGTGGGGACTTTAAGGAAGGGCTGCTTTTCCCCTCCTTTAGGTGATCTATTGCACGGTCTGTAAGGGAATATTTTAAAATTGGTCCATAATTGTCCAATAAATATTTATATTTTTACATATTTAAATTATTTAATATATATATACACATAAATAAAACAGGGTCTAATATAAATTATAAATTATAATGTAATGTAAGTTTCTGAAAGTTCTTCTACTAAAATATGTCAACAATCTTGCAAACTTAAATGTTCTACATGGATTAACAAACGTGGTATCTAGGATAATACGTACAGTTTACATAATCTTATAGGAATCAAGTGATTTCAAATGTTTTTGTTATTTACGAAATTTACTTATAATCGAGTGATCAGTCACTTTACGAAATTAATTAATTCCTTACAAATGTAAAACAGGAGCTATTATTTAACAGGTGATGGCCCTCCCTAACACTTAAACCCACCCGCCCACCCATACACGTACGATGGAACTAGCCCACCCGCCCACCCATACACGTACGGTAGAACTAGGTGTGTATACACTATAATATACACATCTAAGTAGTGACACTAACAAAAAAATCCTTATGAAAAAAATTAAATTGTTAAAGAATATTATTAAAAATAACCACAGAAAGAATTGTAATGTGTAAATTTCACACTTTCGGGCTCTCATGAAAAAAAAAAAAGTTTAAAAAATCCAAAATTAAACTTCAATACAGTTTATTTAGGTAGAATTACAAGTTAATAAAAACTAAATATTACTTTTAATGAATTTTTCAATCAGAAACCAAAACATTACTGAGTATGTTTTGTACAATTACTTTATCACATTCAATAGTTTTGTTTGTTATCCATTAATTATTTTAAGTAATTCAGTGAATTAAAAATTGAGGGCATTAATATTAGCAGTTCTGCCTTAATAATTTACCAGTCTTCTCATAAATCTTGCGGAATCTCTAAAATGTATAATGCAAGGAAACATTTTAAATGTTTACAAGAGTGATAGTTTTGAAATGTTTTTGAGTTATCGATAGTTAAGTTCAGAGGAAAACATATATTACTCGGGTTAACAATATAAATATATACATCTTCTACACTTCTTACAAAGAAACATGGACTTTTAGCCAACAGTGAATGACATATTCTGTTTATCACATGTGTAAATAGTCTCATATAATTCTAGTCATAATTTATGTCATTCACCGGAATAGTTTTATATTAATATAACTCGACTTATTTCCGACCAAATTCCCTAATATTGCAGTTTTATTACGATAGAGATTTGGAATGAAATCCCACAGGAAAGTGTTTATGCAAGAGGCCCTTTAAGGGGAATGTTGTGTGAAATTTTGGTATTTAGAATGCCTCTGTAATATATAGCCTTTATGAATTTTCACTGGAAATAAATTGAGCTCAGTTCTTTGATAGTGAAGAAAATTGAATGTTGGGAGTGACGTTTTGGATACGTAGCTTTACTTAAATAGTTGTTAACATCGAATACTTGTTGAGGGGCTACATTAACATAAAATATCACTTGTAACTCGTTAGAAACACATTTGCTGATATATCTTGCAAAACTAGAATATTTTGCAATACAATAGAGTTACGTTAACTCGACCAATTTTTATTGGTTTATTTAACTTATTTAATTATTTAACTCTACGACTATAAAACTAAAATACAAAGTATTAGAACATTATTTCTTGTTGAATTTGTATTGGCTTCTCATTGTTATTTAGTTTATGGTTTAATTCGGTATTTTGTGAAAAATTGTACACTAATTGTTCTTTTCTTATTTCAATCAAAATAAGTTTAAATATAACAACAGCATGTATATTTATTAGAAATTATAGGTTTATAGTTATATAACAAACTATGGTATTTTGAAAATTATTTTCGTAAGGTGACAAGAAAAGAAGTGGTAAAATCATTTCTCCGTCTCTCATTGTCGTAAAATGACGTACTACCTTTTCTCAGATTCAGACTTTCTGATTCGTCATTAATGTTTCGTGGACATTGCTATTCGAATATATTTTGTTACATTATCTTAATGTTTGGTTCAGTATAGAGACACTCTTCACTGTTCAACAATGTTTTTTACTGGATTAAAAAGTATTTTGAAAAATCTGTCAAATAAAAAATAAAGACGAACAGTTTTTAAGATTAAAAAACGATATTCATATTTCAATATAGAGTCTTTATAATTTCTCTCCCTATATGGTTTAATAATATTTATCGAGTTAATACTAGAATTTAAATAATAAAATTTAGTTACTTAAAATATCTCTTGTTCATGGTTTAAATTTTAATTTGTAAACTTAAATTCATATACTACAACGTTGTACAAAACAAGATATATTTCAACCTTATGTAACAAAATGAAATATCATGTTTTGTTCAAATTTGTATTACATTAATTTAAGGCAGCATATATATCAACATTTGTGAAGTATTTATAGGAAAAATAAATATTACATTTATAACTGACAAATGTTGATTAATAACATGCAATAAAATTCAAAGTCGTCGTAAATAAATAAATATATGTATATATATATATATATATATATTATATATAAAATAACAAAAACATCAACTCATACTGAACAATGTAGTAAACATTTGGATGTCAGGCAATTTGAAAACATCTTAAAACTCTCATCCAAAAAATATTTTGCATTGAAAAAACTATACAGGGTGGATCAAATATGGAAACGCTTTAACAATTAAGTTATTTTTTCCATGGATAATTTGACAATTATTTATTTTTTTAAATAATTGTGTTCCATAAAGTATAATTGTTGATCAGAATAATTTAATTAGAACCGTTAAATAGTGGATAAATAATATTGTTTTAATTAGTTACTTTGACATTCAAATGACCGCTACGCTGGAAAATATAAACCTTTCAAAATCCGGTTTTTGGCAATTAATTTATATTGAATAGACCTTTCAATTTATATTTTCTCAAACGTATATTTATAGTGGATATATATGTCAAATATCTAGACCACAGGTGTTTCTAGTTTGAACATCTAATAAGTCTAACTTTAACTTATTTTAAAGCACCGATTTACGTATTTAATCACTATTTGTCAGTGTTTCTTTGCTTGGAGTACATATAACACTTCCATAACAAAGCTCCCTTTGAGGACCAGAGCCATTAAAAAAAAAAAAAAGTTGTCAAAATTTTTTTTTTTGCAAACAGTCAGTTTTGTATGCGAAAAAGACCGCAAGAAATCTGCGTTTTTGCAAAGGTTTGTAAAATTTTTTGTATTTTTGTCAATTTTTAAGATATTTTAATAATTCTTTTACCAAAATGATTGTCATTAGTTACTCTAGCAACTAATAAGGGTATATTGCTGTTTGATTGACATAATAATATACCTACGCCGGAAAAAAAATAAAAGAACCAAAAAATAAAATAAAATTTTGACTTTGTGTGTCAACAGAAAAAAATCAATAAATATTTTTACTGTGGGAAACTATTTTATTCAATTATAAATGTTATAAACAAACTATAAAACAATCAAACAAAATGAATAAATCACCGCACATAACCTTCTTCACTTGTTTACAAGCACTCACGCACTGCCCACTGCCACTGTGAGCGCTAGTGACGTGATGGAAACACGGAACAAAAAACAACCAATTAGTATTTTTTTTAGCTGTTCTTTTATCGAAAACATTATCAAGGCACTTAGTAAGAAACCAAAGACATTTAAAACAAGATACGGGATCATTCAATGTACTATAGAAAACATACTACACAAATTATTGCCCGCTGACGATATATCGTCAGTGGCGTTTTTCGCACTGTCGGCTGCTGACGATATATCGTCAGCGCGGGGTTTTTCGCACAAAATAGTACTGACGAAATATCGTCAGTTGGTCCTCAAAGGGTTGTATACATTGCTTCATTAAAATATACGAATATAAGTCCATTTATATTGACACTATAAAACATGTTTATGGAATATTAGTCAAAGGATATTGGATAATGTAAATTCAGAGAGATATATTGAATATACCTTTCATATTATACCAAACTCGACCTAGGCCTACGTTGAAGACTTCTGTTCAACTCCTCGTGGGCCGTCCCCCTGAAAAGATGAACTGTCGCCAATGGCTTAAAAAAGTGTGTTCTTTCTAACCTTGATGGTGTACAAAATTATATTATTAGTAAGTATATTTTATTATTACAGATTTATGTTATTACAAGTGAATTCATACAACAGTTGTTAAAGCGTTTCCATTTTTTTTCTCACCTTGTATATGAGAAACTATCAGTATTCTTCCTGCTACATGAATTTAGATGTGTCAATCACCGCTAATATCACACCACTGTTATAACAATACATTTTTAAAGTATTGGTGGTTATAAAATTAATGTATTTTCAATATTACCATAATTTACTTTATTCTACTCTACTTAATGATAATACAACTAAGAATATTGGAGTATTTTAGTGTTATTTTTAGAAAAGTGCCGAATAAAATGTAGCACTACGCAAAAGTACATATGCAAAAAGTAGTTAACTGAAATATATAACACTTAATAATGATATGTCTGTCTTTAACATGGTTTCCCGTTTAAATGTAAGAAAGTGGGTCACAATGTTGTAGAGTGCGTAATGAAGTTTAGTTCTGTACGTAGGTAATGACTAAAGGTAGAAGTAATTTATACATTAGTAAATTATTATTAGACGAATTTAGAATACATAGATAGATAATATATTTACATTGCCGATATCATTCATCATTTGTAAACCTATCATTTCTAATACATGTTATTGTTATATTCAAACTTATTTTGATTTTAATAAGCGAATTGTGAACAAAATATTAAAATCTTTAATAATATACTGAATTTAACCTACACTACTTAACAATGAGTAGCCAATACAAATTTAACAAGAAATAATGTTCTAATACTTTATATTTTTTTTCATGAATTGTAAATTGTTCGGTTTAACGTAACTCTATTGGATTGCAAAAGATTCTAGTTTTGCAAGATATATTAGCAAAGTGTGTTTCTAACGAGTTACAAGTGATATTTTATGTTAATTTAGCCCCTCAACAAGTATTCGCTGTTAACAACTATTTAAGTAAAGCTACGTATCCAATATCGTCACTCCCAACATTCATTTTTATTCACTGATCAAAGAACTGGGCTCATTTAATTTTTAGTGAAAATTCATAAAGGCTATTACAGAGGCATTCTAAATACTAAAATCTCACTCAACATTCCCCTTAAAGGGCCTCTTGCATAAACACTTTCCTGTGGAATTTCATTCCAAATCTCTATCGTAATAAAACTGCAATATTAGGGAATTTGGAAGGAAATATGTCGAGTTTTATTAATTTACGATTCAAATTTATAGTGTTCGTAAAAACCGTGAAATAAATTAGAAAATTAGAGTTGTCAGCTCCATTTTTTGGCAACCTGTCATAATAAATGTCAGAGTCTGCAGTCTCTTGAGAAGTTGCTGTAGTAGACATTTTTACATTCAGTAGTTCCATTATGTTCCCAGAGATGGGAAACCATATACACTCGGGACAATTGTTTTTATTACAAGCTCTTACGTAAATTGAATTCTTTCATCACTCATCTAATCAGAAAACAGTTGCTAAACCTTCCCTCTACCCTAAAAAGTGCTAAAATATGAATTAATCCTACAATTTTTCCACTTTTTTGTCTGTTTTGTAAATATACCTTTAATGAGGAGTTGTTGCTGCTTTATAAAATAATTTATGGACTAGTTTTGTAAGATACTTGTATATTCAATTAAAATATGTGAATATCTTTTAAAAAATGTTAAAGTTTATTTTATTTTAAACTATCGTTTATAACTCATTTTCTACATAATCTCATTTAAAACATGCAAAGAATGTTCACCATTATTAAGTCAACCCTATATATTCTTACATGTGAGACACAAACACAACTCTGTGGGTATTTTAAAGCGAATATGAATATTCGATTATAAGAATACAGGGTGAATGTGGATGACCTTTGTAGTCTGGTTACTAACTGAGTTCGACTGTTCCTCAGAAAGGGCCATTTATATAGAAGCCCAATTATATGTTGTCCCAAAAAGCTCAATAGCTAGGGAAACTAAGTGACCTACAACTTTACGAACCATGTAGTATTAGTATAGATTAATAGTATAGTATATTAATAATAATATTAAAAAATAGTTTTTAGCTAATTGACAAGCCTGATACTCAGTTCTCTCCCTACACAACATCCGGACAATGACTACCACTCAACATGGACACCCCAGACTTCTCGAGTTGTGTCAATGGTGATGACAATCATTAAGCAGACGCCATCTTAGTATTAAGGACTGACTATAGAGCCTATCGCCTACAATATCCACAACACTTTGTCCCCAAGTAGCAGGGTTACAGCACTGCACCACTAATCGTCATGGTCACACAACTCTAATATATCAGAGCTGTTGCATTAGCATTGAATGAACACAAATTACAAATATTTACAGATATGATAGCTACCTTTCTGAGTCTAGCCAATGTTATTTAATCATAGATTTCGTGGAACGACATCATACTTGCTTTGTATTATAAACACCTGTTTTAAATATGCAATTATTCCTCACCTTACTGAATGGGTACTGATACTTTTATGTATTACGTTGACAATTTATGGAGATTGTGGGAGGACGTGGCTTATAAAGTGTTCAATAAAATATATTGCAAGCTATTAAACTCGGTATATGGTCTTGTGGAATTTTGTTGGGGAGAGGGATCCTACATAAATATGTAGGATTTTTACTATTTAATTATGTGAGAAATGTGTTTATCTATCTCTAAATATTCACCATAAACACACAAGGTGGGGAAAATATTTTAAACGATTTCACAACTTTTGTATGACTTTTAATTGTAAAAGGGAAGTCTTGTACATCATCATGGTTGCAAAGGACGTCTTTTTAGACGCCATTAGCGACACTTCTTCTTTTCGGGGGACGTATATGATCTGGATATACATGGGTTCAGATTAAATTGTATATTTTACCATTGAATACAGTATGTTCTCCTAGATAACAAAGTTTCACAGCCTAGAAAAATCTATAAGTCTATCCTTAGAGGCCGTAAATTAACTAATTTATTTTACACACACAAATTGAAAATCTAGCTCTACCTAAGAATGAAGGAGGTGATATAGAGCCAAAAGTCATAGGGCCAAAGTTGTAGATTGTCTCAAATCTAATATTTGATATAAACAGGGATGTAACTAATATTTGAGTTCAGATCCCTGTCATTAAATACTGTTCAGGGATGTAACTTATACTTGTGTCCAGTTCCCTGTAACTAAATACTGTTCAGGGATGTAACTAATACTTGAGTTCAGTTCCCTGTAACTAAATACTGTTCATGGACTTTACTAATATTTGAGTTCAGTTCCCTGTAACTAAATACTGTTCAGGGATGTAACTAATATTTGAGTTCAGTTCCCTGTAACTAAATACTGTTCAGGGATGTAACTAATATTTGAGTTCTGTTAACTGTAACTAAATACTGTTCAGGGATGTAACTAATATTTGAGTTCAGTTCCCTGTAACTAAATACTGTTCAGGGACTTTACTAATATTTGAGTTCAGTTCCCTGTAACTAAATACTGTTCAGGGATGTAACTAATATTTGAGTTCAGTTAACTGTAACTAAATACTGTTCAGGGATGTAACTAATACTTGAGTTCAGTTCCCTGTAACTAAATACTGTTCAGGGATGTAACTAATATTTGAGTTCAGTTCCCTGTAACTAAATACTGTTCAGGGATGTAACTAATACTTGAGTTCAGTTCCCTGTAACTAAATACTGTTCAGGGATGTAACTAAATATGTGAGACAGTAGTATTTTCATTTTATAGGTATAGTTAATTTGTTTTTCTTACAAATAAATATGTTTTATGATAAAAAATTTAACGTAAAATAAAATCATGTGTGATTTTACATCATTATAAATATCCCGGAGTTGGAAACTTCCATCAACGAACTACGGTGAAACGTACGACTCTAACTGACCGTAAATCTTGAATAATCGCCTCTAACTCTGTCCCTCGCTTTGCTTACATACTGTTTTGTGAAAAAGGGTATTGCTTTGTATGCACACGATTATTAAGCTTACTGATCATGTAATACTATGTAGGTTTTTATTTATTCTAATAAAATAAATTATTAAATACCAATAATTTCTTCAAAATTAATTGTTTATCGCTATTTGAATGATGAATTTGAAATAGTTAGACATCGTCATGTCCAAAAATATTTTTATGAACAATTTTTATTAATATATATTTTTTAACATAAATTAACTGTAATATACTTAATAATTACGAATGTTAGAAGAAAACCTAAAAAAATATCTGAATTGATTAATTTAGCGTATTTTGAATTGCAAAAATATTCTATTGAATTTTAATCTCAGAATTTATAAAACATCATCACCAAAAACAATACTAAATTAGTAATCAGTGAAATAATAAGAAAATCGTTGTGTGATTAAACGTGGAAAATGTAAATTAAACTTTGATGACCACCTTTTACAGGGTGTCCCGAAACTCTCAGCTGGAACTTTTCAGCAAAAACTGTTCATTAAGTCATGACAAACATATTTCACAGTATAAACATGGGTCTACGGTGACTAGTTTACCGTCTGTCCTTCTGTATCTGTTTTTTACAAATTATTTTATAACTCAAGAACAATTTAAGACAGAAACTTCAAATTTAGTATTCATGTGTAGCTTAACAGTTTCAACAAAGTAGTAAAATAACATTGCTGTAAATAAATTAATTTCAAAATGTCGGCATTTTAAATGTTACAATGTCAAATTTCACGAAAACCGTCATAGCTATAAAAGAGGTAAACGTTAAATAAAACACGCTCAATTAAGAGACAAATCAAACAACACCTTATTTACTGAAATTGAATAATAAATAACCCAGGTGTGACCATTTTTGTAAATTAATATAATTTCCATAATACAACAATGCACGCCTAAAACATAGTAAATGTACCATAATATCATTAAAATATATTACAGTTAGTACATTTATATTTGCACTATAAACATGTTTATGGAATTTAGTCAAAGGATATTGGATAATGTAAATTCAGAGAGATTAATGTGTGTTTTTTTGTGTAATAAAATTCCCAGCGACTCTTTCGAACCAAAAAAAACAATAATTTAATATGGATTAATTGCATATTGACGACAACGTGTATTAACTGATTCACTACTCCGTTAGATATTGTTCACTCAGACATTGTAATCACGTTTGTCAGGTTTGCATTTGATTACAAACATTTAATAAATAAATCGTTTATATATCGTGGCATAAATTGTGTTAGCACTGATAGCAACAGACATTCAGTTTTAGTACTTTAGTTTAAAAGAAGAATAATGGTTATAAAATTGGTGAGAGCTATGATGTTAGTAGTGGATGATGTAAATGTTAAAATTCCTGACATTTTATTTATAACACATGAATAGACTCTCTATGAATATGAATGTCACAGCAGTTCAATGAGATCTCCAGTTTGAAGGTACAGTTTGTTCCTGTCTTAAAAACAAAGGGCCTTTAGTCGATATACTGCACTATCGGCTATTTTTCTTTAATCCTACTATATCTACAAAAGATTTTGTGATTTACCTCTCTTTTTCTCGCAAGTTTAAACATAAAATCAAGTGATGTAGATTCAATTTAGCATAATATAATTAACTTGCGTACGTTGATGCTCATAACTTGCATGCCCCAAAAAATACGCAATTTACCTAATTCAATTTTCTACCTCCATAATAATACTTACAATTTAAAACATTATTCATTAAAAGTTGTAAATATTATAAGCCATTAATAAGTCAGATTCTCTTCTCTCTTCTCTTCTTAGGTTAAAAGAATAATAATACAATAAATAGAGTGTATTAGCATGGATAGAACCATGTGTCATTCTTTGGTCATATAAAATAAAAAATGACGTTATAGAGGCCAAGATAAAATAACATAATTTATTTTATTACCAAGCTCTTAACCAACTTCAATCTAAATATAAACTAATAAAAATAGTTTACCTTTGTTATTGGTTTATTTAAAAACTAATAACATATAAATATAAACTAAATATAAACCTTACGATCATACATGTTATATTTAGCAACTATGTGCGCTTATTGAAATGAACAAGACAGTTTATTTATTATATTTTACCACCAGTACTTAATGTGTAAATAATATATATTTTGTGTATATGAATTGATAACATCAGTAAGTTTTGGGATCTGTTTCTTATAATGCTGTAGGGAAGCATCGATTAGTAAGTTGTACTACGTGTTATTACAATATTGCTATAGGAAAACTAATACATTTGTTCCCCTTAAATATTAAACATTTATATAAGTTTAAAATAAATAATAATGTATTTTCGATAGGAAATTATTTATAATTCACTGTAATATAATAGAAGGAATTCTATCAGATTATGTAAACGAAAACCCGTTTTCCCAAAGCCTCACAAATGAGTTGGTGGCTCAGCGGTTCACATTGCCAGGCTTATCCTGTCACCAAATTCCTCCCTACTTCCATCTGTCACAGATCCTGGCCTAATGGAGACCTTTTTGCTAATTCAGTTCAGTTTATGCCGTTACAAATTCTATAGCTTTTATTTTCAACTGTGTGGTGATATGAAAAAACAACATTAGCTACAATTTAAAAGTGGTATTGTTAAATTAAAAAATCAAACCGTGTTTAGAAGTATTATGTAGAATAAAAAGATGGGGTTAAAAAGGACGTTTAGTAATAATACGAACTTGTAATTTATTGTGTTCAAGTTTCGAAGTATTTTTAGGTTACATGCCTCCTTTGTCATACATTCATCGTATTCACTCAAAAGTGTAATAATTGAAATTGTGATGAAGGGGAAACCGTAGATCCTAAACTATGTAATAAAACAATGAACTTCCGTTGCACCAATAGTAGACAAACTAAATTTGATTCTTTACGTTTACAGAATACTGACACGAGTTCAAAAGGATGATTCAGACAAGTAAACCCAGTCCTATTTTTGGAATACAGTAGGTGAAAAAGTGTTTTTATAACACTTTATTTCTACATATAAGTGTTTATCTTACAAAAATGTACCGAGTTCTCATATCCATCCAGTTCCTTGGAACCCCAAAACTTACTCGATCTTACCAATCCATATTCACAAAACATAAATTATTTACACATTGTGCAGTACTGTTAAAATTTAATAATTACTGTGATTTGTCATTTCAAAAAGATCACGTCGTTGTTAAACATAAAAAGTCCTCAAAATTTCAAGATTATATTTTACTAAATAAAGCAACATCAAGAATTACACTCTTGAGCAAAATATGATATCCAGCACACGAAACACTACACCTACTACCAGTTGGCAACGTGGTGTTGTTGCAGGACATGCCACTTTGTAGAACTGTAGGGTGGTTTGCATGACCAATCGAGAAGCCCCTAGACGGTGTGAGAATGTTCTCGCGTGGTGACTGAGTCATTCTAGTTCATGTATCTAGATTATTACGGATTGAAAATAAACCTCATAAAAAGACGCCCCTCGACAGCCAGTCAGTTTGAGTCTGGAGTGGAGGTCTAATACTTACTTATGACAGTTCATGAAAGAGTGGCAGATTTTGAACTAACATAATATAGTGACTGTTAAAGTGAGAGTAACATCTGAAAATAAGAGTGGTTTATGTTTAAGTTAAATAGTACCTAAACATTTATATTTATCTCTAAGTATATTATATTATTAATTAGTTATTATAAATAAAATAAATGATCAGTAGCCACAGAAGGGAATCTTCATATTATTTAGAAGCATGTAAGGTTAGTAATACTGTTAAATTACCCGTAGTATGTATATATATATATATATATATATATATATATATATATATTATATATATATATATATATATATATATATATTTTTTAAGAAACTAAAATGCCCTTTTAATAATTTAATATACTAAATTTTTTTATTTCAATATTGAATAAAACTTTGGAAATAGATTTTGCTTGTTTATTTCAATTTGACAGACTACACTAAGAAGTGTAAAACCAGTATTGGTCATTCTGTCCGACCTAACACTTTAGTAGAACCGTTAACCCCAAGGGTGTCGTAGGGGATATATCCCGGACCCCCATTACCCTAGCTCTCTTTACTGATATTACCTACACTAGAGTAACTCAACTGTGGATAGCCGTCTTGCACAAAGATATATGTTGTTACATAATAATATATTTTATTATTAAAAATAAAATTTAAAAAATATTTCTTGAACATATTTAACTACATAAGCATATTTAATATAATTTATAAACATTACATTTATGAAATGTTTATAATAAGTGCACATTAGACAAATTACTGCTAACGAAAAACTTATTTCTTCATATCTAACAAAATGTGACATCGTTAACACTAATTTATCCAAACGTAGGTAATATGATTGATATACTTGGCCTACGTCATCTAGTAAACTACTGTATTATAATTCAACTTTAAAATTACCAACGGCCTTCAAATATTAGATTTTACAACAATAACAGTGAGCTGTATTTATTACGATTGTTTAAATACGTGGATATAGCCTTACTTCAAGTGAAGATGTGGTGAAGTTGAAATGTTAATGTTTTTAATGTATGTACTAACAAGTAGAAAAGTCTGTAATAAATCTGGAAAAAATGAACGTACCTTTGATAGAAATATACTATTATAAGGTAAGATCTGTTGTTACATCCCTTTAAGATTTCTAAGAAACTAAAAAGCAATTTTACTTTCGTGATAGTGACCAATTAAACACTTGAGATTAAATTCAAATGAATACGTTAAATTCAGGTTTTTCATATCTAAAATTTACCAGATAGGCTTTTAAATAGCTGTCTTTAATTACTATGAACTTAATTGTTATATAAATATATTTTATTTTAAAAGGCAAATTACACAAACAAATTACGTTTCATTGATTATTCCAATAGGAAAATTCTTGTTGGTAGTAATATGTTTGAAAATTTTTAGGTAGCATTCAATAGCATGTTTTTATAATTTAAACACACTTGAACTATTAAAATAGTATTTTGTTACTTTCATTTTTAATACTTGTAATTAACAAGTTTGCGAAATGCAATTTATTATCTATACAGTATTTTTAATAATAACATTTATTCATAAAAATATTGCAGTTAAGAAAAATTGTAATTATTTAAACATTTCATTTACGATTTAAAAACTATATAAACAATTATTTTCTAAGGATATACAGGGTGTTCAGAAAAATGTTTCAATAATTTGGGATGTTATTGTACACACAAAAATGATCAAAAAACTTCATATGAAGGTATGTCCTAAAACCTTTAGTTTTCCCTCTATCTGTCTTTATGCGTTTTTTACATAAAATTCATAACTTTGCATCCACTCTAAAACTTCAGGATTGTACTACCTTATAGTAGTTCTATTTTTTAAAAAATATAAAAAATAAATCTTCCACGTTTCAAAATGGTGGACGTTTAATTTTTTCTAACTGAAATATCTAAAAACTGACTAATTTTACAAACAAAATTCAAGAATAATATTTTTTTAGGAAATCTTACTATAATATTCACAGTATTTGTTTCAACAAAAACGGATAAAAATCAGCTGAGTTATGCTGAAAAATGTAAAACAAAGTTTTACATCATCAACCAAAGGCTAGTGTGGTTTTAAATATGCGTGTACTTTGAATAGCTGATTTCATATCAGTCTGCTATTTCATATGAACAGCTCTTTATTTATGCTACTAATATTAGGTTTGGTTTCCAGTTCCATTAAAATTCAATTCTTACTGTGACCGGTCGGCCTGAGTTACATTTTCGTTGATGATTAAAGCTTCCTGTCTCTGCAGGACAGCTTTACCAATACTATTTCACAAAACAGTGTGTAAGCAAAGTAATGGAAAGAGTTAGAGGTGGTTATTCAAGATTTACGGCCAGTTAGGGCCGTACGTTTCACCGTAGTTCGTTGGTTGAACTTCCAAACTCCGAGAGTTCATGTATTTTGACTATGCATTTAGCAAACGAGTTCTGTTTTTATCTGACGTATAGGGACAAAACCTCATAATTATCACCTCAAAAAAGTTAGCTATAGTGATCACTTCATACTTTATAATTTAAATTTTCATGTATGTACATATGATTTTTAATGTCATAAAATCACACATAATTTTTTATCAATAAAACATTTTGCATTATAAAACATATTAATTTGTAAAAAAATAAATAAAATATAAATATGGGAAGTAATAAACAAAGTGTAAATAATCAAATTTACAGCAACATTATCTTTGTAAATATAACGTTTCTTTTAGTTCATCTATATAGTCGAACTAGAACCAGATATGGCAGGAAGACAGAAGAATTCTGTCTCACATCAATAACAATCGATAATGACGATTGTATTTTTCATTATTCACACATTATTAAATAAAATATCAAATAGAGTGAACTGTACTTATAGTAAATATATTCAGATACCTGAATAAATACTGACCACATAATTAAATTGTAAAAAATGTACATAAAACCTCCTTCCTATGAACTTAACTAAAACACAGTACTCGACAAGTCAATATACTGAGTTCAATAGCTCATATTTTATAAGTCAAGTCCTCCCAAAATCTCCATACATTTTCTAAATACTATATGAAGTATCAACAACCCGTTCTACGCATAGGAGGCATTCAATCAGGTTAGGAGTTGCTGATATAAATCAAGTAAAGTGCTCTTCTAACAAATTTATTATTGAATAAAATTGATTAGACACATAGTTATAGCTATCATTTATGGGAAACTTTGAGTTACTTCAGTGCTAATGGAACAGTTGTGATACATTAGAGTTGTGTGCCACAGTATTGACTCTAATGACAATGATATACATGTTAACTTAATAATGGTGACCATTGTTTGCGAGTACAGTGAGATCAGGTAGAAAATAAATTATAAATGAAATTTAAAAATAAAATAAGCTATACATTTTTAAAATGATTTTCACATATTTTAATTGACTATATCTTACAAAATTAGTTCATAAATGATTTTATAAAGTAAAGCAAACTCCTTACTAAAGGTATATTTACAAAACACACAAAAACATGGAAATATTGTAGGTTAAATACATATGTTTGTACTTTAAGGGAAGAAAGAATGTTCAACAACTGTTTTCTGCTGAGATGGATGATGAAAGAATTCAATTTACGTAAGAGCTTGTAATAAAAACAATTGCCTCGAGTGTATATGGTTTCCCATCTCAGGGAACATAATGGAACTACTGAATGTAAATATGTCGACTGCCGCAACTTTTCAAGAAACTGCTGTCTGACATTTATTATGACAGATTGCCAACAAGCCGAGCTGACAACTGTAATTTTGGAATTGTTTTTTACAATTTTATACACCACTTTAAATTGAATATATTTTTTATCTAGGTATGTATCCAAAACATAGTTCCAACATTTCATTTTCATTCACTGATCAAAGTAACGACTAATTTTATTTCCAGTTAAAAATTCATAAATGTAATCTATTACAGAGGCATCATGTGTACTGAAAATCCACTCAACATTCCGCTTTAAAGTAAATCTTTTATGAACGCTTTGCTGTGTAATTTCATTCAAAGCCTTTATCTTAATGAAATCTCAATTTAGGAAATTTAGTTAGGAAACTATTGCGCTATATAGAGCTTTTAAGAAACAAATAGTTTCTTTCAAATACAAAGTATATTTTCCCCTTAGATATAAAATATGCAATATTTGTATCAACGAAATATTGTCAAGTTGGATCAACTTGTTTTATGCAATTTATAGGTTTTGCAAGGTAAGATAATTAAAATATTGTATTGAATATAAAAATTCAAGTTTGTATTTACATAAATTCTCTTAGTGCTAGGTCACTTAAAAACTGTATTAAGATAGCATAAGATAACAACTGTGAAATATTTTTTACACTACATCAAACTAAAAACCTTTTATGTATTTAAATGTACTAATTATACAGCGTTTATTTCACTTCAAATATTTTAGTTCTTATTAATACTATTATTAGTCAATAGTATTAATATATACTACTATTTTTCAATAGTATATATATAAAATTGCAATTTTAATTTACTCATTCATTGTAATGCCAAATATTTGCTTATATAAACTCAATGTGAATGATTTTTTATCTTTTTAATAACCAAAAGGTGCAAAAAATTACTCTACTGAAACAATTATAACAATACTAAAAGGGTGGTTATATTTAAAGATGCTGTAATCAATTCTACTCATATTTGTTCTAAAATGAACGCTATTCACACGTTTTAAGTTTTGTTGTAACAATACTGAATCTAAAAAAAAAATAATTTTATGATTTAATACTTCGTATGTTGTTTCATTTTTAAATGTATCTTTTACTGGTTAAATAAAACAGCTATAAAATATAATAATATATAACTAACTGAACGGTAAATTCACAATTAAATTAGATAAACAAATATTTTTGTACAACCTTTGACAGTAACTGGCATAAATTATGACTAAATTTATATAAGTATAAACTGTTTACACACGTGATAAACTGTGTGTTTATTTATAATTTACTGTTAACTGACAATCCAGCTAATTTTTGTACTAAGTGTTAGGATCTATCTATTTATATTTTTAACGTAATAATAAATGTTTTTCTCGTCAAAACTTCATTATTGGTAACTTATATATAGAAAAAACTATCACTCTTGTAAGTAAACTTATATAATGCTTCCTTACACAATACATTTCTTTTAAAGATTTTGAAAATTCCTAGTGATAATGGTAAAAAAACATGGCAGTAGTTCTGATGTAGTAATTCCAAATCGCTCAAAATGCTTTATTATTCACTAGTAAGATCCAAGCTTGAATATGGCGCAGTGGTTTGGTCTCCGCATTTTGTGTATCTTATAGGTACAATTGAAAGTATACAGAGGAAGTTTGTACGTTTTCTTTATTATAGAGTTTGGTAATTATAATTACGTAATATCCTATTCAGAATTGTTAAACCTTTTTGAGCTACCAAGTCTCACTAAAAGGCGAAAAATACAAAACTTGTTGTACCTGCATAAATTGGTTAACGGGGTTATTGATAACCCACAACTGTTATCAGAGATTAATTTTGCAGTGCCCCGACGTAACTCTCGTAGCTGCCTCTTGTTCAGCCCTCATTTTGCCAACACAAACCTCGGGTATTACTCACCGATTAACACCATGTTAAGAACGTACAATATTTACTCATCGAACGTAGATATTTTTCATAATACATTGAAAAGCTTTAAAAAAATACTGCTTGTTGATGTGGACAGTTGACTAACTTAATATATGTCCTTAGTTGTTAATCTACTAAATAACTTACAATATTAAATGTACCAAATGGACAACAAACAAAATTATTGAGTTTATTAAAGTAATTATACTAAACACGTCAAAAATATTTTTGTTTCTGGTTAATAAAATATGTATAAATAATATTTAATGTTTATTTATTTATAATTCTACCTAAATAAACTGTAACATACTTTATTGACATCCGTAAAGTGTGACATTTATATGTTGCACGTCAGACATATGGTTATTTTAATTAACTATAAAACAATTTTAATATTTTTATTTTAAAAGGAATTTTTTTAGCGTCACCAACTTATTCTCGTATATTTATCTAAGCTGAAAGTATGATCCAATACACCCCAGATTTTTTATCAAAGCAGAACATTTTAGTTTGTTAGAGTTTTGAACAATTTATTGTAAAGTACACCTAACTAATAGTTTAAACATGCAAAAACTATAAATATTTATTTCACAATAATTGTCAACAAACTTAAAAATATTCCCTTACTAATCTTACAAAAGATCACCCAAGAGAGGAGAAAATCAGCCCTTCCTTAAAGACCCTACGGAAGGAATATTAATTGGTCCATTATTCTTCGTTTAGCCAGTTCCAATTCACATAATCTAAAAAAATTACTCTTTTCGAGTTTAAGATTTTCAATTCGGCTATAAATAAACAAGGGCTGTTGATAAAGACACGTATCTTCTCCATTATTTAAATAACTATAAATCAAATATATATTTTACCTAATGAACACCATTATTTTACTTAACAAGATCATAATCAGCATATGGGGTTGTGCAGGTAATTATGTACATTCTACGTTTAAATAATGTTCTAGCATTCCTTCAACACAGCTATGGTCTTTTTGTGTACATAATATTTATACACATCAATAAACAGTAAAGTTGTAAATGACTTTTTTTAATTTGACAGTCATTCACATTCAGTTTTTAATGCATCACATTAAATTTTATTTTATTTAAGTATTGTTAGCTAGCTATTCAGTAAATTATCAACTTAGGACATATATAATTACTACATCAGAACTACTGCCATATTTATTTACCATTATCACTACGAACTGTCTAAAACTTTAAAAGAAATGTATTTGTAAGGAAGCATTATATAAGTTTACAAGAGTGATGGTTTTTTTATATATATAAGTTACCAATAAGGAAGTTCTGACGAGAAAAACATTTATTATTACGTTAAAAATATAAATATGTAGATCCTAACACTTAGCACTAAGATTACCTGGATTGTCTGTTAACAGTAAATTATAAATAAACAGACAGTTTATCACGTGTGTAAACAGTTTATATTCATATAAGTTTAGTCATAATGTATGCCAGTTACTGTCAAAGGTTGTACAAAAATATTCATTTATCTAATTTAATTGTGAATTTACCGTTCAGTTAGTTATATAATATTATATTTTATAGCTGTTTTATTTAACTTGTAAAAGATACATTTAAAAATGAAACACCATACGAAGTATTAAATTAATCATACAACTATTTTTTTATATTCAGTATTGTTACAAACAAATTTAAAACGTGTTGAATAACTTTCATTTTAGAACAAATATCAGTGGAATTGATTACATCATCTTTAAATATAACTACCTCTTTAGTATTGTAATAATTTTGTAAGTAGAATAATTTTCTGCACCTTTTAATTATTAAAAAGATAAACAATCATTCGCATTAAGCTTTTAATGCATCATATTCAATTTAAATAAGCAAATATTTTTCATTACATTGAATGAGTAAATTAGAATTACAATTATATATATATATTTGTATTTAATATACAAAATATTGTCAATATTGTCAAATAATAGTATTAATAAGAACTAAACTATTTGAAGTGAGATAAACGCTGTATAATTAGTACATTTAAATACATAAAGGGTTTTTAGTTTGATGTAGTGTAAAAAATATTTCACAGTTGTATGCTATCTTAATACAGTTTTTAAGTGACATAGCACTGAGAGAATTTATGTGAGTACAAACTTGCTTTTTTACATCCAATACAATATTTTAACCCTTTCGGCTTTGAAAAAGATATACTTAAGGGAGGTTATGAATAATTAATTGATGGCTATGAAAGGTATAATTTTATTTTAGGAGCAGTTCTGACAGTTTTTAATATTTCTCCTGTCACATCAGTTTCAAAGGTTCAATAAATATTGTTATCCGTTAGCGCTAAAAGCAAACATTAAGGAACATTCCTGATAAGATAATCATAAAGGCAGAATATCACTAAAGCAAAAAATTTAAGAGTAGTGAGTGATTATAGTTAAGTAAATTTAAAACATATAGATTTTTAAATCAACATGTGTCTAACTATCTAAATGAAATTGTCAGTGACCTATTTAAAAATATACGTCACCTCTTTCAAGTATTTGTAAATTAGCCATTGGAATAAACACATAACTAGATCTTTTTTGTTTGTTTTGTAGATCAGAATTGGCATTTATTACTGCCCTTGAAATTAATAATTTACACATTAATTTAACAATAAATAAAATTTTAGCTTAATCTATCTAGCTCACAACAATAATATACAATCACAAGACTATTCTATACGTTCACAGAATTTAATCACAGAGAGAGGTTTTGTTAAAATATTTAATGTTTTGTAGTTCTTGTTAAAATTTAGTTAAAATGGCTGGTGGAGTCTAGAATGAACGTGAAATAGTAAATTTGATTCTTTACCCAACTTTACAAATAAATTCTGTAATTATGCTGCAATCACACTTAACTTGATTTTATATTAGTAAACACGGTAATATTTAGGGTAAAAAAGTGATGGTTTAAAAAATATTAAAGCCCTCTTTAGGTGTTGGACTGAAATTAATTCTTTTTACCTCTGAACTTAACTTTCCATTTTAAAAAAGGAGAATAAAATACCTAAACTAAAGAGCAACAAATATTTAAAAAAAAATTATTACTGTAATACTCTTTGTTAGACTGTAAAATTAACTATTGTTTACTGAATCTGAATGGTTCATTGGACGAAAACATAATGGATAAAGACTCCAATAATTCTGTAAAGAGAAGCAAAAATAAAAACTACTTACTTCTCAAATATTAATATAGTGTTCTAATCATACTTGAGTACGGCATGAATTTAAAATTATCTTCTTCTGAAGAATATAACAAAGAAATGTCCTCTCCACCTGAAACAGTATTGGTTATTTTATACCAATAATATAGCCACTTATTTGTCCAAAGTGATTAAACATACATGACATTTTTAACTAACCCGAAACTTGTCAAAATATACTTCAAAACCAAGATAGCATTGAATATATTAAATATTATAAAATTTTATTTACAACCCTAAAATATCCAGTATGTTCCAAATATTTAATGAGAACACTAAAATATTTCGTCATTATGTTAACAACAAAATACATTCGTTGTGTTAAAATTCAGTGACAAGTTTAGTAAAGTAACCAAGGACTGTATTTACATTAACACAACTAATGGTGATATGACACACTATACGTGGTGGGATGTTCCATGTAATTAATTTACCATATAATTAAAAAAATATTTTATTTTTATCACCAATATAAAAACCAAAATTAACATTAAAAACAACAGTTTAATTTAATTTTTATTAATATGTCAAAACTATTTTGAAAATGGTGTTTCTTGTATAAAACACAAGCTGTAAATGCGTTGTAAATCATATTATGTATTTTAATCTATACATTGAAATATTGTTATTTGAAAATTTCAATAACACGGAAATATTTTTGAAGACAATTCATTAAATAAGTTTAGAGAAAATTTTGTATCAAAATAGTAACTCCGACGAATACATAATAAATTAAAAACTATAAACCTTAGAGGATTTCGTAGTATAAAACACATCACTCAATTATAATTTTAATGTCACATTATTTTTAATTAGCCAAACATACATACATACAATTCAAATCCTGTTCGATTATTCGACATCACTTCCAATTCATCAAGGTTTAGAGGTACTTCAACTGTTAGTTTGATTGCGAGAGAATAGCAAGGAAACGTCAAAGATGACAACCTCTTAAAGTTTGAAAAGCCCGTTCATCAGAGCACTAACTTGAACTATCTTCTATGTTCCTAGTTATAAAAGTCATGTGAACTACATAGTAAAGTTCCTGAATTACTTCTATAAAACTGTTTTAAGTACAATCGATACAAACTTATCACCCACAAAGGTGTTATCTAATAAAAATAATCTACAGGGTAATTGAAAAGTGTGGGGCAAAACTTTAGCAAATGATTAAATAGCTAAATATAAAAAAAATCTTATGAAGATGTGGCTTATCTCACTTAGTTTGGTGTCCGTCTGTCTATATGTGAGTGAAAAAAATATCTTATCTCCTAAACGGTATTAGCTATAGTTTTGTATCTTTACACAAATATATTAACTTCAAAATCACCGAATATACTTTAAATATATAAAATAATATTTTTACCTGTTTCAAAATGGCGGCTATTTAAAAACATTAATGATAAATTTCATGAAAACCAAATAAAAAAAAAAAATAATAAAGTTTCCTAATATTTGGATTGAAAGGAGGCAAATATTTTGGTACCTCATTTGTTACAATAGGACAGTAAATAACTAGAACATTTAATTTTTCTGATTGTGTGCAAAACTTTACTTGTGGTTTTGTTTAAGGCAATAGATACAAGTACACGAAAGTTTCAAAAATATTTTGCACACAATCAGAAAAATTACATTTTCTCAGTTATTTACTGTCCGATTGTAACAAATGAGGTGCCAAAATATTTCTCTCTTTTAAAGATAAATATTAGGTATCTTAACAATTGTTTGCTTTTGCTTTGATTGTCATGAAATTGAGCATTAACATTTTGAAACGGCTGCCATTTTGAAATGGGTAAAAATATTATTTTATATTTTTAGAGTATATTAGATGGCGTAAAATTTAATATTCTTGTCAAGTTTAAAAACTATAGCTAATACAGTTTAAGAGATAAGATTATTTTTTAAAACACACATACAGAAAGACAAAAGCCAAACCAGGCGAGATAAAACATATCTTCATAAGAACTTTTATGTTTATTTTTACTTATTTAATCATTTCCTGATGTTTTTCCATACACTTTTCAAACACTCTTAATACATTACATAAGTTTTAATAATGTAATATATCCCTAAATATTGCCTTTAACACTAACCCTTAATATTGACCTGTTGTTGGTAATTATAGATATATCAGCTGATGATGAAACATTATTAACTTCAAATTCGACAACGTACTAGTAGCATTCTTGAATGCACTATATCAAGTAGACATTTTAAATTATATATTTAACACAACCTTTTAATTTACATCCAAATTGAATAACAATATAGTACTTCAGATGTTTGGCACATTTTTACTGTGAGGGTTCTAACGTATACAGCTTCAAATATACGATGTATTTTACATTGTTATTAAAATATCAAACCACCTACGATAGTGGGTAATGTGTGTTAAAATTCCTTCAAGATTTAAACTGTTCTAGAAATTTATGTGAATATAAATATTTAACAGTTTCCCATTTCAAACGATTCGTAAAATAGCGAAAAGTAAAAATATGGATAAAATGGTTCATAGGAACACTTATATAAAAAAGAAAAAAATATATGTATAAAGGTAAATGTATTTTCTTTGAGGAATTGAATTTCCTCTCCTGAACTCTCCTGAAAACGTAAATACGAAATATATTGATCGAGTACTTGCGCAGTTTTATAATATACAAGAAAGAGTTCAGATCTTTTTCCCACGCGTAAAGTCACGCGTTCAGTACAACTGCAATCCACCGTCTTTTGAGTTGATTGTTGGGGTGAAACTCTTCAAAACCTGGTAGCTTTCTCAGAGCTAGCAAGATTTCAAGAAGCTACAAAGTCATGTATGTACATTACAACATCCAATAAAAAGACTTGTCAGATATACAAATGTATTATAACATTGATAAATGAAAATTTACTTGATGTACTTAATATAAATCACTGGCCTCAAATTTTATCTTTTTCTGATAGAGGCAGTTATGTTTTTGGAAAAATATATTTTGGATGATGCCCGATGTAAAGATCCCATTACACCAAGCATGTTCAATCTAATCCTTATTGAAGAATATATTAAATATGAATATTAACATTCTTAAATTACAGATGTATAATTAATCATTTACTAAATACTAATATACTCATAAATTTGAGATAGATTTTCCTAGGTTTAAAATATCTCTACCAAATTTGTATATCTTGAATATCTTGTAGTATTTGAAATATCTACAAACAGCATTGGTCCCACCTACTCCGTCACCCACAGAGTTTGTCAACATCCGGGGATGAACAATATCCGGTAGCCAGTCTGGGTTAAGTGGTTCATAAGTACAGATTTCTTCCAGACTCAGAATTAATGTAATATGATATTAAAAAATAAAACAGTTGTGCAAAATGATCAACTCTTTGAGCTAAAATTGATTATATTATAGATTTCGAATGTTTTTTCTTGCTAAAAACATACTTTAAAAATGAATTTATTTTTGATTATAATTATGCAATGCAATAAATGTGTGATAATTATAATATATTTATTTTCCAGTTATAAAGGTAATACAGTTTATTAGATGAAAGTTTCAGTAACTTATCATTCACAATTAAAAAGAGCTTAGTTAAGTCATAAAGCTATAAAACAGAAGGTCTGACATATTTAATAGCAAAATGAATTGCTTCTTATTATTTACGAAATTTCATTAAATTTCAGTCGGTGTCTGTTTCTTATAATTTTCAAACAAAACAAACGCAACAACTCTTATATTTATTGTGGAAATACTTGTAAAATACTTAGACCATAGGTGTATCTGCAACTAATTACTAACCTAAAACATAATTACAAGCAACTAAAACACAATTACAAGCAACTAAAACACAATTAAAGCAACTAAAACACAATTACAAGTAACTAAAACACAATTACAAGAAATTAAAACACAATTACAAGCAACTAAAACACAATTACAAGAAACTAAAACACAATTACAAGCAACTAAAACACAATTGAAGCAACTAAAACACAATTACAAGCAACTAAAACACAATTATAAGCAAATAAAACACAATTACAAGCAGCTAAAACACAATTAAAAGCAACTAAAACACAATTAAAAGCAACTAAAACACAATTAAAGCAACTAAAACACAATTAAAGCAACGGAAACACAATTACAAGCAACTAAAAAACAATTTCAAGCAACTAAAACACAATTACCAGCAACTAAAACACAATTACAAGCAACCTAAACCTAATTACAAGCAACTAAAACACAATTACAAGCAACTAAAACACAATTACCAGCAACTAAAACACAATTACAAGCAACTTAACCTAATTACAAGCAACTAAAACACAATTACAAGCAACTAAAACACAATTACAAGTAACTAAAACACTAAATATCATGAAGCATTCATTTACGTGTTATTCACTATTTTCCGGTGTTTCTTATCTTAAATTATCACGCACACACAACACGCCCATTGTAAATCTTGGAAGTATATATAGTTTCCATATATGGAATATATTACAACTGTTTGATTAGATTTTGCCCTATTAAAAGGATAATGAAATATTATTCAAATATATTGAATAGGGAATAAATGGAAATAAATATGAGTTTTCATAAAAAAACGCCAAGTGAATATTTTAAACAGGCAAAAACAAGAAATTAGCTAAAGTAATTTGCATATTGTATTGATTAATTACAATCCATCACTCCATTGGATATCGTTCACTCACGCACTTTAATCACATGTGCAAGTTTATCAATCGATTACATCGGTAGATAAATCTCTTACACCGTGGTTTAAATTGTGTTAGCAGTAATTTTATTTTAAAGAACAATAACATTTATTACAAGGATTATATATATATATTTTATAGTGGATGGTATTATTGAAACCATTAAGAAGTCTAGTTCCATTTTCCTACTCTCGCTATTACTTCTGACAAAATAATGACAAAACATGATGAATTGTCATACCAATAACGTCATTAATAGTTAAACATAAATGGTATGAACTCTGTTATGGCAGAAACTGATCTGAATCAGCCTGAAATCTCCATTAGGCCTGTTTCTGTGACATATGGACGAAGGAAGGAATTTGGTGACAGGATAAGCCTGGCAAAGTGAACCGCTGAGCCACCAACTCATTTATAAGCCTTTGAGAAAACGGGTTTTCATTTATATAATCTGATGGGATTATTTCGATTACATTGCAGTAAATATTAAGTATTTTCTTGGATTAAAATTATATTAATACTAATTTAAAACTATTTGTAGGTTAATAGTTTTAACTTTAAATAAGTTAATAGTTCACTTCACCTGAGGAAAGTGCCATTGGCACTGAAAATTTGTGTGATTATGTGATTCTTTTTATGTTACTATGTGTTACTATATGTTACTATGTGATTCTTTTTATTTGATTCTTTGTATGTTACTACTACTCTGGTGTTAGTGGACTTGTATTCTACGGTAAGTTTGCTGATATACTATCTCTCCAATATACTAATTTAAAACTATGTAGTTTTTAACTATTTAAGTGGAAAAATGTATAACAATTATATAATTTTTTCTTCGTTAAACTTGATAAACCTGATATTGTAATCATACCATACGTAGTATATACTTACTAATCGATTCTTCCCTACAGCTTTTCGGCAAACTATTGTTTGTACTTGATCGTAAGGCATATTGCTATTAATTTTTATTTGAATTAAAACTATTGTTAAGAGCTTGGTTATGAAATAAATTATATTATTTTATCTTGATCTCTCTCACGTCAGATTTTCTTTTACATGATGAAAGCGTGACCCATGATTTTATCTATGCTAATACATTCTGTTTAAACTAATATTTCTCTTGTTACCTAAGAAGAGAAAGCATTTAGGCATTAAGTTTTTAAGTCTTAATAAAATTTTTATAATTCATAATCTATGTTAAATAAAATATGTCATATTATTTTAGCCAATAAAACTATAAGAAGAAGTCACTAGCGTAACAAAGTCTTCGAGTGTTCATTAACTTTTTATAATATCATTTTATAGACATTACATCTGAGATCTAATAACACTTTGTGTAACGGTTAAAAAGTTGATTACCGTTTTAGGTATGAGACAACAATAAAAAACTCTGGACGATAAATCTTGTAGCATAACATGTCAGGAATAATAGCGAGAGTTGGAAAATGGAATCAGACTTCTTAATGGTTTTAAATATTAACAACTTTTTAATCATAATTTATTATATTTTCAATATTATGATGAAAGAATGATATTATTATTCAATATTATGATGATAGTAATAGGAGAAATTGCGTATATTCAGAGACATGCAACTTTAATTTAATTCTTATTGCGCTGAGTTAAATCTAATTTAAATCTAATCTAAACCTTATTTTAAGTTCAAAATCAGGAGAAAAAAGAGAGGAAAATCACAAGATTTTTTGTCGAGATAGTAGGATTGAAGGAAAATACCCAATAATAAAGTATATCGACTAAAGTCCCTCTGTCTTTAAGACAGGAACAAACTGTACTGACAAACTGGAGGTCTCATTAACTGCTGTGACACTCGTATTCCTACACAGTATATTCTTAAGTAAAAATTTCAGGATTTTTAATATTTACATCATCTCCTACTAACATCATGGGTCTGACCAATTCAATAACCATTACTTAACTTAAAAAAAAAAAAAAGTAATATTGCTACCAGTGCTAACACAATTTATGCCTGGACGTAAATGATTTATTTATAACATGTTTGTAAACCATTGCAATCAAATGCAAAACTGACACATTTGTCTAAAATGCGTGAGTGAACAATATCCAACGGAGTGGTAAATCAGTTAATACACGTTGTCGTCAATATGCAAATTAATCCATGCGAAATTCTTGTTTTTTTCGGTTTAAAAGAGTCGCTGGGAATTTTACTACCCAAAACACACACATTTATTCTCCTGAATTTTCATTCCCTATCCAATATCTTTTGAATAATATCAAATAAACCTTTTTATAACGACAAAAGAAAATTTACTAATTTTCGTATATTTTAATGAAGCAATGTATACTTTAAAGCTTTGTTATGGAAGTGTTATACGTAATCCAAGCAAAGAAAAACTGACAAATGGTGATTAAATACGTAAATCGGTGCTTTAAAATAAGTTAAAGTTAGACTTATTAGATTTTTAAACTAGAAACACCTGCGGTCTAGATACTTGACATATATATCCACTATAAATATAAGTGGCATAGAGTTTGTTCCATTTCTAAGTTATAACAGATATACTTAGATTTTATTGTATTAAATGTGTAAATTTTATAAAGGAATTCATTTTGCTATTTACATACGCGAGACTTCATTTTTGATAGCTCTATTAGTAAAGGTTATGCAATAAATAAAGAGATACATTAACATTGTCTTAGGTAAATTACTATAACTAACCAGAAATTTAAACAATATATTTGGTAAAGTATTTAAATATAATCAGTTCTTTAACTTTTACAACTGGAAAATAAAGATGTTAAAACTATTAAAAATGTATTGTTGGTTATATAATTATAATCAACAATAAAATCCCTTTTACAAACATGTGTCTTACAATTAGCATAACAAATACATTCCAAATCTATATTCTAATCCATTTAGCTCAAATAATTAATAATTTTGCACCACTATATCATATTTATTATTATCATAATAAAGTGGCTATAGATATGGAAGAAATATGTACTTGTCAACCACTTAAACCCACCTATATATCCACTATAAATATAAGTGCCATAGAGATTGTTTCATTTCTAAGTTCAAAGAGAAATACTCAGATTATATTGTATTGAAATGTGTAAATGCTATAAAGGAATTCATTTTGCTATTTTACATACGCGAGACTTCATTTTTGATAGCTCTATTAGTAAAAAGTTCTGCAATGAAAAAATATATACATTAACATTGCCTTATATAAATTATTATAACTGAGAAGCAGTTCCAACAAAGTCTTTTATATAATATTTAAATCAAATCAGTTCGGTAACTTTTACAACTGAAAAAAATATATAACTAAAAAAAATGTATTGTTGTTAATAATTATACTCAACAATAAATTATTTTATACAACCACGTGTCTTACAAATTAAGCATAAAAAATACATTATAATTCCATATTCTAATACATTTGGCTTAATGCATTGAATATTTTGTACCACAAAATCGTATTAAATATTATCGTAATAAAGTGGCTATAAGTATGGGAGAAATGTGTAATTGTCAACAACTTAACCCAAATATTGGTTACTGGATATTATTAACTTCCGGTTGTTGTCAAACTCCGTGGGTGCTCTCCTATGTGGCAGATCGTTTCCGGTGTTATATTGTTTACCAATAAACCGTACCAAAGCTACTAACAAAATTATTAAAATCCTTAGACAACAGTAAAGGACAACCCAACCTGAAAAATATTATTTTTGTTTGATTGCTATATTTTATTTATTATTTAATTCAGAATTTCTTCTTTCCTATGATATATAATACAGTACTTGATATAAATATTTTAACTAATATTATTTTTAAAAAATTAATTAATACACATGTTGACTAGAATTTTGCGTAGTAGCATGACACTTAAAAAATCACTTTATATATTAAAATAAAACTGTTCTGAATGCAAAAATTTGTGTTGTTATGGTTAGCTACTCAGTCTCAGCATTCAATCAGTTCATTTCAAAAAACCAGCTGCTGTCTGCTATTGTTATCATAGCAGCTGTTGTCTGCTATTGTTATCATAGCTGTTGTCTGCTATTGTTATCATAGCTGTTGTCTGCTATTGTTATCATAGCTGTTGTCTGCTATTGGTATCATAGCTGTTGTCTGCTATTGTTATCATAGCTGTTATCTGCTATTGTTATCACTTACATCAGTTTGTTTATGCTGTAAGTGATTGAAAGTGGTAGTTTGAGTAAGTGATTTGTGGATTTTTTAGAACTAATTAGATTACAATGGTAAACAAGAAGAAAGTGGAAAGAACTAAAGGATATGTTACAAAACAAAACATTTATTTAGAATCAAGGATAAATCACCATTGACTCATGTAACCCTAGTCCTAGGGCATGTAACCCTAAATCTAGGGCATGTAACCTTAGTCCTAGGGCATGTAACCCTAGTCCTAGGGCATGTAACCCTAGTCCTAGGGCATGTAACTCTAGTCCTAGGGCATGTAACCCACGTCCTAGGGTATGTAACCCTAGTCCTAGCCTAGCTTTATTTCTAACTCCAAAGGAAAGTTGAGCCCAAATCTGTCTTATTATGAAAAAAATTAAAACTCTCTACAATATGATATTATTGATTTATATGTAATAATGAATCAATTTGAAATCATTCAAAGATAAGTAGCTGTCTGTAGGTTTGTCATAAAAACCTTCGTTTCCGAAGAAGCACTATTGCCGGTCTAGCGACTTACATACACGATAAGTCTAAGACGTGTGTGTAAGTCGTTTGTTCGATTTTCCGAAATTTTTATTTTTTTAACTTTGGGAACACATATAACAAAACTTTCTCGACATATTTGATGAAACTTGTACAAAATACTCTTATAAATATAGTTCCTACCATGAGGGTTTTAAAATATCTTGAAGGATTATGAAATAAAGAAAATTAATTAACATTTTCGATTACAAAATAAATATTTTCATAAAAATCGTAAACAATTCTATAGTGAGAAAAATAAAAAAAGATTGTTTAATAGCAACTAGATAAGAATCAACATTTGAAATAAAAAAATAATCATGACTCTATCTTTTTTTGATTATAAGATATGTGTTCCAAAGTTAACATTACGTTCTTACGGAAGTCGGACTGCTTTAAGTATAATGTTTTTTTTTATTTTTTAATTTCATAATGCATATGATTAACTGATATGATTTCACAATACAATACTCTTATATACAATGTACATGACTTCTTAGCTTCTTGCAAGCTTTCCAGCTCGGAGAATACCCCAGTCTCTTGAAGGGCTCTCTTCAACAATTGATTTCGAAGACGTCGGATTTGAGTTTTCCTGAAAGCGTGACGTTTCGTGAGTAAAACAGATCTGTACGATTGCGTTAAAAACTACGCGAATATTCGATCAATTTACGTGGTATTTACGATTAAAGGAGAATAAAGATGTTATTCAAGTAAATATAATCATCAATTATTTTAACGATTAAGAGTTATTATACAATAATCGATGCATAAAAATGTAAAATTAAAACAAAAACAAAGAACATAAGTACTGAGTACATAACTATAATGACATACTTCGCAATCATAGCTTGAACAAACATCATTGGAATACAGTGATTGAATAACTTTTTAGAATAACTTATTCAGTAATTATGTTCACTCTTTGTTATTTTATAGTTATTTTTCATTAGAAATCTGTTAAATATTTGTATTCATTTGTCGTTTTTGAAACTTTTAACCTTGACGGAATGTTGATTACAAGATACCAATAATACGGTGTGTTAATAATTTAATAAAAACAGTGTAAAATAAATTGTATATTTGTAGTTATATTTGGCAGGACACGACAGTAGTTATTTGCAAAACTCTGAAATAGTACATTGCTATTCAATTTCAAGGTTAGTAAATAGATTTCACCAAAGTTGTCAAAAATAGATTTTAAATGTTTACCTAAGGGAGTGAATTTATAATAAATACTATAAAGTACAGGCTTTGTTGACTTTGAGACATTAATGTTTCATCATCAGCTGATATATCTATAATTACTATCAGTAAACCAATTATATTCATGCCATTATTTAAGGGGAGAGATTACATTATTGAAAATTAATTAGTATAGATTATTTTAATTGCAAAACACCCTTAATGGGATATGTGAGGGTTAAATTATGCAATCGAAAATGTATTGTTGATTAATTATCAAATATGAAATAAAAATCAGAAAATTAATCAACGCCTTATCATATGCAAATAATGAAGATTTACTTAACCATTGTTAGATCATATAGTATATATTCCCTCATTTGATAGGTTTGGGATCTAAAATCACTAGAGGAACGAGACTGAATACGAAAGGTCACAATCGTATGTGTTAATAGCTTTATATAAACATATTTGATTTAAGTACATGTATAAATTTAATGTATATGATAAATTTTACATAAATTTAATGTATATGTATATATTTAAATTTGGAAAATATAAGAGGGAAATGAATGTAGGTGACTGAGTGTAGTCATTGTTACTAATTAAGATCAGCTGTTCCATAGGAAAATGTCATTTATTAATAACCAATAACAAGGACAGCCAAGGGATCTACATCTTTACTTGGAATCCGAACCACATAGTCTTGGTCTGATTTTCAGCTAATTTACAAGTCTGATTGTCAATTCTCTTACCAAGGAGACATCCGGACCCTGACTACCAGCCAACATGGACAACTCAGACTTCTGTAACAGCGTCCACGTCGATAGCAACTATTAACACCGTGCCATTATATAAGGAGAACGATCATAGAACCTATCGCTTATAATATCAACAACACTTTGACCCCAAGTAGCTGGATTACAGCACTGCGCCACTAGAACAGATTTTCTTTATTTTATGAAATAAATGCCCATATATATTTAATATTAAGAAATTATATTAAAAAAGATATGTCTTTAAAAAACCTTATAGTATACTGTCATACTATTAAAAAAAGGCCCCTTGAATTTTATGGTAAAAACATGTTTATGTTGGAAAAAGACTTATCATAACTAACATTGCTAATGAATCTACTCTAAAGGTCATTCCAGAGGTAAAACATTAATCTTACTTCCTCTTTTCCCTCCATCCAAGATTATCAATTATAAAACTTGGCCTTCGGTCTTAATGAACATTTTAGCAGTTTATTTGTGTTTCCAAAACGTGTAAGATAACATGTAAACATTAATTTTGGATTCTGGATAAAGTATTTAAGCATTGAAGAACAATATTGTAATAGTGGAATCACCTGTCATCGTGATTACTACAACTAACATATCCTACAAAAAATACAATTGTAGAAAATGTTAGATAGTATAATCTATAGCTTTAAAAACTTATTCAATTAATAAATCATACGTAACAATAGTTAAAATTGGAAATAAATACATAAAAGAGAAAATATCCAACTACTCACTGTCAAAAGTATTGTTCTGTATGTAATACCATTTTAATGTACAGTTATTACGATAAAATAATATAAAAACAAGCTAGTTTTGCAATTTATATTTATAAAATATTTAAAATTTATATTTTTGACATGGGACTTTTAATTGAAAGCTTTCATTCCACTTGTGTTTTATTCTCTGACACACCTATTTCATCATTGAGGTAAGATAATAAGGAAAATGTAACGTTACTACACCTGCACCTGAGGCTCCTTGCTTCAATCCAGTTATGTTATCCTTAATTGAAAAGGAAACCAATACATCACAGCTATTCTATAACATATTTAACATTTTATAAAATACTGAATTTAATTTAAAAAATACGTTTGAAGACACTGACGTTAGCCGTTAATGTCATTGTCATATTATAAAAATATGTACAAATTTGACCATAAACCTGACTTTTTATGTTATCATTTTAATTTATAGAATTTTAAATTTGGATATATTTTGTTAGTTAAAAAGAATACATCCATGAAATGAAATATAATATTTTATTGTAATTCATTGCATCTATTTTAACAAATTAAGTGGTCAACTGTCAGCAAACAAATTATTTCAATTTAAGTATACAAACGAAAGACTGTTCTGGAAATTTATTTCGGTAACCACGTTTACTATCCTCGGGTCAGATGGATCCATAAAGGAAGACATTTATTTTATGAAGAGATACAATTTTTCGTGGCTATAATATCTATATATAATATAAAAGTTCACATAAAAAATAATTTAAAAGACTAAATTTCTTAAGTTTCCCTCCTTATAGCTGTAAAAAAACAAGTAAAACCTGCTCTTCCTCTAAGAGTATTGATTAATTTATTCATTCATAAATAATTATTTTTTCAAAATTTTTAATAATAAAGCAAAAGAATATCCTCTGGGGGTTTCCAATGCCATAATGTAATATACAATGCCAAGATGCTAAGTGCCTAAAACGTTTAGAATATCTAAAATAATTTTTACGCCAGGTAAAGAATTAGATTCTGAGAGTTATCACACGATTACACTTGTGGCTGTTATATATTGTTATCTTCGCTGATTTACAACAGAATATCACATATGTTCAACACTGCAAAACCTGTTAAACACGATGTGCTTAAGCCTGGTTGATATTTTTGCAACCGGGTCCATTCTTTGACGTTTTTCATTGAGGAAAGTTTTGAAAATAAATATAGAATGGCTTGTAAACTTATTTTTATAATCTGATTCCATGGTGTCGACTATTACAATTTCTTAATTCCACTTTTATATAGCAAGGTTATTTAAACTTTTCTGGCTTTTGATATTCGGCAACAAGGCTCTGTTGTGCTCTTATTTACACAATTCCAACACTCACACCACACTGTAAATTAAATTTGATTCTAGCTATACTGTATAACTATTTATATCCTGGAAGCTGCAGCGCAGGATGATGTTCATCCACAGTACTTTTTTATCGTCTGATCTCTCTGTTTTAAAGTCACCTTTTAAAAAAATCAGGAAAATTGAAGACCTGAAATAACATTGTGCTTCATTTAATTTCATTTATTTCAATTAATTTCATTTATTAGTGCAGGAGACAATTAACATTGGATTGCACAAGTCAGCACAAGTCATTAGCTAATATATATAAAATTTTGGTATTTAATCGCATCAAAGACACTTTAAAACTTACAGCTAATCATCCACTCACTCTCACAATCATCCGTCGCCAATTTTCACCCACTTCCAGTGCGGGATCAGTCCTTCAATTGGTCTCCCAGTTCTTTTCCAGAAACTTGCCCACGCTGTAAAACGTATTAGACACTAGACAGTGTTTAAGGCGAGCTTTAATCACCTTAGGTGTTCTGGAATTTTTAATTGACAGTGGCAATCTGTTACGAAAAGATGGTGGCTGACACTTCTGATTGCTAAAACTAAACGCTGAAATAATTACAATGCTATAAAGCCAACTATGTTCCCACACGCATCTTGTGAGGTGCATTGGGAATTTATATTCAATTTTTATAGCATACATTATTTTTTTTAATAAAGTGGTACTAACCAACCTACTCACCTATATACTCAGACTCTCTAGAGCGTAATGAAAAATTTAGACCATTCAATTTTGATAGATTTGTTTGAAGATTGAGTCTGTTAAATTGTCGAACGTTACGTCAACAAAAGTGTTTGCCTCCAAATTTAGTTTTGAGCTTTCTTTAAAACAGAGAGTTGTGTCATTATGTACTGCACCAGTTTTCCGGGCAGAAGTGATGAACCTATGGCATTGACATAAACCAGGAAGAGAATAGGACTGAGAATTGTACCCTGGAAAACTCCACATCTGACTGGAGTTTGCTTCGAACAATGATTTGAATCTGGACATATTGTGTTCTATATCTTAAAAAGGAACTAAACTATAAAAGCGGCACGCTTCAAATGCCATGGGATTCTAATTTGTCAAGCAGTATTTCGTGTTCAACGCAGTCGAATAGTTTAGAAAATTCAAGAAACACGCTTAAAGTGTGCTTATGACCCTCTATACCCTCTACAATCGAATCAACTAGACTCACAATACGTCGATCGTTGATTTGTCCTTTCTGAACCCAAAATTGGTATTCAGAGAGCTGATTGTATCTGTTTAAAAAAATAAAGCATTCTAGAAAGAAAGAGTTTTTCAAATATCTTGCTCAAAGCTGGTAAGATTGAGACGGGTCTATAATTATTTATTGAGTGAGGATTATCTTTTTTAAATATTGGATGAACTTAAGTAGTTTTAAGTTTCTGCTCTACAGGTTATTTTAAATTTAGAAAATTCCACTTTTCATTTGAAAGGTTAGTATTGAGGAGAGGAATGTTTTAAGGCCATGTGTCTCTTATAATTTTTCTATTTTTTTTTTTAATTGTTTTTCGATCTATTTTTCACTAATAATAGCCTCTTGGCCACAGTGGTCTGAAATTGCTGTGTTGACCACTGACACTGCGACATTAGACACATTTGAGATGATGTTATAGATTGCTCATTCAATATTAGCCGTCACTCTCGTTGGAGTTTTGAGTAATGGTACTAGGCCAAACGATCTTAATAAATCGATAAACCGTTTGGAAGACGAGTGATTGCTGTCCAGCACGTTTATGTTGAAATCTCTTAGCAACATGAATTCTCTATCATGGTTGTTAAGATATGTCAGTAAAGATTCATATTTTGTATAAAAAGTCTTCATTTCCACTAGGAGACTTGTAAATTCCCACTAAAATTAGTTTTGACTTGACCATGTGAATCTTGTTACCAACTGCTTCGAAATATTTTTGGGCTGTTTCTTTAATTCAGAAATTTGTAAAAGAAATGTTTTGCTTCAAGAGGATAGTGACACCACCTCCTTTGGAGACATGCCGATAGCATGGGTTTGCAATTTATAGTTCGAAATTTTGCAAAGACCTATGTTTTGGTCATTAAAATCGTTTTCGGTTACAACGAGTACGTCCAATTGGAGCTCTACGCACATAAGTTGTATTTCTTGTAATTTGTTGGTTGCAAATTGAGCATTCTGATGAAATAGACGAAAGGAATTTTGGTGTTGTTGATTTGTATAATTCGACCTGTTGGATCAAATTAGGGAGTATATGTGCATGAACATGTTTCCAAATAAGCAACACAAAGAGGATTATCAGTAGCTCTGTCACTGAACTATTCTACCATGATCTCCAGTGCTGTGCGTTATACAAAATTTCTTCCTGAGATGCAAAGATTAACTCCTTAAGGCGTTTAAAAATGGCTCATATCCGTGAATGTTAAAATCTAAAGATTTATCGATCTTAATTAACGTTAGTAACAAAGACTACACTTATACAGCTACATTCATCATAGTCATTTGGGTTGAATATTCAATCATATTTTAGCTTCAGGTGACTAAAAAGCATAATTTATTGTTAAACGGGTGTACTGTCAACTAAGAGAGAATTCTATTAATTACATAATTATATTAAATGGAACTAAAAGTTTTTAACAATCTTGATGTCATTAGTATGGTTAATAGTGAAAATCAAATGTTCTAATCATTAATACTCCATATTATACCCTTAAAATAGTGTTTTGTATTCAATCCTTAGCTTATGGCTATTTAAGTGAAAAACGAGTACATTTTCCACACAATATAAAATTTTTTACATTAAAAAACACATTTTTATATAATACGAGATACGATCATAAGGATTATTAATATTAATTGGATTTCCATTAAAACAATTAAACTTGCTAAATTGTTTTAATGGAATTGTTGTAGCCATTAATATAAAAATCACACATTTTTTTAGTTAATTTTCCAATTATAATGTTGATTGGAGAATTAACATATGAAAAAAGTATATATAAAAAAAGTACTTTTTTATATGTACTTTTTTCTAATTATTACATATAAAAAAGTAAAATAGGATAGAAAAATAACTTGAAGGTATACCATTGAATACAATGTTATTATTGGGTCAACACAGCATTTCTAAATGCATAATGCTATCATTGTTATCTCTTAATTAATATTTGTTCACATACACACTAAAATACAAGCTTTTTAATTACAACTTGGACAATTCATTACAACAATGCTTTCATGTAATTGAAGAAAGCTTTCATGTAAAAAAAGAACACCTGTTAATTTTTTATATGAACAGAGTAATAAAAGTTCATAATATCGGTAATGATTTTATTTTAGTAAATAGTATTAATATTTTTTCGAAGTTTTAACAATACAAATGATTACAAAAATCAAAGCTAAGCAGTTGAACCGAGATATTTCACGCTGACTTTTGTTAAAGAGGATATCGAGAGAGGATCCCGGCAAATCATTTCCGCCACTCGTCATTACGAACCCTCCCACCCACAGAGCTGTTTCACATTTTTGACCTTTCATTCTAGTTTTTACTTACTCTGTTCAAGATTCGTTACTTTTAATATTGAATTATCAAATAATGTTAAGAGTCTGCAAACTCTGTCGGCCATGTTGGTTTTAATCCCATAAGAACAATGTTATGTGGGAATCCACATTTTTTTGTCATTTATTGGCCAACAGTTATGTAAGATTTGTCATTTTAAACGTTATCGTATTGCACGTTGGGTTTCCTTTTGATATTTTGAATATATACGTCTAGGTTTGAAAATTAAGTAAAAATAAAAACTTAGAATTTTTTATACATTTTTCTATAAAACTAATTAGACATTCACATAACAGTTCAAACGCACAATCCACATCCTTGAATAATGACATTTATTTGTTTTGAAAAATTCATTTACAAATAACTCTTTAATTTGCATACGAGTGTTTGCATGTACGGCTCAAAAGTAACATTGTTATTATGGGATTAAAACCAAAATGGCCGACAGCCTCTGCAAACTTAAGCTTAGTTTATGAGCCTCCTAAATAAATGTTAGTGTATCTTAAAAATGTTAATTTCTAGTTGTTATTGCATTCCTTATTCTAATTTGATTAACTATTATATATATTATCATAACATTTCAATCAAACTGTACGGTGCATAAGTCTATAGAAGTGAAGATGTCATGCAATATATCTCTTTACAGGCCATATCATAAATAACATTTGGTTTAAATGTTTATATACAGTTTTGTATGCATGAATTGTTTGTGTACACATTAATATATTTGTGATGAATATATTTTTTAAGCTTTTAAATTGTTTGACTTTTTAGAACTAAAATTATGTAATGAGTAAAATGTATTAACTAAAATCAATCTTCATTTGAACAACAGCAATAAAGATACCGTTTACTATCTTAGACACTTATAAATAAATAAACAATAGGTGAACGTAGTTAAACAGTGAAACATGAATATATAAAGCAAGCTGGTCAAGCACTGAGAGGACATTCACTACTTACTTTTAATTACTTTTAATATTGACATATTAATATTTTTATAGTATTAATATTGACATAATTAATACCAATGAAATAAGTACATTCATGAACGAACAAATATTAGAATCTGAAAGTTGACCTTCCCATCCTGTACATGTCCATTTGTCACACATTGTGTCTACATAATGGGTGAAATCGGCATACCACAAGAAACTCTGAATCAATAAGATAGCAAACCTTTTTAAAATTAACCTTTAGTTTAAGATTTTGTTTTTGTGTCTTTGAATGATAGGTGAGTTAAATATTGTATGATTTATTTTTATTGAATTATTTCACGTACTTAATCATTTTTTAGTATAATTGTGTTTGTAAATTTTAGGATTTAAAACGCGTTTCTTGTTGTTGTAGTTTTTTGTTGATTCTAAAGATTTTGTTGAGTTGTTTTGTTATATATTTAATAGTCAAATGTTACATTTATCCCATTGTTTGTTATGTTATTTATTTAAAATTTTTATAATTATTGTCATCTGATTATTGTTACATTGTTTTTTATTTAAGGAATTTCTACAAAAAATGTACTATAATATATATATAAATATGTTTCACATATAATTGTAACACGAATAATTGTAAAGAAAATATTATAGATTTTCTCTCGATTAGCCTTGAGCTAGAGGGATAAATATAAACTGCTTGTTCAAATTTGTATTTTTTTCGCAAGTAATAAACATATTTGAATTGAATTTTAATAAATTAATAAATTTTTAGCATTGAACGTCTCAAAAATTGATGAAATAAATAAACCTATATACCGTCGGATATTCCATGAATTCTGTGTGTAATCTATATAAGATTGTAGAAATACATTTTTCATAACCTTTTGGCTTGGCAAAACCCAAACATCTTGTTTTATTAACCCAAAAGTTGTTATTTTAAAGTAACATTAACATGAAACCACCAAATAAGTGATTAATTGACATGAATTGTAAAATACTCAATAAATATCATATAAAATAAGTAAAATGAAAACTGTAAGTTGTTATACTTAAGATATTTAAAGTATACAACAACCAATGCGAAACATATCTTATTGAAAATAGAACAGCAGGACATAATCTATTAACCAATTTACAAATTTAATTGGTCTTAACACATTCCAACATCCTTGTGAAGGTTAAGTAAGACGTAATGAAACCAGCTCAGTGAATTGTTACGTAATATTACCTAGAAAGTAATTTGCACACTCATTAAGGAACAAATTCCCTGTCATTCCTCTGGAGACGGTTTGCTTCTGTAAATTAAAGTTCTGTCACCAAGTTTTGTAATTCATTTTCAAGCCATTTTTAATAAATGTAAGTTAAAATATCAAATTTTGTTTTAGATTGGCGTTAAACGAAAATAAATTAAAGGTTGACAATATTTCCATGCTTAGATATTCTACGCACATAAGAAAGAAATGTGATCTGCCGAAACTAAAATCTTAAATTATACTTTTATTATCACAAATTTCATACATTTGTGATAATAAAAAACTGACTTATGAACCCAACGGCGAATGAACGAAAACATTTACCCTATAATAAGATACAAACTGTCCTGTTGAGAAAAGTATACGATGTAAAATAGTCCATGTGAATCACAAGGACATCCGCTTTCAATATCCAACATAACATTTGATATCTGATTCATTCAAGGATACAATACGGCATTATTTGTTGGGGGGGAACTTGTAAAACAACAATAAATACTATTAGAACGATTCAAAATAAATTTATTCGAATAATCCTGAAAGCAAATGCAAGAGACTCTTCTTTACCTTTATTCTATTTATTAAAAATTTTACCCATCCAACATTTATTCATCTATAAAATATTAAAATTATGTTATATACGAAGTGGCAATAGAGGCTCAACCAGAATTCATCACGATATGAGAAGTAACAAGAGTAGATTATTTATCAAACCCAAAGTAAACAAAATGTTCTTCAAACAATCTTTTAATTACTTAGGCCCAAATTATTTCAATAAATTACCATTATACATTAAAGAAAGCAACAACAATAAGGAATTCTGCCACAAGCTAAAGAACTGGTTATACACTATACATGACACAAGTTGTCTGAGTCAGGCCTTAACTTAGAGTAAATTATAGAAAATATTAGTTTACGAACTGTAAAATGTTAATTTTAGTTTAATTTTCAAGTACTGTTATTTTAGTAGTAGTTCAAATTTAATGAACGCTACAGAATGCCTTTCTAATTATATACAAGACTGTAATGCTTGAAGAGACTGAATTGAGTTATTTGTTAGATTATTTTATTATTATTATTTTTGTTCACTAACCACATTACTGGAAACAGTGGTTAGTATTATTCACTTAAGTTTTGTGTTCATTTAATTGTCAAGCTGTTGTGAATAATGATCATTATTCATTATTCATTATATAGAGGTAGAATTGAATAAGAAAAATACAAACAAACTAGGGGACACCCCTGCACGCTTCGCATGCCAACCTCGATGTTTGCTGCGCTCGATAAACCTCGGCCTTCGGCCTCGGAATGTGACTTGATTACAAATAATAGCAGATTAACTGTATAACGTAAAATTACAATATTAAGTTCATTTACAGTATCTCACTCACACTACTTGCTTTGCTACATATTTTAGTATAAATACCCAATGGAATTACTTAGCCTGTTTCAAACGTGTTCATTTTATTTGTTTAACAGCTGAAGATTAAACTCTTAGTATAATAATAAAAATGCATCAATCACAGAGCATATTTGTTCTGTGGAATCAATAGTACAATGTCGAACATACAAAATAAACATGTTTATTTATTTTAAAAACAGCTGTTATTAATTTACTGAAATCAACTCAATGTTATCCTTATGGAGCAATATTTAGGGGTGGTTATTACCACTTAGGAGTTCTCTAGCAAGATGTACTTTAGTTGTCCTATTTAAGACCTAAAGTCACAGTGCACAACATTTAAGCTCTCTACTTACATGGGAAGTTGGAGAATTAGTGATGAGTGAGTGAGTCAGTCAGTGAGGGCTTTCCCTTTTATATATATATAGATAAATACTACATAGATTGAAATACAAAAAAATTGGGTGTGCGTCGGACCACACGGTGGAAGTTATACTTCTTTGGCCATTCTCATACACCCACTCACGCACACAAACAGACAGGATATATAAATGAAATATAAGACATTTTTCAATATTATTCAATATATTTATCTTCAATATATTATACGTGACTTCATTATTATATTATACACCTATATTATCATTATCAGTAATTTCTTCGATTAAATTTCTTCGATTAACAATCGATTAATCGATAGTTCTTAAAAATTTGTTCTTACTTTTCAGCGTGACGCGGTTTCTCGACCAACATCCCATCCCAAAGTGTCTAACGGGCGCAAAGAAGTATAACTTCAAAAAATTTTTATAATACATGAATGTTATTACGAGGATACAAACATAATTAGACACAATACACTCAAAAACCTTGATCAACATAATTAATAATCTGAATGAATTCAAATGCCATTCATTATTATCACATTTAGTGTATTGTATTAGCTTTTATAAGAATGATTATTAACTATTTTTTATCAGTTTAAATATGCCAATATTACACTCTTTATGTGGTCAACACACCCAGTGTGTGTCAACGTACTGGGATGTATACTGTCCATTACTATCGGTGCAGAAATTATGTAAACCATTGTTTTTCGCGTTTAATTTTACGTTATGTCATATATGGTTTTAATACAAGTTTTAATTATTTTTATCTTAGTTGAAAAAAAGTACCGAAATTTGATCTAGTTTCACAATAAAATTTACACAGCTATTACTCATAAAACCATTAATGTATCGCATTTATATTTTAATACATAGTTGATACGTATGTTTTATCAATTTTAGAATTTTTACTTTTGAAGGAAAAAAATATTCTTATCAATTCCCTGAAACATTGTTTTTTTGGCTTCTAGAAGTTGTATGATTAATTACTTGTTCGTATAATTAGTTACACGCATTGCAACGATAAATTTCTTTTATATGTGAAAATAAATGCAGTGGTTTTATGTTCGTTTAAATAAATTTAAAGTTATTTAAAATTAATTTAAGTAAATTTAAAATCCCTGCATTTATTTACACATAAAAATTAGTGTCAAAAATTAGTGTCACGCAACTATAGATGTCAAAATGATTACGACAAGACCAATTAATTCATTTTACGACCTCCATAAGACAAGAAAACAATGTTTTAGAGAATTTATGAAAAATTTTTTTCTTGAACAGTTGAAATTCTACGATTTTTTAAAACTTATAGAAAACATTCCTATCAAGTCGATGTATTGATGATTTTTTGAGTAACAATGGTAAAAATTGTATGTACAGTGAAAACTAATTCAAATTCCTGTACTTCTTTTTGTTCTAACTAGTATAACACTTATTAAAACTCGTAATAAAATTTAAAAACACATATGTCAAATTGTAAAATTAAACGAGGAAAATAATGTTGATTAAGGCGTTCTTAATACTCTTAGTTCTTTAGTAAACAACCTTCAAACTCGGGTGCACATAATTTCTGCGCCGACAATTGTCATTATGTCAACACCCTTATTAACAACTTCATTTATTTATACAATTATTCACTTATTTCTATGTTATATAATAAGAGAAAATGATGTATTGAGCTGTACGTAATTATATAGTATTATATGAATATGAAGTACCTAACTGGAGAGTCCATAGCTGAGACTTGCCACGCACCCAAACTGGGTGTGACCCAGGTGTCTCATCCCTGTAGGCGTTCTACAGTTCAGAAATATCGTGAAGATGTTGGGCCGATGAGTTTATAAAACACACGGTGTCACCCTATATTATGGATTAGTTTAATTTTATACTGTAATTTAATTGTAAATACGTATTATATAGTAGTCTTATATGCTAATGAGAGTGGTCATTGCATTAAAGCCAGTTCGTAAACTTGCTGTAACTACTGTCAATAAAACAGGCGAGGCAGTTCACACGCACAGCAGTAACTCGACACTACAGGTAGTAGTGTTACAGAGTTACCTGGAGCTATCTCAAACTTACTATTCCATTCCATCTCAAGTTTATTTGGAATGTTAACTTAGTATACATTAGTACGTTGCAGTGTAATGTTAGTAAGGAAGTCATACTATTTATACAACAAAATAATAATAATAATAATAAAAAAACTATGAAGATGTTACACAAACAAGTTAAAAAAACACTTAGTTTTTACTTTTATTAGTTTGAGAAATATTTTTCATTATATTTAAAATGACGTTGATGTATATGAAAACAGTTGTCGAAATTTTATTGATACAACAAATTACTATGCATAAATATTTGTTTATGGATCTGAATGTATCACACATTATATACTGTATATCACATATGGTAAATTCTTGTATTTTGTACTTATTAATATGTTATATAAGAAAGTTATTTAAATCATTTTTTCCAGTTTTGTTTAGTAAAATATGGGATCTATTGATATACAAGAGGAAGTGAGGTGAGCTTGATAGTTCGCACTAGTATATTAAAAAAGAAACAATTAAAAATAAATAGTGAATAAAGAAATAAAAAAAGTGCTATTATGGAATTTTAATTTGATAAAACAACATATTAAGTTACTATGACCTTACAACAAATATATATATATATATATATATATATATATATATATATATATAAATTACGTAACCGTATCAAAACATAATCTACGTCAACCCACATCAATGATTTTCACAGCACGAAAGATGAGTGGTAATTTAAAGACTATCGTACGAAATAAACTTACGAGTATATGCATCAGGTAAATGATACATCAGGTAAATAATACATCAGGTAAATGATACATCAGGTAAATGATAAATCAGGTAAATGATACATCAGGTAAATGATACATCAGGTAAATGATACATAAGGTAAAACCAACTTTATCCTATAGGCATTGCTGGCAAGGTGTCTCAGACTGCGGACTATAAAGAGCAGGTTTCAAGATTCGAAACCCAAATGAGATAACGGTCGATACTTCACTCGTTAATTGATGTCTTCGCACAGGCCTACAGGCCCATGCCAACTGGCTGGTGACGTTTTTATGTATTACAATATTATTTATATTTTAACTATTATATGACCTTTAGTGGGGAGAGATTGCATTTATGACACAATTACTCTTTCATGAATCGAACCAGTATTTTGTTCTAAGCTCGTAGGATTATTGTGAATTCCACAGCACAAGTATAAAACTTCTTGGTTATACTGGGAATCGAACACGAGATAGGGGGGAGGCAAGCTATAAGCTGCTTCAGTCGGTTTACTGACATAACATCTAAAATATAGTACGAAGTTCTCTAGAAAAAAAATACTTAAGTAGATTTCTCTCATTATATAACATAATAATTGTAACACTAAAATAAGTGGTGAGAATAAAAGTATAGACTACTGAGGGTAGATAGTGGTAGTAATCCAGCGTGACTAATGGACTGTATTCATCCCAGAACGTTGACACACACGAGGTGCATTGACCTCTCAGAGAACGTCTCATATAACTAATGAGGGTAGTTAGTGTTAGTAATCTAGTGTGACTAATGGACTGTATTCATCCCAGAACGTTGGCACACACGAGGTGCATTGACCTCTCAGAGAACGTCTCATATAACTAATGAGGGTAGTTAGTGTTAGTAATCTAGTGTGACTAATGGACTGTATTCATCCCAGAACGTTGGCACACACGAGGTGCATTGACCTCTCAAAGAACGTCTCATATAGACTAGTGAGGGTAGTTAGTGTTAGTAATCCAGCGTGACAAATGGACTGTATTCATCCCAGAACGTTGACACACACTACGTGCGTTGACCTCTCAGGGAACGTCTCATATAACTAGTGAGGGTAGTTAGTGTTAGTAATCCAGCGTGACAAATGGACTGTACTCATCCCAGAACGTTGACACACACTACGTGCGTTGACCTCTCGGAGAACGTCTCATATAACTAGTGAGGGTAGTTAGTGTTAGTAATCCAGCGTGACAAATGGACTGTATTCATCCCAGAACGTTGACACACACTACGTGCGTTGACCTCTCAGGGAACGTCTCATATAACTAGTGAGGGTAGTTAGTGTTAGTAATCCAGCGTGACAAATGGACTGTACTCATCCCAGAACGTTGGCACACACTACGTGCGTTGACCTCCCAGAGAACGTCTCATATAACTAGTGAGGGTAGTTAGTGGTAGTAATCCAGCGTGACAAATGGACTGTACTCATCCCAGAACGTTGACACACACTACGTGCGTTGATCTCTCAGGGAACGTCTCATATAACTAGTGAGGGTAGTTAGTGGTAGTAATCCAGCGTGACAAATGGACTGTACTCATCCTAGAACGTTGACACACACTAGGTGCGTTGACCTCCCAGAGAACGTCTCATATAACTAGTGAGGGTAGTTAGTGGTAGTAATCCAGCGTGACAAATGGACTGTACTCATCCCAGAACGTTGACACACACTAGGTGCGTTGACCTCCCAGAGAACGTCTCATATAACTAGTGAGGGTAGTTAGTGGTAGTAATCCAGCGTGACAAATGGACTGTACTCATCCTAGAACGTTGACACACACGAGGTGCGTTGACCTCTCAGGGAACGTCTCATTTAAACTAATAAAAATAGGTATTTAACAATTAGTCGTAAAAAAATGTAACCATACATTATTTTTACAAGTATTTTACATTTAATTATTAGGGTACTTACTCATGGTCAAATACAATATTATTAGTTAACATGACAACGTATACTTTCAATTAAATCATATAAAAAAGCAAACAATCCAAAGAATAAAATATGTTAAACTACAAATACAAGGATATTTAATTGCTAAAACGTTTCACGAACAAAATACTTCTTTTTTCTTATCAATTTTTTTTATCTAATAATCTATTCAGCGCTTGTTACCGATTTTATCTTTTATTTATATAAAAAATTACTAAATAAAATTTTAAAATTTTGGAGGGATTCTATTTACTGCAACTTGAAAACTTGAGCTTGTTGGAGATAGTTACTTTATGAAGGAAGGAAAAAATAATCTCTGTACGTAGTTTGGGACGTGAGGAGTTGCATATTTAGGGTGTTTCGTAGGAGATAGAGAACGTTTGAGGTGTAAGATTCGAATGGTGTAAAGCCAGGTGTAAAATTAATTATTTTTTTGTAAACATACATTTTGTGAAGGCTGGATGGAATGGTTGAATGTATTTAATTGCCTGGATTATATTTAGTTGAAATAAGCTTTATCATATCACATAAGCCAGGATAAACTGCAAAATCCTTTAAAGGGGTTAGTTGTATCCTTCAGGCCGTTATTTACTGATATTTTATTAGAAAAATCAACCTTAGTTAAGATAAAAGGCTATATTTTATCTTTCTGTCTTTAGATTATGATGTTCACAAAATAATCAACTATATAATTTCACCTATACTGTATAGTAACCATTGGACACTATAAAATAATATACAATTAAAAAGAATATTTAACTTACGTTTTATTTATTTATTTATTTTTTGTGTGTCAGATTATTGCAATGATTTTAATGTTCTACGTATAGTTTCAGATTTCCTGAACGTCTCAATGATTTATATTTTCAAATAGTTTTAATTAAAAATACATCTGAAAATTTACATTAGTTCATAGTGTTCAGTATCAATTCAAAACAACTTTTAACTGTTTAACAAACTGCTTCGTGAACACGATACTTGGCAACAATACACTAATGTTACCAATGTCTGGAGACGGTTTGTCTCCTGTGGGATGACAAGGAATTTGTACCTTAATGAGGGTGCTAATTACCCTCTGTAAGTATCACGTCACAATTTACTAAACTGGTTTTAATAATATATGAAGGGTTGTTGGTACTTGTTGAGCCCATCATGTATTTTAACATTGAAAATATATCTATTAATTATTTAATAACTACATAATATTCTGCTGGGTTACATGATTTTTGTAAATAAAATGTAATATGCGTTTTGTACGTTATATTTAGGCCATATATATATATTCATTTTGGTTTTAGTTGTATATTTTTAAATTATCCTTATTTAATTTTTATATGTTGAGATTTATTAATAATTATACTAGCATGAGCCACATTCAATATTTTTTTGGTGTCGAGTGTTAATTTAGGTTGGTTGTACCAAATTAAAAAGTCCCAAACGCAAGTTAGAACTATTTTACTTATAGTCATTGCCCGGTTTCTTTTAATTCTTACTTAATTATAATGAAAGCCACATGTTATTTTAAACGTATGGAACATAGTAAAACATATTTTTACTATACGTGGTCGACTCATTTATCTTTAGCTTTCAAAAGACTTAACGTACAGTACATTCAAGGCTGTACATCAACTCAACGTACAGTTATCCAGTTTTCACTATGAAGCCACAAACTCATCGTTATAGCTATTGTATTTTGAGAGTCTTAGTGTAGTTTGATCTAAATTGTATACATTGAAGTAGGGATATTTAAGAGTATTAGTTGGTCCAGATTTTTTTGGGATATGATTAATAATATGTTAAATGAAAAAAAATTGATGTTAGATTAGATACGAAGAAAAAGAGAATATTTTGAAAAGGGTGGCTATGTGTTTTGTTTGTGTTATGGTGGGTTATGTAAGAGGTGTTTTGGGGGGAGCCAGGTGTATTTGGAGGTCCAGTTAACGAGTTTTTTTGGCCTCGCCTTTATTCAAGTACCAAAAAAAGTCACAAACTCTCTCTCTCTCTCTCTCTCTCTCTCTCTCTCTCTCTCTCTCTCTCTCTCTCTCTCTCTCTCTCTCTCTCTCTCTCTCTCTCTCTCTCTCTCTCTCTCTCTCTCTCTCTCTCTCTCTCTCTCTCTCTCTCTCTCTCTCTCTCTCTCTCTCTCTCTCGCTTTCTCTCTCTATTCTTTAGATGCGTATTCATGGGCCTTCCCCGCCCCGAAACGAACCTCACAATGCTGTCTATACACTAGCTATATATATATATATATATATATATATATATATATATATATATATGCCAGGGGTCTAACCCCCTCAACACATTTCCCAAAGTGCTATATAACAACAACACATATGCAATAAACTTTATTTCAAAAATATTCATCTAATATACAAAAACTATAAAACCCAAATTTCTCACTGACCTATTGATATTTACTAAATTAATTCAAGGTCATCTACCGACCCCCCCTCCACAACAACCAGCCAGTTGACTTTTCAGATTATTCTTTAGGTGTGACTTGAATAAAAAGACGAGGAAAAAACTAGTTTACACGACCTCCAATACACTCATGGCTCCCCCCACAACACCTCTTACCTAACTCACCATAACACAAACAAAACACAGCCATCTTAAAGAATACTCTCTCTCTCTCTCTAATCTAACATTAATTTTTTTTATTTAACATTTTATCAATCATATCCCCAAAAAAATTTTACCAAGTAATACTCTTAAATATCACTACTATTAGATAATTTTAAATGTTGTTCTTTTACTCTGTGTTAGCTGACAGAGTTTTACTCGTATTTCCTGTTCTAAAATTTAATCATTTTGCTAAATGAAATTTCTTTTTCCATTATAATAGGATAAATCACCAAGTACTGGCACTTTAAGGTACGCAACGCCGTTCAATTTCGTCAACACTTCACAGAAACACTTAATGTTATCTAAACTATTTTTTTTTTTTTTTTTTTTTTTTGTAAAGTGTATTAGTGTTATGTTATGGGGGAATAACCAAAATCAACATCTGATATCATACGAGTATAATATTTATTTTATTGATTTGAAGTAAAAATAGCGTATGTTAGTAGTTATTGGCATCCTACACCCAGTTATTGGTACATAGATAAACTAGTTATTGGCACCCATATTGTTGCAATATTTAAGCTGTTACTTATAACTAATCATACATAGGCTATCTGCTTATATATATATATAAAAGGCTTACTAAATTTAAAATAAAAAAATGATAGTGCTAATAATTAGTGTGAGCCAATAATACCTGCCTTCGCCCTACTTGGCATGCCAATTATACCAATAATTGGGAGTGCCATCAAGAATTACAGCAAACAATCCAGTTATTGGTATGCCGATGATACGAGCTATTGGCACTGTCAGTTAGGTGTCAATAACTGAAAATAAACATAAATCATAATCAGCTGTTGGCACCGCCCTTTGACTCATAATTTGCCGATAAATACACAAAAGCTTTAAGGTTAGCTAAACAATAGTACTTAATGAATCCATAAATAAAATTCCCAATACAAAAGTATTTACAGAGGGTGAGTATACTGAATTATAATAGTTCATTTCACTATGACTTTGCTAAGAAATGAAGCTAAATTTCTTCTAATATGACACGTGTTTCTTGTAACTTTATAACAACCGTAACAGAAGTTTTTACTACACAGAAACACAGTGCAACTGACAAGACATAGACTAATGAATACTCAGTCAAGTTTTGGGGATTTTACATAGATTTGTTTATTTACAGGAACAATTTTAAAAAGAGGGTACCAATAACTAGTGTGTGCTAATAATACCTGCCTTTACCCTACTATCTGTTTATAAGATCAAATAAAAGATTATTTTTATTCTTCTAAAAGAAATATATAAATGAAAATAAAAATTACAAAAGGGTAACACCATAAACTAAAAATGTATAATCATTCTAATAGAATAAAAGTCACATTTATTTGAGATGTACGTAGTAAACAATGCAACATACTGCAAACATACTTTATAAATTGACGCAGAAATACAGCTTTATTTCACTGTAAATTATTGTAATTCTCCAAACGTTGTGAACATGTGTATGAAATAATGTTAGAGATTAGTGGCCACTTAACCTAGTTTGGCTAATGGACAGTATTTATCCCCCAGTGTTGACCAACAGGGAGGGTCGGCTCGTTTGTAGACAAAACATGGTGGAAATTATAATAATAACCAAGATAATCATGGAGATAACGGTAATTGTTGTGAAAACAATAATACATTTGTAATGTAACCATTAATGTAAACATTTACGACAGAAAATGATATATTCTTAGTATTCTTATATATGACAACTTTGAGTGAATTTGAAGTTGAATATAAATTATTACATGAGTATAGGATGAGTGTGGATGACCTGTGTAGTCCAATTACTAACTAAGCAAGCCTTATTCTAAGAGACGTTCAAATATACAGGAAAATAAGGGACCTACATCTTTACGTGGAATTTGAAACACGTAGCTTTGGTCTGATTTACAGCCGATTGACATGCCTGACATTCAGTTCTCTCCCCTAACCAATATCCAGACCCATACTACCACTCAACATAAATACCACAGACTTATCTAGTAGTGCATAAGTTGATGGCAACCATTTAGCTGACGCCATTGTTATTAAGAGCTCCAAGCATAACACTTATCATTTACAGTATCTTTGTAGCCAAGTAGCTGAGTTACAGCACTGCGCCAATAGTGCCGACATCAGTTCTTACATCAGGTATATTCACGGATTAATATTAGAACATTAAATATTTTATGCAACACATTACATGCTGAGTTTCCAAATCATACCAATATTCGTAGTAAGTGTTGGGCTTCATAAAATTAATAATACCAACAATTGGGGACAAAGTGTTTGGGATATTGTAGGCAATAAGTTCCATGCTTTGTCCTCTTAATACCGACATGGCTTAAGATTGTCCGCTCAAAGGTTGAAATCGACGTGCATCCTACTAGATAATTCTGGGGTGTCCTTGTTGGATGGTAGTCAAGGTTCGGATGTTGTCTAGGAAAGAGAACTGAGTGTCAGACTTGTCAGTTAGCTGAAAATTAGACCAACACTACGTTGTTCGGATTCCACGTAAAGCTCTAGTTCCATTAATTGCCCTAGCTGTTGGGATATTAATAAATTACCCATTCTGAGGAATAGTTGAACTCAGTTAATAACCAGACTACACTCATCCACACTCATTCTACACCCATCTCATCATTCATATTAAACTAAAAATACGCACAACGTTGTGTCGGCGTCTAATATGTAAGAATATAAGAAATAAAATATCTAAGACATATATTTAATGTATTATCAACCTCTTAAACATGAAAAAATAACGTGTACATTTAGGCTATTCAATTTTATAGATTTATGTTATTATAAGGAACAATTTATTTAAAACTATAAAAATATTCTAGTAAATATGGTTGATAGATTATTTCTGTAATGTAATCTTGCTGATCCTAAGTTCAACAAAAAGGAATAACCAACTAGTTAATGCTAAACTAGATATCAAAGGAAAAATTAAATTATTATTGTTCTGTATCATTATAATATTATAAAAGGAATTATGTTATCAGAATGAACTTCAGTGAGCAAAGAAAACAATCTCTTATCAATCTCGTAGCTTTAAATCCTATAAAAACAGAGTTGAGGGAAATATTCCTACCAAGAGAAATATTCCGAATTCTTTGCATTTTCAAGAGTGTTGATAAAGGAAATTGTTATGCAAGTTTTCGCTCCGATTCAAGATTTTGTATTGTTCCATGGAGAATAGCAATAAGCTCTCAAATAATTAATTTTTGAAGTATTTTTTAACTAACTTTAAAAATATATATTTATACTACATTACAACTATTGCACATTATGTGTAGGCATGAGTAATTATTTTTTAATTATACTTTTTGGTACATTTTTATATCTTTTATAATAATTTTATAATAATATCTTTTAGAATAATTTATCATATGAATATTTATTTAGATTCTCCTTAATGGAATTAATTTATTTAAATTTATTGATTGTGAATTACATTTTATTGTGACGGGTGAAAAAACTGACAATAATACGTCGTGAAAAAAATAATAATGCATTTGTAATACAACCATTAAACCAAACAATCTAACCTAACCTAACCTAACCTAACCTAACCTAACCTAACCTAACCCACTCAACATTTATGTAAGCTTCAAGTTATTGTATTTTGTTGTTTTTTTCGCTTAGGTAACTTTTGTTGTACTAGCCCTACCAATAATGTATTACTAAATTTACTGTATTAGGCTACAATTTAATACACCCTCTCCATCATAAAAGAACGGAGGTATTGGCCCACCCACCCACTCACACACGTACGAAAATGTTGACCTACCCATCCATCCATACACGTACGGCGGTGTTGGCCCATCTACCCGCCCATACACGTACAGTGGAATATAATCCTTATTCATATCATAATATAATATTAATTTTGGTCAAATAATAGACAGTTTGGAATATTAGACAATTCTTTATCTTGCCTTTCTTAGTATTTCTGTCAAATTATTAGCATGTAACATTAATTAATATTAAAAATGCTGTAAAAATAATGTAATATCAATAGTAGAATTAGTTAAATTGATCAAATAACCACTTTACAATAATGTATTATCCTTACGAATGAAAATTATATTTAAAATTAAACACAGTTAAGATATTTGTAAAATAAGATGATGATGAAATTACAGCAAATAATAACGATGCCTTATATCCTAAAAGATATTTAGCGTTTTTTCTAAGTGAACTCAGGTATATTATACTAAGTGGAAAATACGAGATGTGTCGCAAGTAAGACTTAATATAACAGGCTAAGCTTGGCTCGGAGAAATAAGCCTCCCAGCAAGATTACCTTAAGTTACAAGCCTTTGGGTAAATGGTTTCAACTTACACATGATGGACGGTTTTTTTCAACTTACACATGATGGACGGTTTGTTTCAACTTACACATGATGGATGGTTTGTTTCAACTTACACATGATGGATAGTTTGTTTCAACTTACACATGATGGACGGATAGTTTCAACTTACACATGATGAACGGTTTGTTTCAACTTACACATGAAGGACGGTTTGTTTCAACTTACACATGATAAACTGTTTGTATCAACTTACATATGATGGATAGTTTGTTTCAACTTACACATGATAGACGATTTGTTTCAACTTACACATGATGAACGGTTTGTTTCAACTTACACATGATGGACGGTTTATTTCAATTTACACATAATGGACGGTTTGTATCGACTTACACATGAAGGACGGTATGTTTCAACTTTATTATCAGAAACAACAAAATATTCTCTAACAATATTCTTTTAGATAATGATATAGTACGGTTCTGTGTGTTTCAAAAGTTTACCTAAAAGCTATTTAAATACAATTAAATATTGTGTAGAGATAAAGAAATTTAACATACTTATTGAATCCAACGTACAATATCTGTACAAGTCCTTTTTAATCTGTTTGAGAACAAAACTTTTGTTATATATTTATGATATTTGTGTTTAAGTTTTACTATGGCAGATTTTTCATTCTGAACTGTCATTTCAACTTTTATTGATTTTATTATATCAATTAAAGTGTGGTTTAAATTGTTCCATAGTATATTTTTATATTAGAAGTAAATCTTTATTTATTTATTTTTTTTTTTTTGAAAATCGTAAAAGAACCTAAACATAGAAATATATTGGACTACGTTTATATTTAAACTGGTTTGGGTAATGTAATAATATTAACATAACCTTTATAAATATTCTATCATCATGAATTATAGTACATTTATTCCCATGGAAACTGTAACAAACTATATAATATTTATTAAAATTAGGGCCCCTAAAAATTTATTGTATTTTTAGATAGTTTTTGTAGCCTTTGTAATTGCCTAAATAACTATTATTTATTTATACTTGGAACAATCTTAAATACAGAATTAAATTTTAGGTGTAAAGTTACATAAAGCAAAACTAACCTCACCTAACCTAAACTTCATTACTTAACCTAAACTTAACTTAAAATAACACAACATAAACGAACTCAACATTCCCTGACCTAACTTAGCCTAACTTGATCTTACTTAGTGTCAAGTTAAGTGCCGTAACCCACTTGGTGACAAAGTCTTGTGTGGATTGTAGGTGATAGGTTCTATGCTTGGCCCAATTAATACCGACACAGTGTCCACTCAATGGTCGCCATCGACGTGGACATTACTAGATAAGTCTGGGGTGTTCATATTGGGTGGTAATCTGGGTCTGGATGCTGTGCAAGTAAGACAACTGACTATAAGGCTTGCCAGTCAGCTGGAAATGTGACCAGTAATACGTGGTTTGGATTCCACGTAAAGTTGTAGGTCCCAAGTTGTCCCAGCTATTGGGCTACTAATAAATAATGGCCCTTTCTGAGGAACAGACGAACTCAGTTACTAACTAGATTACACAGGCCATGAACACTCAAATAATCATTCTTAATTTGTGTACCTTAAAATACGCACAAAGTTGTGTCGGTGTTTCATATCTGGGAATCTAAGAAAACTCTTAATTTAAACAAACTTAAATTAACCTACAAAAAAAAAAAAAAAAAAAAAAAAAAAACCAACGATAATACGAGGACAAGGTAGAGTAGATGTGACCATGGAGTTTTTGCTCTGAAAACGGTAATCCAATAAATATTTTGTAGCTGAAGAAGACAAAGGTACTTTAACCTTATTATTTGTTATTTATATAATAATTATATATAAGTATCATACGAGATGTTTTGATTGTGGTTTTCTATATATAGACCACCTCACACCAAATAATATAATTTATATTACTTTCAAATTGCATTATGAAAATGAAGCCTCATTTTCCTGCTCCACAAATCCAACTCTCAGCAAACCGTCTCCAGGGGAATGACGGGGTAATATGTGTCTTAACGAGAGTGCAAATTACCCTCCAGGACGTATTACGTAACCATTTACAAAGCTGGTTTAATTAAGTCTTACTTTGCCAATTAAGGGTTGGCAGGGGGTGTAATATATACATTTACCCCACCTTTCCAGTCCCTTCCTCCCATCACTTACGTGAAACAATATTTCTTAGCCTTAATGATCGCCTCTGGACGGATATTGTGCCGGTTTTATGGTTGTTAGTGATAAAATGTTTAATTATAAATAGCCTCTCATATTTTAAACAATAAAAGTAAAGTTAACAAAATATTTTTTAAGTTAGTATACATGTTTTAGGTATTTAAAGAGTTTTTTTTTTTAGTTAAATGAGATGATATGAAGAAATATGGGTTACGAAAAATTTTTGATAAACTACAAAAAAAAAAAAAAGGTGATCTTTTGGACTAGTGGTCGAAGGTGACAGAGCTCTGAGCATGAGTTAGAAATATCACAGGTTTGAATCGCCCTTGGATTTAAAAAGTTAAATTTTTAGCAGTAATATTGACCTTTTACCATCCTATTTTTCCACGGTCATTTGTCTTAGTGGATTGCCTGCACAGATCAATGAAGTATGGATAAAAAAAAAGAAAAAAAGCCTTTTCCAGAGAAATATTAACACTAAAACAAATCAAACTGCTTTATATATGGGTACAACCCTTAATATATCTACACTTAGTTGATTCAGGCACACTAGGAATATTATAGACAATTAATTATTGTCTACAAGGATATGGTTTTTATATTATAACCGTTCAACTTCTCATAAAGTTGGTAGTGCGGTATGGAGAAAGTAAATATCCTGAATGTCCAGAACTCGTTGTAACACCAGTAGTAAAAAAATACTAATAGAGTACTGTAAAGTATTGTCTCTGTGATATCACAATATATTGATTTTTTGTGTTGTGATGCAGGATTCTTTGTCAGTGAGAATAGCTTTACATAATGTTGTTAGATTAGATATTGGAAAACAGTTTTTATAATGAGTAAAGATTCGCGCTTAAAATGTCTAAAATATGTCAGATCAAATTATGGCAATTGATTATAACACCTTAAGCCACTTAAATAATAAAACATGCTTAAACAGGACGTGATTAAGAGCAAATCATAATGAAGATAATACGAATGCTATTATGTATGTATTATTCATTTTTTAAACTTAACTTGTTTTGATGAAGTTCTGCATGGGCCTGCTGGCCTGTGAGTGAACTTTATTCAACAAGTAAAGTACTGATCATTAATACAATTGTGGATTTGAACCGTGGATAATGCACTCTACAGTTCGAATCCTTAGCAAACGAACTTTCTGAAATTGCTTACTTTAAAATTCCTAATCATCTGTTTTTTAAATTTGTTTGTTTAAAAAAACTTCACTCGCCAGTTCACATGGGCTTGAAAGCCTGTGCGTGAACTTTATTCAACGAGTGAAGTACTGACCGCTGGCTCGGTGGGGATTCGAACCTTGGACATGCCCTTCGCAGCCCGAAGGCTTAACCACTGAGCCACCACGCCGGCTTAGTTTTGTAATAGCACAATTATTCATTCGTTTTGTTTCTTTATTTAGTTGGCACTAGTGACACAGTGCTGTAATCCAGCTACTTGGGGTTAAAGTGTTGGGGAGATTGTAGGCGATAGGTTCTATACTCGATCTTCTTAATACCGACATGGCATCCGCTTAGTGGTTTCCATTGGCGTGGACACTACTAGAGAAATCTGGGGTGTTGATTTTGGGTGGTAGTCGTGTCCAATTGTAAATTAGTGGAGATAATTGGGTATCAGGCTTGTCAATTAGATGAGAAAGAGAGCAATACCACTTGGTTCGGATTCCACGTTAAAATGTAGGTTTCTTACATTGCCCTGGATATTGTGCTTATAGTAAAAGGCCCTTTCTAAGAACACGTTGAAATTAGCTAGATACCAGACTACACAAGTCATATACACATCTGTCGGCGCAGAAATTATGTTCACCCGAGTTTGAAGGTTGTTTACTAAGAAATTAGGATATATATGAAAAACCTAATCACATCATTGGTTTCCCCGTTTATCTGTACGCTATGAAATATGAGCGTTTAAATTTTATTACAAATTTTAGTAATTTTCATCCTAGTTTGAATAAAAAAGTACCGGAATTTTTACTAATTTTCACTGTAAATCGCAGTTACAACATTATTACATAAAATCCCGTTAATGTATCACGCACGGTGGCATTGACCCACCCACCCAACCATACACGTACGGTGACATTTACCCACCCACCCAACCATACACGTACGGTGACATTTACCCACCCACCCAACCATACACGTACGGTGGCATTGACCCACCCACCCACCCATACACGCACGGTGGCATTGACCCACCCGCCCGCCCATACACGCACGGTGGCATTGACCCACCCAACCATACACGTACGGTGACATTTACCCACCCACCCAACCATACACGTACGGTGACATTTACCCACCCACCCAACCATACACGTACGGTGACATTTACCCACCCACCCAACCATACACGTACGGTGACATTTACCCACCCACCCATCCATACACGTATGGTGGCATTGACACTCTCGCCCACCCATACACGCACGGTGGTATTGACACTCTCGCCACCCATACACGCACGGTGGTATTGACACTCTCGCCCACCCATACACGCACGGTGGTATTGACCCACCCGCCCACCCCTACATTTATATTTTAATACTTGATTGATAAGAAGGTTTCCTACAAGTTTTATTAGTTTTAAAATTCTAACTAAACCACGAAAAAGTTCTTATCAATTCTCTCAAACGTTGTTTTCTTGGCTCCTAGAGATCGCAACATTAGAACATACTTGGTCTTGTTGTGATTCCTATTATAATTATAGTTATGCTATATTACTTTCATATTTGTAAGTAAATGCAGTGATTTTATATTGATTTACATCAATTTAGAGTTATTTTAATTTGATTAAAATCTATTTAAAATCACTGTATTTACTCACAAATAAGAAAGTAATGGATCATATTTATACATGTAACAAGGATTACAAAAATCCAAATAATCAATTTTATTACCCCTAGAAGCAAAAAAGTCCTCAAAAATTAAAATCCCTAAAACTCATAAAACTTATAGAAAACCTTCTTATCGACGAGGTATAGAAATATAAATGCGATACATTTGCATGTTTATGAGTAATAACTATGTACATTGGATGTACAGTGGAAAATAGTTAAAATTTCGTTACGTTTTTTGTACCAACTATGATAAAAAATATTCAAACAAATAATGCAATTTCAAAAGGCATATAAAATTAAACGAAGAAAACAATTAGATTAGATTTTCTTTAGGCCTCTTAGTTCCTTAGATAACAATCTTGAAACTGGGTTGCACATAATTTCTGCACCGACAGTAATAATAATTCATATTCGTAAAACATTGTCGGTGTTTTATATCCCATAATAATATCGGGGTTAAATTCTTTTCCTGTGACAAAATCTCTAAGAAATAAAATGTATCTCTGACTAATATTATACTCAGCAATACGAGAAAACTGCATAGTTCGATCTGACATATCCATTTTGTAATATATTTTTGAAAAAAAAAAAAATCAAGTACGGTCCTTCCTAGTAAAACTATAATCTATAATCGTTGTAGATGACTGATTGAGGTTTGAAATTTGCAGTAACGGTTGTCCGGTACCATTGATAACCACAATATTCCTTGCCTATGAAAATACATGATTGTAATATTTGAACAGCTTATTGATTTATTAAGGAGGTAAAATATTATAATTTGTGGTTTATGAACGCAAAATAACATTTTTTACTATTTAAAAAAATGTACAAATACACATAAATGACCATAATTCAAATTTTGTCCATGAATTAAGGTTTTTGGTAGATATTTTGTGTTGTTAATATTAACATATTGCCCCAATAAAACTACGCAAAATAAATTAAATGCTGTTTTATGCTGGAACTTATTTTATTGCTTCAGAATTAGCTAATATTATTATTCCAATATTGGCTATTTTGGTTTTAGTCATGCTCTTTTTTTACCAAATATTAGTTGTTTAATTGTCTTTTTGTTTGAAAGTTCATTTTTTGTACTATTTTGTGGACACTTTGAGGTCTTCTCTTAGAAAAAATGTTCTAATTTATCTATTCCTATTTAGGCTCTACTTAAAGTTTTATAAAGAAAACTCTAAAATTAGTTATTTTTAGTATAATTATTTAAATGAGTTTTCTTACATTCTTACATTCTTACATATGAGACGCCGACACAACGTTGTGCGTATTTTAAGGCGAATATGAATGGTTTTATGAGTGTAGGATGAGTGTAGATGAGTGTAGTCTGGTTACTAACTGAGTTCAACTGTTCCTCAGAAAGGGCAATTTATTAATAGCCCAACAGCCAGGGCAACTAAGGGACCTACAGCTTTACGTGGAATCCGAACCACGTAGTGCTGGTCTGACTTTCAGCTAATTGACAAGCCTGATTATTCAGTCATCTCCCCCACACAACATCCGTACAATGATTACCACCCAACATGGACACCCCAGACTTCTCTAGTAGTGTCCACGCCGATAGCAACCACCAAGCGGACGCCATGTCGGTATTAAGAGGACCGAGCATACAGCCTATCGCCTACAATATCCCAAACACTTTGTCCCCATGTAGCTGGGTTACAGCACTGCGCCACCAGTGCCGACAATAAAACAGTTCTAAATTTTAAAACAATAATGTTAATTTAATCATATTGTTTTGTTGTTAAATATCAGCTTTAAATTTCAAGACAGTTACAAGTTGCAAGAGTTGTAGCTTTGATATGCTCTGAACAATATTGACTTAAATATATATCTTTAGGATCATACACCAATGGCAATCTTAAACATAACATATGTATATATATAATTCTTTCAAGTAAGTGTTGATTTAATAAAATTTATATTAATCGATTTAAACATTTATACGAACAAATAAAAACGTACTGCAATATAGAACACAATAGAAATCCCGTATTATTTGACAAAAGTAATGTAAAATAGTTGTAAGTTCTTGGTTGCTTTAAGTAAAAAGGTTCATTAAAAATAAACTTCAATAGCTTTTGTATTATGCTAAAGCGTATTAAATTTGTAGTTAATTCTCTCTCTCCCTCTCTGACATGAAATCATTTAAAGTTTTTTTAATCAAGACTCATTCTGTTTTCAATTGAATTCACCTTTACGAAAATTGTATTCATTTCGTTGTACCTTTATTTAATATTTAAATTTAAATTCCAATTTTTGCATTAGTCTTTCTAAGTTGACATAGCAGATAAAACAATATAAATGTATATAGTATGTAAGATTTATATGAAATATGCCTGAGTAATTATGTAATGTTATTATTTTATTTTTATGTTAACTGAAACAGTTCCACAATTATTTCCTATTGGGTATAGTTTTATTTGAGAACATTATATTTATACATTTTTATACACAAATTTAAACGTTTAGATTTTAGATTATCTTAGTAGAATTGTGTGTATGTTACTGAGGGTTGTTGCTGGGACAATAATACATTTGAAATGTTTAACAATCTAAACGTCTTAAAAACTCTTAATTTCATTAATATGCTTGGACATTTATAATTTAGGACACAAAACATATTTTTTATTTGTCATTTCATAAATGTTTTAAGTAAGAATAGTAAAAAGTATTTACAAGAATATAAATTCAATACATGCAATTTTAATATAGTTTCAGCCACTAATTGTACATCAACAGCAAAAATATCTTCCAACGTATAAAATGCATTTGTTATCAAATAATTGTTATACTTTTAAAGACATTTTCGTCAAATATAACATTTTATTATATTTATAAAACCTATTTATTATTGTACATTCCATATAATAAGCGGATTTTTATAGCTTAATCGTGGAGTGTATTGGATTTGAAATAGCGTTTTTCCTTGTATTGTGAAGACAGTTATTCGAGTTTTTTAAATGTTCTTTATTTATGGCATAATATTTACTTGGTCCCAAATATACAAATTCATTAGTGTTATTATTTTTACTGAAATGAAGTACGCTGTTTATTTTGTTTCTATAGGTTTGTTAAACGTTATTCACAGAACCTTGTTTTAGTTTTGAATATTCTATTGAAATTTTACCTTGTTGTACTACCCCATATGATTAGTCTGTAATTAATTATTCTTTGAAAGTTATAATATTAACCTTATTTCAATATATCATATTAACATAGGTTAACAGAACATTAAGAGAAGAGCAGCAAGAATTTATTTATTTTTTTTTTTCTAGCTAATTTGTGTGGGCCGAGTAAGCTAGTTTAGAATCTATGTATAAACCAAGGAATTTAGTATATGTCTCAATTGTAATTTCACATCTATGGGAAATTGAATTTAATTTGTAAAAGCATATTATTTGAGTTTTTGAGGAGTTTATTTTTATCCCATCAAGAGTAAACCAATTGTGTAGAACAAATTATTGAAAAACATTGGTGGTTGAAGCCTGTGGATTTTTATTTCTAACTAATCCTGAAATGTTATTTCCATATTGACACATACATGTTTTGGTGGATTTTATTTTAAGTGGGAGCTCTGCCATGAAGGTTATAAAAAACTGGTTCTAAAATAGATCTTTAGTGACCATAATTTGTTAATTTCTCACTTGGAATAAATCCTATTGTTGTTTTTATCTTACATAACCTTTGGTATTTTGGTATCTGTTACTAAAAGATATTCCAAAATACTACGTGAGACACTGCGAATTCCAAAGTTATCCATTTCTTGTATCAACATATTTCTATTCATATTTAAATACTACTTTATCATTAACTTTCGCAAAACCATTACAATATTTTAAAATGCGAGTTTCTTCATTACCCATAATAGATTTAATCACTATGTATCTTATTATTTTATATAAATACATAAAATATTTCTTGAATATGAAAAATTATTGAAGGAATGGTTAATACTGTTTGTTGTTTTTTTCCAGTTTTCTTGTGTTATAATTTTAACTAAATTTTAAATGTAAATACAACAATATTTAAAAGTACGTAAGTCACTTACATTTTAAAAATAAAATAAACGGGTGGCCTACATAAAGTACCTAAGGTATTTTAGGTTTTGGGAAGCTTGGAAAACTTTCATGTGGCTGTTTCCCAAACCGCCAAGTCACCGCTGGAAAGTTGATAGCCCAATTACATTAAGTACATTGTATACAGCCTAGCTTACAGTCAGCGGGATAATCATGATTTAAACTGTACGGTTCATGTATATTCTTCAAGTTTTGTGATTTGATCGCTATTAAGGTCCACATCCTTAAATGGTGATCTTTGACGTCTTAATACCAAGTAATGCGTACAGATTGAGAGAGCTACAAAGATAAGCTCTATAACTCAATTTATTTAATTGATTTAGGATAGTTGATATGTATGATAGGACATGAGAAAGAGCGAGAGAGAGAGAGAGAGAGAGAGAGAGAGAGAGAGAGAGAGAGAGAGAGAGAGAGAGAGAGAGAGAGAGAGAGAGAGAGAGAGAGAGAGAGAGAGAGAGAGAGAGAGAGAGAGAGAAATTTAAAAGGACATGGTAGGCTACCAAAAGTGAAATCCATTCCTTTGTTAGAGAGAGTCAATCGATGAAGACAAAGGACTCAATCACAGGACACTAGCTAAAGGCGACAGGATCACTTTTAGATGGTTTTGCGGGTTGGTTTCGACTTTAGCATTTGAAAATTTACCTTACTAAATATTTGAAATATTTCAACTTTATCATTGTTCTGAGGTTATATTTTAAACATTAAATTTTTATAGTTTATTTAAGAAAAGATCCAGTATTCTACAGTTATTGGTGTTTTTAATGTTTCTTGAATATTACTAAAATCAAGACTTATTATTTTTTTTTATTATTATTAACAATTTGTTTACAATTGTTTGGCCCCACCAAGTTACAAAAAACTTGTCGGTGGGGTCCATTTCTTACTCTTGAAATATACAGTATTGGAATTTGTAACAGTTTTAATTACTGTGGCGGTTCAGGGGCAGGCAACTTATCATAATTTTCTCTTTACAAGCAACTGCAGATCTATCCTGCTGCAAATAAATACTTAGCAATAATAAAGTAACATATGATATAAATAAATTATCAATAACCAATAACAATAAATAATATACTAGTAGTAATTTAGTAATACAAGGCGAGCAAACATAGTTAACAGTAACAATAAATTAATAAACTATTCCCTACATATATCCTGTGCTTGTCACCCAATCAATGCATAGAAAACAGATAACTCATCAAGACATATGCATGGAAAAAGAAGTCATATCTTTGTGCCTGTCTCCATACGTCTTTGGACCGTCTGTCCACCTCAAGGAGAAAGGTAAACAAGCCCTCTATCAACAACAGCAACATAACCTCAAAACGTCAAAGAGGTTACCTTTTACTCACCCAAGCATAGTTTTACTTTTGGTGTGTCTCTTTACCCTATGAGTCAATATTATATTATTTACTTGAATACCGTGTATGTTTAGAGTTACCAACAGTGTACAAGGTATATGATCATTGTCTTTCAAGCTAGTCCTATGTCTCAGCGTCTGTGATTTGCAGTGCTGTATGGGTTCTATTATATACCTGTTTATTTGTCAAGTAGTTAGCCTTAGTGACTGATGTGTGGAGTAAGTATTGTCACAGTGTCTTGTGTTGTAAATTGTGTTTTAACCAGTGTTTGTATGTGTTTGTTTGTACTTAATCATTAGTGACAGTGAAGTGATAGTGAAGTAATAGTGCAGTGATAGTGTAGTAATAGTGAAGTAATAGTGAACTTAAAATACTTTTTACTATAGTCAGCATTAGTCGCAGAGTGATATAACCTAACTTCTTGGGGAGAAAGTGTTGAGTAGGTTGTATGCGATAGGTTCTATGCTCAGTCCTCTTAATACCGACATGGCATCCGCTCATTGGTTACCACTACGTGGATACTACTAGATAAATCTAGAGTGTCCATGTTATCTGATAGTCATTGTTCAAATGTTGTGTATGAAAGAGAACAGAGTGTCAGACTTGTCAGTTAGCTGGAAATCAGAGCAATACTACATGGTTTGGATTCAATGTAAAGCTGTTGGCCCCTTAATTGCACTGGCCATTGAGCTATTAATAATAAATAGCTTTTTCTCAGGAAATTTCGAACTTAGTAACATTCATCTACACTCAAACTCAGTCGCTCCTTATATTTGATCCTTATAGCTTTTAATTTTTTAAATAATTGTAATAAAACTTGAGTTGTTTGTAAATCAGCATTGTTTGTTGAAAATCACTCCAAAATAAAGACCTTATTTATTTATTTATATTCACCCTTATCTTGGAGTCCAATGTGCCCATATTAATAAATAGTGAATATATAGAAACATAGTGTTTAGTTTGTATCCATCAATTTATAGTTCTTTCTTCACTCACTACCACCAGTTTTATATTTATAATGGAGGGATTTTTTAAATTTAAAATATTTTATATTATTAATCAAGAGATGATATTAAGAATCCCCCATGTTGAATATCGATTTCCAAATGAAAATAGCACTGACGTATTTTCACGTATTATGCAGATAATACAAAACTAAAATAAATTACTTTTATTATATACATGTGTGTGTGTGCGTGCGTGCGTGTGCGTGCGTGCGTGCGTGTGTGTGTGTGTGTGTGTGTGTGTGTGTGTGTGTGTGTGTGTGTGTGTGTGTGTGTGTGTGTGTGTGTGTGTGTGTGTGTGTGTGTGTGTGTGTGTGTGTGTGCGCGCGCGTGCGTGTGTGCGTGCGTGCGTGCGTGCGTGCGTGCGTGCGTGCGTGCGTGTGTGTGTGTGTGTGTGTGTGTGTGTGTGTGTGTGTGTGTGTGTGTGTGTGTGTGTGTGTGTGTGTGTGTGTGTGTGTGTGTGTGTGTGTGTGTGTGTTCGACAGTCGGCATGGCCTCCTGTTAACCTACAGAAACCAATAAAAACAAATCGACTTCCTCCATGCCAAACAGATGTGCAGCTTAGTGCCATCACCATTCTTAAAAAATCATAACAATGTATTTTGGATTGTCTTTAAATTTATTTAAATGTGTATGTATCTTATATTATTTGTCTTAAGGGTGCCATTGGTCTAGGGTAACGATACAACAAAACAGTGAACGCCGTGCAACTTCAGTTATCATACAGTTCCTTCATTACTGAAGATGCACGTTCTGCAGCGCACACTTGTACCTTAATCACGTTTGACGCCTTCATAATTCTGAAGCACTAAAGCTTTAAGGGGCTGTTTCTCCAACTGCTAAGTTACTGCGGGGAAGGTGGTAGCCAAGTAATAGTACATATGCAACCTTATCTTGAGCGGGTAAAACATTATTTAAACTACGGTTCTTTTCTCTTCTTGAAGTGTATTATCATTATTCGAGACCGAATCATTGGATATAAATTATACTCATGGAATTTACCGTGTTTAAAACGGAGATCATAGCGTATTCATTTGGTGACTTTTAGAGGAAAGTACCCGATTGTTACATATTACATATTGTCGAGGAGTTGTACGTGGTTTTTTTAATTTTTTTTCACAATAGAATCTAAATATAGTCGGACGGACTGAAGTAACGTTGCGAAGGTGTATTAATTATTTCAAATAAAAAAATTTAAAATAGCTAAATACGGTTAAAAATAGTAATATAGTTAAAACATTACAATTATTTGTTTATTACTACAAAACACAAATCAATAAAACTATTGTGTGAAGTATGATAGAAAAAAAACACAAAATGAATATAAGTTACTATTTATAACATTTAATTAAATAATCTAATTAGTAAATAAAACAAAAAAAATCAGTATTAAATACAAATATTATAGTTTGAGTAATCATTAAACACTTTTAAGAGTGTTTTATTATACTTTTATTTAAATACACCTTGTCCAATTAAGTATGCTAATCTGCTCTAAACAACTATGGGTCTCACTCTGAGAGTATTAAGTTCTAAGCTATCAGCCCACTTTCATTAAACCCTACTTTAAATGTTACATGTAGGGGGGAGGGGAGTAATGAGTCTGTCCTTCCCCCTTCTATAATGAAACTCACTGATTGTTTAATATCCTGGTGTCCGTGTCGCCAGGGTCCTGGCTGTTGTTAACTTTTTACACTGCAGTTGCTGAACGTTCCTCGAACAGATCACAGGTACGTTACATCAGTGTCACCATTGTTTATTTCACTGATCGAAAGAGGATTTAAAATCATAAAAATGTTGAATGTTGTCTATCTGCAATGAGAACTAGAGGTCGCATAAAATGGGATTGAATTTGAATCTTGGCATTTCGAGTTGTTAGTTCTCCGGTTCGCCATAAGGATAACAAACTCTGCACTTTCCGGTTCCTCCTCTTATCCTCAAGGATAATTATAGTAACTAACAGTGCAGAATTATAAAGATATAGATAAGTTCTAATTTACTTCTAACTGCCAATGAAGAAGTATCTACTGCATTCATTATAAGTTGACGTCTGTCTCTTTTCTCTCTGTGGTGTCTATTACGCCGTGGTGAATATATAACGCATATTATAGTTCTTGTGGTAGTGTAGAGAGGTAATATGATAAGTAACATGTTTAATTGTTATCAAAAACTATACCAGTATTTTGTTTTCCAGATGGATTTCAATTGCAGCCGACACTTATCTGTGTAACGTAAGTCGATGCTATATTATAGTAAATTATCAATTTAATTATTTACTATAAACTATATAAATCATTTATATTTATAAAAATACACAATCATTTAAACTAACATGTAATCTACAGTGTATATAGGGTGGAAAAAAAACATGGAAACGCTTTCACAACAACGTTATTTTTTCCATAGATAATTTGATAATTTTGTTCCAAAAAGTAAAATTTTCGGTCAGAATAATTTACTTAAAAACGTTAATTAGCGGATATATAATAATGTTATAATTAGTTACTTTGACATTCAAATGACCACTACTCTGGAAAGAATAAGGCTCTTGAAGTCTGGTTTGTGGCAAATAATTAATCTTGAATAGGCCTTTCATTTGATAACAAACTCGACCTAGGTTTACGTTGAATATTTTCATTCAACTCCTCATGTTTCGTCCATCTGAAACTATGAAATATCGCTAATGGCATCGAAAAGTATGTTCTTTTTAACCATGATGATGTTAAAGATTTCACTTTTACAAGTGAAGTCATACAAAAGTTGTGAAAGCGTTTCCATAGTTTTTCCACCCTGTATGTGTTTGCGTGTTTTGCCTCTGTGTTACGTAAATTGATGTTGTCATTATACAATTATTTACTAGAAACCATATTAAGCATGGGTATTTGAAATATGCACAAGCATGTATTATAACAAGTAATCTATAAATAATATATATTTGAATGCTTTACGTACACTGTAAGTAACTAGACATGCAAGGTGTGTTCAGCTCCTACTATTAAGCATAAGAAAAGGAACTGAAATTTAATCTGTCGATAGTTACGTACTATATAAATTTCCATGCTTTAAAATAAATAAATACAAGAACCTTTTTCTAGGAATACTTCTCAACAAGTATTTGAAGGAGGTAAATTAAGTTTGTCAATGCACAGGAAGAAAAATATTATAGTTAGAGTCATAGCAGTAAAAGGTTATATATCTAGTAGCAAAGTGTGAAGTAAACTATGAAATACACATGGAACCAACTTCTGAAGCAATAAAGAAACAAAAGAAACATATTAAAGTTTTAAAATTCAATTTGCAGTTATTGTATGTATGCAAATTTATGTATTAATGAGACTGTTATTAATTGTTAACTTTATATTGTATTATAGCAATAAATACTTGATTATTGTGATTATTATTGTATCATGGTTAAACGAAATGAACGGGATTTATTTATTTACATAATAATAGTACATTCGGCCTACTTGTACATTGCTTCTTTTTGTGTGACACCAAGTTTTAAAAACACGTTATTTATTATTTCTTTTACCTTAAAAAATTTACAGAATCAGAACCCCTTTCAGGAAATAAATAGATAATTATAATTTCGAGTTTTTCAAATGGTCATATATCATGCTAAAGAAGTCTTAGAACATCATTATTTCAGCAAAGTAAATATAATATTAGCAAGCCACCTTTAATATCTGAATCATTTCTAAAATATTTAATGCTAGGCCTACAGCTAACTCTTATCTATCCAACGAGATAACATACTAAACCATATATTTTTAGGAATCAAAAAGTAATTAAAGTTGCTAATATGAAGCGACTTGCAATATTTATTTTGCTACTCAGTACTGTGCATTATTAATTTATTGTAAGTGAGAGTCTACACATAACACTCATTTAAATACGCCTAGTATATATATGTAAATTTATTCGTGAAGGAAAAGTAACTGGTTTGTTACAGACCGTGACAAATGTGTCACTTGATAACGTTGCAGTGAACTGCATAAACTATTACCCCTTACAAGCACAACACATTCAACCGTACCTTGACAAAATAAAATATTGAATAACGTTATTTTGTATGCATAGTTTCTTACTGATTAGTAATTAATACGGGGAAAACATTCTCATTAATTCATGTAACTAAAAATACTACATAATGTACAAAAATATACTATACCACTGTACCTGTACAGGTGGGTGGGTATATACCACTGTATCTGTATAGGCGGGTGGGTATATACCACTGTATCTGTATAGGTGGGTGGGTATATACCACTGTACCTGTATAGGTGGGTGGGTATATACCACTGTACGTGTATGGGTGGGAGGGTGGGTACCTCTATAGGTGGGTGGGTATATACCACTGTACGTGTATGGGAGGGTGGGTATATACCACTGTACGTGTTTGGGTGGGAGTACGGGTACCTGTATAGGTGGGTGGGTATATATCACTGTACGTGTTTGGGTGGGAGGACGGGTACCTGTATAGGTGGGTGGGTATATACCACTGTACCTGTATAGGTGGGTGGGTATATACCACCGTACGTGTATAGGTGGTTGGGTATATACCACCGTACGTGTATAGGCGCGTGGGTATATACCACTGTACCTGCATAGGTGGGTGGGTATATACCACTGTACGTGTATGGGTGGGAGGGTGGGTACCTGTATAGGTGGAAGAGTAGGTATGTACCACCGTACATGTATGGGTGAGAGCCACTGTACGTGTATGGGTGGGAAGGTGGGTCTATAATTTTCTGTAGGAGTTAGTTAAATAAATAACATTATACACCATTAAGACAGTGATAGTAGATATATGGGTAAATATGAAAAGTGAATGAGATAATATGAAAGAGTGTAGTCATTGCTACTAACTAAGGTTGAATGAAAGATATATTTATTAATAGCCATAGATCCTACAGATTAAATTGGAATCTGAATCACGTAGTATTGGTCTGATTTTAAGCTAAACAAGCCTAATACTGAGATATTACTTTATAAATCCGGGCTTTGACTACTCTCTATTTGTTTTTATAAATTTTATTTATATTGATATTGATTATAAAAACAAGTCAATGGAATTACATTTTTCAATAAACATCCTCAGTCAGCTCGGAACATTCCTTATGCTCAATTTAAAAATAGTTTTTTATACTATTTGGCTAATTGATAATCATTTTTACTGTATTAAAGCATTTTTAGAACATGACCCTAGCCTAATAATGTTATAATAACTAACTACTATTATTTCAGACATAAGCTTGTTTCCAGTTAATAGTGTTACAGAAAGCTAAAGTATGCTCTAATTAAAACCTATTAATACATAAAATAACATAATATATATTTAAGGTGTATGTGATTGTAATATATCATAAAGTAATTTATAACTATACATGCATTGACAATTCCTATTTCAATGTAAATATTGATCAATGGAAGTAAACTATTTGATATGATTACCTAACCATGGATGTCACATACTTCTATTGTAGTATCCACGTCGATGGCAACCATTAAGTGAACACCTTATAATTATGTAGATATCCTATTATATGAGCATATCACCTACAATCACCACAAAACTTTCTCCTCAAGTAGATGGACTACAATGCTGTGCCACTGGTGCCGGTACTTAATAACATAAGATTGAAGCCTTTGTTGTTGAGTAAAAATATATTCATTAGAAATATATGGAATACAAACATATAATAGATTTTAATTTTCAATGTAAAAATTATGAAACAATTTTAAGGGTAATTTTGAACTAACTCGTTGTTCAAAATAACAAGGAACACAACTTATTAGTCTCAACCCGTAATGCAGGTGAAACACTTTGATACAGTTGAACAACTAGACATAATAAATATATAATCTTTGATAAAAGAGCTATTATTAAAAAGGAATTTAAACTCTCTTCTGGTAAATCATTGTAAATAAATGTAATATTTATGAACTCATAAGTAAATATTTTAGATTAATTTTGACATGAATTAATATTTATTCTTACTACATGTTATTTATAAAATATAAGTATACAGTATTAAAATGTAGAGTTACATTCAATGACAAATTAAATTTTAGTTCCCAATATTAAAGAAAGTTGTTATAGTGTGCGTTAGTTTATTTTAATAAATCTATAGCACATAAAATCTATAGCATACAAAAATATAATAGATTTTAATTTTAAATGTAAAAATTAAAACATAATTCTAAGGGCAATTTTGAACTAAGTCGTTGCTAGAAATGACAAGGAACACAACTTATTAGCCTCCACCCCTAATGCAGGTGAAACACTTGGATACAGTACATAGCTAAGTTAAACAAACCAAAATGTATACTGTAGTCTTTTTTCAAATCATAAATAGAAATTTAATATTTAAGAAACGTTTATAATTTCAGGTGTTTATTAAATTCTGTTTAGAATAAGAGTATCTCATTGAAATATTTTTAATGATCTTGCTTTCTGGAGAAAAGTATCTACTCGATGTCTCTGTTAAAAGAATTTTAAATTATTAACAACATTTTATAGCACTAAAGAGATCCATAAAGATAGTATCTTATGTATTATCATCAATTTACAAGCAAATTAATGACTTATTTTCTAACACTGTCAGTTTGCCTCTCAATAACTGACAGAAGTTCACCCACACAGTTTGATACTTGCGAAGCCAATGACCTGTGAAGGGAATTCTACACAGCTTGAAGCGTTGTGGTGTGTTTAATAGAATTTGGGGTTTGTTAATGAGTCGAATTCCCACATGAAATGGCAAGTATTGTTCTGTGTTTGTTTTATTGTAAACATGTTTCTAAATCGTTTGTTATGTTCATATATGTGTCAGCTGTTAGAAGGGTATCATGTTAGAAGGGGGGACATACCAAATAATGTTCATGTGCGTGCATGCGTGCGTGCGTGCGTGCGTGCGTGCGTGTGTGTGTGTGTGTCGGTGTGTGTGTGTGTGTGTGTGTGTGTGTGTGTGTGTGTGTGTGTGTGTGTGTGTGTGTGTGTGTGTGTGTGTGTGTGTGTGTGTGTGTGTGTGTGTGTGTGTGTGTGTGTGTGTGTGTGTGTGTGTGTGTGTGTGTGTGTGTGTGTGTGTGTGTGTGTGTGTGTGTGTGTGTGTGTGTGTGTGTGTGTGTGTGTGTGTGTGTGTGTGTGTGTGTGTGTGTGTGTGTGTGTGTGTGTGTGTGTGTGTGTGTGTGTGTGTGTGTGTGTGTGTGTGTGTGTGTGTGTGTGTGTGTGTGTGTGTGTGTGTGTGTGTGTGTGTGTGTGTGTGTGTGTGTGTGTGTGTGTGTGTGTGTGTGTGTGTGTGTGTGTGTGTGTGTGTGTGTGTGTGTGTGTGTGTGTGTGTGTGTGTGTGTGTGTGTGTGTGTGTGTGTGTGTGTGTGTGTGTGTGTGTGTGTGTGTGTGTGTGTGTGTGTGTGTGTGTGTGTGTGTGTGTGTGTGTGTGTGTGTGCGTGTAGCGGGAAGGAGGTCTGGAGAGAAGTGGGACAAAGGCGGACAAAAGCGTGGTTGCCGAACAACCAATGGGCAATTGTTTATTCGATATATCATACAATTGCAAAACATATTGCCAACATAAGTAATCATAGTAAATGTTACATTCGTTCGACGAGATTCTCACGACCTTATATATTATGTTCTCACGACCTGACATATTATGTTTTATCATTATAGAATAAAGACACTGCTTGTGGAGAGATCTTGTGGTTTGAGTTCAACTTCCGTAACAGTGTTTGGTTTTAAGTAATACAGTTTATGAACTGTGCACGTTTCTTTATTGTTATTCGCTGTTTACACTGTTATTCTTTGTGTTATTATTGCTTTTAATTGTTATCTTAATAATAAATACTAATTTAGTTTAATGACTCTAAATTTGAATCGTTAGTGTAATTAAACCAAACCATTGTCACTGCTGCTGATGACGTAGTGGGCGGGGATATATATACTGTATTGCTAGCACACAGCCTATCATCTAGTTTCAACTTTTAAATGGAACAAAGCAGTGGGTGAAGAGTGGTTCTCTATCTCACATTTGCATCACTCAGTGCATCTCTTTCACATTGGTGCTTTCTGTAGGTCGCAATCTAACTGGCCTATGTGTAGGAAAAACTCGATAGCCCAGCACCCAGGTATACTAATGGGCCTAAAATTTACAGTGGAATCCGATCCACGAAATATTGCTCCAATTCTTAGTTAAGTGACAATATTCAGTTATCTCCCTTTGAAAACACCCGAACTCTTGTTACCATACAACATGGACACCTCAGACGTTTCTCATCTGAGATAGATTGTTATAGCTATTGTTATACGCCAGGGTGGGCGGCACGGAATTGTCCTGAAGAAACATACAATTGTGATTACTCTCTCAGCCGTCCACTCATACAGTGATCTTCCTCCTACCCACCCAGACACGTACAGTGGATATGACCCTCTCACCCACCCAGACACGTACAGTGAGTATGACCCTCCCACCTACCTAGACACGTTCAGTGGATAAGACCCTCTCAACCACCCAAACTCGTACACTCCCTCTAATTCACCTGCCCACCCCTACTCGTGCAGTGATACTGACCCACCCACACACCCCTACACATGCAGTGGCACTATTGATAAATCCATAAAAAATATATATTAGACCCAGAGACTAATGAACATTTGTATATAGAAGAGTTTATGTTACTGGTAGTATGTATTGAACACTTTTGATAACAAACATTCGTTATTGACTTTCAGTCGGGGAATACATTGGTGATTACACATCACAGGGCTTTGTATTATTGACGGCCTGTTCACCGGCAGGGCAATGTAATCAACTCGAATTGTCGGCTAAGCTTTGAAGTTGACTTTACCTTGTATTAGTCCTGTTGGTCAGCCTGCTGATAATTAGGCTGTAGCTGTATCGTATTCTCGTTTCATATATCGTATCTTATCCGATAATTTTGATATTGGAAGTCTTGAATATATTATGAATGATACAATTTTAATTTATAAACTGGACACTTTAAAAGGCTTTTAAGCTAAAAAAATCCCTTCGACACATTTAAAAACTCTACTCTAACTTGAGAATCGGTTACAATTCATTAAAAGAACACTTTTTATGAGTACTTTAAGTTTTGACATTTTTGAAATAACCATATGTACAGAGCTTATAAGCTCAGTTCCATGGATAACTAGCTCTACCCAGATATCTCACAATGTACGTGAAAAATTACAATAAGTATAGAGTTATTCAGTCGCTATTTAGGTAAATAATATGATGATGTGGGTACTTTGATACAAGATAATTTAGCAAAAATTTGTTTAATTTATGTGTATAATACAACAAAAATGAAATCAATACATTTGAAAGAACTTTTACTATGGATTATGTTTTTCAGTGAAATTTTTAAATAAAATTAAAAATCTCCTTAATAAATCATCTATCCGATATTTTTGACATCACATTAGTATCTAAGATCATAAAATTTACTCACGTTATCTTAACTGTGCTTTAAAAGAGAAGTTATGAAGTTATCAACAATAGTATGGTACTAGTGAAAATATTCTTTATTTAGTAGGTATTGAACCACTAATTTTGTTACATTTTATAGGCATTTTATTGAAGTCACTGTAAACAGGTGCAGGCATACGCTAGTGGCAACGCATCGTTCCATTATTCGCATGAAAACTGTACTTGGTACGCTAACTGGAAAGATTTATGGTTCCATTATTACTGGAAGATGGGGGACATTATTTTGCACGGTTGAATGTGTGCCATGTATTTCCCTATTTTGTACACTATCCTTTACAACACATTCTGAAACCATCATTTCAAAGTTACTAGTTTAGTTCATTCAAAGATTAGCTGGACAGGCTTCGAATTAAGGCACACTTTACCTCTTGGAAATTCGAGATTATTTTTTATTTGGGGGGTTATTCAAACAAATGACTTCAGAAAAAATAGAAGAGGAGTTCAGAACAATAACAACAACAAAAAATTAAGGGGTTTAGCAAATATTTTACTACGGGGAAAGATGAAGGAACCTAACCTAACCTAACCTAACCTAACTTGTACGTGTATGGGCGGGTGGGTATGTAAGTACAACTGTACGTGTATGGATGGGTGGGTGGGTAAGTACAACTGTACGTGTATGGGTGGGTGGGTCAATACTACCGTACGTGTAAACGGAGAGCTGTCAGTCATCTTAGGTGAGTTTCTAGAGGGAGGTACCCACCCTCCTTATTTTCTGTCCAAAGGGGTACTCTATTGCCGTCCCTGACAGAGGGGTGAACCCCGTGTAGTGCTGCATAGTCATCTAGTACCGATGGTCTTTCAATTTTATCACTCTTCTCTTGTGGGCGGTCAACTTGGTAAAGATGAATTTGGTTAGGTGTAGAACCTTACAAGGACCATCCATTCTATGAACTTTATAATAGGCTATTGATAGTGTAGACCTAATAATTGATGACAATCGATGAGAGCCGATGGCCAATGGTCTAAGACATCAGAATTATGATCCCATGTTAGAGATAGTATATGTTTATATTCTGGTCTTCACTGGAAGGTTTTGTAGTCATATTTATTTACTTCGTACTCTTCTAGTTCTCTCCCTTACTCTGCCTGAATATATGTCCAGCACAGATAAATAGTCAATGGGAATGAGTAGAATAAAGCCAAGAAGAAGACCCTAAACAATAACAACTAACAAACAAAACACATGTGTCTAAATAACACTTACAAGTTCTTTCCATATGCAGTGTCTTTTTGTAATGACGGAAACAAATTATGTAACTTATAAGAATCCTGTTCAAAAAATGTTAACATTTATCATACCATTTGGTATCTTTACTTTGGATTAAAATCCTCATTACCACAATTACATATCTAAGTGTACCCTAGTGACGGCTGATGCATATATAAACATAAGATATAAACATATAACAAGGTAGAGATAGGTTTATAGTAAAGTAAACACAGAACAGTAATTGCCTTCTCAGGTGGGAGTTCGATTCATTAACAAACCCAAAATCCAATAAACACACCACAACGCTTCAAGCTAAGTAGAATCCCCTTAACACGTTCTTAGTTTCACAAGTATCAAACACTGTGGGTGAACTTCTTACAGTTGTTGAGAGATAAACTGACAGTGCTAGAAAATGGGTCATTAATAATTATTTGAGAATGAACGGAGATACACAAAATATTATTCGTTATGTATTTCTTTGGTGTTATTAGGTTTGTTTGTTAATTTTTAATATTTTCGAAAGAAATATTTAGTTAATATATCTACCCATTCAATAACATAGTTATACAAATTTTTTTGATACAGGATATTTTAACAATCAGAGAACATAAACTTTAAATTACTATTTAAGGTTTGTTAATGCCAATAATGATACCACTGATTATTTACCAAATAGTTCAACTATTTCATGACGTTAATTGTTGTAAGCTTTATTTCAATAAATGTAGCACATTAACTCACACTAAAATATTTAATTTAAAGTTAGTAAATAACAATTATCATTTGTATTTGGATGAATTTAGATATTTTAATATTAAAATTTCTATTTTATAAATTTAACGGGTAGTAAGAACAACGTTATTTATGCCCAATTACATTTAGAAAGTTTTATTGCAAATGACAAATTCCACATTAAATTCTTTTTTTTTTACTAGGGAAGTATTTTCGCCCTTTTCTTTAATAATAAGCGTTGTCAATTAAAGATTTTATACTTTTATGATGTTCAAATTTGTTCAACTGTTTCACTTGCATTAGGGTCATCGTAAAAGTACGTACGAGTAGCAAGTTCAGTTAAAAATATACTTTACTTTGTTTGTTTTATTTTTTTATTTTGTTACTTTAAAACGTAAATTATATTCTTATTTGGCATATAATACCATTTAATGTATTTTCCATTGAATAATCTATGGTTTAGTTATATTTTTCTTATTTTCATACTTTTCATTAGTATGAACACTGTTATTACTTTTCATTAGCTGACTCCTACAATAAATTGTTAAACATACATACACCAGAAACAACTTTTTGGTATTTATATTTATTTTTAAATTCTTAATTTGTTTAAAAAAAGAACTACATTGTTTTCCTTATATTTATTATTAATTATTGAGAAACTATGTACAATGAAATAGGATGATTTAATGGAGTGTTTTGTCAAGGAACAGTTGAATGTGTTGTGAACGTCTGAGGTAATTGTTTATGCAGTTACCTGCAACGTTATCAAGTTGCACATTTGTCACGGTCTGTAACAAACCAGTTACTTTTCCTTCATGAATACATTTGCATATAACCAAGTATTGTATTTAAATGAGTTTGTATGTAGACTTTCTCATTTGCATTCATATAAAAATGTTCTGTATTGAGTGGTAAATAAAATTCTGTGACTTGATTCGTATTATAAATGTTCACTACTTTTGTGTATCTAGAAAATATACGATATAGTATTTTTTATAGTTGAATAGTCATTTTTGGTCTTCAATTTAAAGTATTGATTGAGATTTAAATGTATATGGTTTAAATTTACGGACAGACTAAGGAAAAAAGGCAAAAAAGATTTCTCCTTATAAAAAATATAAATGGATGGAAAGTCAATGCACAATAGTAATGAAGCCGTACTTATAATTTATTTTGCATCAAAATGACCAATTCCTGTTTTTCATTGCCAATTATATCCGGAAAATTCGTAAAAAAACGCATCGACCATAATCACTTCCCAAGGTCATTCCACCAATTTGCCAAATCTAATTTTGTGTATGTAACACAGTAGTAAACGAAGAAAAGATGACGTATTAACTTAAGTTATTGAAAATGTTAATGATTATTTAGTCTGAATATTTATAAAAATAAGCAGATTAAATTATTGATATTTATTATAATGACGTCGATCGTCAATAATATGAGCTAACTTGGATTCCGAATGAGGTTGATGAGTGTAAATGAGTGAATGTAGTCTTTGTTACAAATTAAGACTGACTATTTCTTAGTCATTAATCATAGCTTAGTCATTATCATTCATTAATCAGTAGCTCAATGACAAATGAACAGCCGGTGGCTATCAGCTGATCCATTTCAAAATTTGTTATAACTCTGATTGGGATCGAACTGAGAATCTTCACCTTACGAAGCTGGTCTTTAACCAACTTCGCTACCGTCATTTAGAATATTTGTCAATTAATCGAATAAGTGCATGTAATGACCCTACATTAGCATACAGTGAATGCGATATTATTCTCAAATGTGATGATATTATATTATGTATCAGACAAGGGTTGTATTTACGAGACACGTCAACGGAAGGCGGCGGAATACACAACAGACATTTCAATTTGTTTGACGTACAATTCCTCACATTTCCCCTCACATCTTCTTAATACGCAATGAATAATGTCACATATGAAACGAGATCGTAACCTATTATTAAAATTATAACAGTCAAATTATTAATTATTTATTAATAGCTATTTAACCATGGTGTAATACAGAATAAAAATACATAAACCGTCATGATTAGTTTTGATTAAAATTTAATTTTTAGTTTAAATAAGCCTTTTTCTAAAACATAATTTTAGTTTGTTTTCATTTAACAGCTGATGATTAATATATTAATGAAATATCTACATTAGAATACAATTGAAACTTAAAAGGCCAGAGGGGTAGAGCCCTAGAGTCGATTAAGGATAAAACACACTAGAAATATTACAAAGTTTCAAAAGGATCGAATGATAGGTAAAGTAATGAAAACATGTCAAACATAAAGACAGACGTACATTTATTTTATTTAAATTCATGTCAACACATTTTTAAATGAATAACTTTTAACTTTAGTGAAAAATGTCTCCACATTAAGCATCATAGTGAAAATGTACGTATATGTGTGAGCAGGTGGGTCAGTGCCAATGTACGTGTATGTGTGGGTGGGTGGGCCAGTGCCAATGTACGTGTATGGGTGGATGAGTCAGTGCCAATGTACGTGTATGTGTGGGTGGGTGGGTCAGTGCCAATGTACGTGTATGTGTGGGTGGGTGGGTCAGTGCCAATGTACGTGTATGGGTGGGTGGGTCAGTGCTAATGTACGTATATGTGTGGGCGGGTGGGGCAGTGCCAATGTACGTTTATGTGTGGGTGGGTGGGTCAGTGCCAATGCACGTGTATGGGCAGGTGGGTCAGTGCCAATGTTCGTGTATGTGTGGGTGGGTGGGTCAGTGCCAATGTACGTGTATGGGTGGGTGGGTCAGAGCCAATGTACGTGTATGGGTGGGTGGGTCAGTGCCAATGTACGTGTATGGGTGGGTGGGTCAGTGCCAATGTACGTTGTTCACCAAAATTAATCACCATAATATTTGTGCATTTTCTGCATAATTTTTGTCTTGGTTAGTTATCTATTTGCATTGGATACTTTTGAAAGTTTATTTAAGTACTACAATATGTTTTAAACCATGTTTTTATTCTTTGAAAATATTAATTTATTATTTTTCTATGATTTAACATACTTGTGAAATAATATGTTTTAATATCTCCATCTGCATATTATTTCATAAATATGTTTGTCTTATAGTTCTACACTAATAAACAGTATGCTTTTCCTGTCAACTACTGATAGTTACAGACTTGAATGGACACGTTCCCTTGCCTAACCCTGGTTTGCAGGCGTTCTACAGGCTGTATTGTAGCGGGCACACCGAGCTATTAAGTCGCATGATAATGATGCCGTTATCAAATATTTTCTGTATAAGGAATTTTTTTTACAAATAGTAACACATTTTTAAATTGATAAATTGTTTAACAAATCACTGATTATTATTTAATTACTTTGTGAAAATCAACCTTGTACAACTTTACTATTTATTTTATCCTGATTATTTGTATATCTATATTATTATATCGTGTCGAGAAAAAACTCTGTAGTCTACTATGTTAAAGAACACGTCATGTTAGCTTTACAATTTAATATTATAATATTACTTTAAAATAACTTGCTGTGTTTATCAAGGAACAATACGTGAACATTTCAGTTCCACATAAACATACAACAAGGGTTTACATTTGAAATACACATAAAGTGATTCACTTTACTTCGAAATAACACGTTTTGTACGTTTATAAAATATGCAAAACTATAAAATATTAGTTTGTGTTTAATTTTAAATGTGTTCTGCATAAATTCTTTAGTTCACCTATTTAACATAGGTAATAATCATCGTAATAAACATAAAAACGCCTTGATTATATTAGATACTACATGTGACACACGCCTGTACGCTGGACGAATCCGCGTTCATTCTAGGCTGTAACTATCAGTACTTATTTTATTTTTCTGGATTAAACGGAACCACTCAATTCGGATAATATAACTGAAATGTTCATTGACAGCTTAAATGATTAGGAATCCAATATTTTCTTTAAACGCTTACAATATGTTTTATTTTTTACCACGAAAGTAGATTATAATAAAATTATTCCATATGTATAGATAAGTATTTATTCAAGATACATATAAATATATTTTTACTAAGTGTAATTTTCAAAATTTATTTCCTTATGGTTTAATTAATTGTGAATATAAGTAAAAGATCCAGGAGAGAAAAATACTAAGAAAAGGTAGGCTTTATCTAAAAGCCGTTTTATAAACCTACCTGAACATAACACAGGCTGGGCTATTCACACGCACTGCTAGTAAACCACCTCAGTTGGTAGCATTGTTACAGTGCCAGTAAACTACCTAAGTTGGTAGCACTGCTACGAGGATAATGCCTTTATATGTTACTTGCTTATGTAACTTTAACTGTTTTACCTCACGTTATTTTTTATAGTATCATAACTAAGTTAACAGTTTGTATGGATTACTGAGTATTAAATTTGCACTCCACGTGTTTTTTTTCCAATTGATATTTATATAATCCTCAATCTTCATCTTATTGTTCAAGCTAAACATATTTATGTGTAGGCCTATGTATAACAATGTTACAAGGACAATTAATTGGGTCTCATCATTAATTGGGTAATATAGTTTTATGTATTTTGGTTTACTTGGTTCTTCCATTATTTGGTTTTGGTCTCGTAAGTAGTCAGATAAACTTATGTAAATGTAAAAATAAAAAAAAAAAATGCCCTTTGAAGATGGTTTATCTCGCCCCATTTAACGTATATCTGTCTGTATGTAATTTTTACAGAAACTTAATATATCAGAAGTTACTTAGGAATACATTTTAATATTAATTTTGGTTTTAATATTTTAGATAATTCTAACAATTTCATTTCCGTATATTAATACTATTTAAAAGGCGTCAATTTTAAAGTTTCAAACCTAAATATCACAAAAACCTTAATTTTAGTAAAGAAACTGTGAGATACAAAAATGTTATAGAACTTAGTCTCACAGGCTATAGTATTTTTAAAATCGAACAAATAATAACGCATAGATTAAATTTTTTGTCCAGTAATAACAGAATTATTTAGACAGGGAATAATTTTTATTGAATACACATATCAATTTCTTAGTTAGTAATTGTTTGATCTTAAAAATACTTATATCATAATGTGTGGGACTAAATTATTTATTTGTATTTTTGTTTCTTAATGTTGTTTTATAGAAAGTTTAAGATTTTTAGTTTTAAAAATTTAAAATGGCTGCGATTAAAAAAACAATGTATGGAAATGACACGTTTAAAGAAAAAAATCAACTATTAAAACCAAAATGTATACTAAGTTTCATTATTTTATCTTAAATAATTTCTAAGATATGAAGATTTGTGTTTGTAGAAATTACGTACGGGCGAAAATAGTTGGAAAACGGAGCGATATAGACCAAATTTTCGTATGACATTTTTTGTTTAGTTTGATATTTGGAATAACCTGCTGAAGTTTGGATGCCTACTTACAGGACACCTTGTAAATACAAAATATTAGATTCATCATGGATTAAGTAAAATTATTTTATCTATTTCGATTTAATATCTAAAATTGATTTAATTCCGTCTTACTTAGATTGATAAACAATTTTTACTATTTAGGACAACATAAGTCTGCTGATCTACGTTTTGCTCAGTGAAATATTATTCCTACAAAGTGATGATGGGGTGCGTGGGGGTAGTTATCCTACACCTGTCTCCCTGTGACCAACAGCAATCCCTCCCCCCCCTTCTGTCGTCACTGACAGGAATACCAAGTTCGTAATATATCAAAGATATTTGGTGACCAACAAAACAGATAATATTTCTTTACTCTGTAAGGTAAAACAAAGACTTTGCTTCGGAAAATAACTCCTATTATTTTAACATGGCTTAACTACTAATAATGACGAGAAAAGAAAAACCCTAGAATAAAACTCACATTTGAATATTGCTTGATTAGTTGAAGATTCATGAAGTATGAATGCTTAAAACTACACTAATCTCGACACACGTTACACCGTGGTTATCTCCAGGTATTATACCGTGGTTCATTATAGGTGACTCAGTGATAACGCCGAGTTCAGAGGTTGGATTCCTAGGGTTGGTAATTGACAGCAAGCTTGTTTTCTCAAGCCACATTGCCTTGGTGTCTAGCAGAATTAGCAAAGGGCTATTCATTCTACGAAGACTAGCTTTACAGATAGGCGGATCCTGCTATCTGCGTACTATGGGTGTGTATACCCCCACTTGTTTAATGCGGTGGCAATCTGGGGTGCTCAAAATTTAAGTAATCTACACATTTTTATATTGCAAAAGAAAGCCTTACCCATCAATTGTGGCCTCTCTGCTAGAGAATCCTGTAGAAACATCTTTCGCATTAACAATTTGTTAACATTCCCATCGATCTATATTTTAGAATCAGTCACCCTTTTAAAAAGAAATTTTCATCTGTTTACTAAATCTTAATTATATAAAATACCCTCTTACTCACTTCGAAATTATGACTATTTCCACGTCACCAAACTTCTTTTTTTCAGAAACAAGTCCACTTTAACTGCATTAAACTGTAAAATCCTCTGCCTCCGTGTTTAAAGTCAATTGCCGATTTAAACAAATTCAAAAAAAACCTTAAAAGCATTCTTGATACAGGGTGAATACTATTGCATCCTAGAATTTTTATGTAAACGACTTGATTTGTTCTCTGTATGCATTGTATAACTTAGACTAAGACTTGTTGTATAAAGTATATTTTATTGACTATTACCTGTGACAATGTTTTTTTTTTTTTGTGAGTAACAATCTGAATCTGAATCTATCTATGCTTAAATCTACAGTCTGATAAAAGTAGGTATATCCTATTTGAAAAAAATCCTAAATACCTACCAAACATTTAATTTTTAATTGGCTTTCATCAGAGGTTCTACAAGGTATAGAACCTCTACTGAAAAATTGTTTATAAATTGTTAGTTTGGGTAAGGGGAGTGTTGGTGGTAATTATCCATTTTCGTAAATAATTTATTTTTCCCCTAATAAGTAGTAATCCATAAACAGGACTTTGCTAAATTGTTCAGCATTGAAGAAACAAATGTTTCAAGTTTTCAAATGAATACGCTGTAAAATATTGATATTAATAGTTGATTAATATTATTCAATTATACTTTTTAGATTTACTTCATTTCTTTAAGTTTTTCCATGCAATGGCATGAAGAATGATAGAGAGATACTTCTCTCTAGCATTTCTCAAGTTGAGATTAGTACAGATTAAATATGACATTAACATGAAAAATAACATAAAATCTTAAATACACACCTGTACAATGTCATTAACAAGAATAAACTGTTTTTCCAACAACAATAGTAATAAAAAAAATAATAATAAAATAAATGAATAAATAATAAACAGACCGATTTAATTGATGGAGTTTAAATGAGTAAACATTCATGATAAGGTTAATAAATGTTGTATTTAAGAGTAGAAAAAATGATTTAAGATTAAAAGCAATGAATCACAAATAGCATAAATTACATAAATGAATACCTAAGTATACACATCAAACAATTTATGAATACAAAAATATCTATAGGAACTACTCAACAACAAAACTATTAAAATGTCTAATTAATGTAACAAATAGTAACTAATTTATACAATTTACGATATCAATAACAAATAACAATAAAAAACAAGTTTTTCTTTTTTTATGAAAAAGAGAGCCCGATCTTCTTTATTATTAATTTTACTATGCCCATTTCCTATAGATTTGTGCGAGGAACTTATTCAGATAGTGTAAGGGGCGAACCAGTACGGTTGATTATTACTGACAAATCCTCCAATCTAAGCCGGATTCAAACTAGTGCTATCTATAACACAAGCTCAAATTCTGACGCCTTGTACAGCTCGGCCATCGTTTCCCCTTAATTTCACATTTTTGAGTGAATTTAAGCTTTGTGTGAGATAAATGTATGATAATATACATTTACAAAGTTAAAAGGAGCATTGAAACAAAACCAAACCAATTACATAACGAATTCTCTAATCTTAATGATAAAGACCAACATACAGGGACACAATAACAATGGTGAAAGTTGGTGATAAGACTGTCAAAGTAAGACAGTAGGAACACAGACTTAACCTCGTCATTCACCACTGTTCCAACGGGATTTACCTTAAAGGTGAGTCATTTTATAAAACTATACAGTTTATATTTAGATTTTTAACTAATTATTAAAAAATATTTTCACTTTTCATTTTAAAAAAGTCTTTCAGATTTGGTTTTTACTTGATTATTACTTTTAAGTCCTTGAAGTTCCCTTGGTAATGCATTAAGTAGAAGTAGCATTCTATAATCCAATGTTAATATGACGTAATTATTGTTATATCTCTGAATTGGAAACTGTCTATATTTAAAACTATATCCTATATGTGGTACAGCCCTAAATTATTCAATAAATTAGTTTCTAAAGAGATCTGTATGTTTGGTCCGATCTCATAACTCATAATACTTTGTGGACCAGATTTTACCATCTTTATAAATATTCAATAGATAAATAATTTAGAGTGATGCCACAGTAAAATATTCATTTTATAAAAATATAATACATCAACCGTTCAGGCAAAGAGAAATAGTGATTCAAATTTTAAAGTCAAATAAATTTGCTCTAAGTTTATTTTTAGTCCAATAATAAGACAATGTGTATATTGAGTTTGAAATCAAATTCTAAGACTACACTTGAGTGTTTACTTCTTAAAAATTTTTATATTTTACAAAACAAGTTTTGGAAACCTTAAAGAACAATGATTATTAAGTATTAATTTTCCATTGCTTTTTTGAAATGTGAGTATATTTTTTCCAATGTTTCTAAAGATGGCTGTATGTCTAACTTAAAATGGCTTTTGTCATACTAGTGTTTTGCTTTACACCATTATTAAAAAAATATATGCTGTGATCGTTTTATGGCAATTTTGAATTATTGACAAACCCGTATTAGTATTTATACAAACAGAATAAAATTGAAAAGAATAAAATGCTCTGTGTTTTGATGACTGATTTAATATTTTGCATTACTTTTGTATTTCATATTATGTATTATATTTTGTATAATTATGTTATGTGTGATAGTTTTTTTAAGAAGATTTGACTTTCAACAGTAATATTTAGTATCTAGCATGTAGTATTAAGTCTTTTCTGATCTAGTATGGGTTTAGAAAAAAATTGTTTTAGATGTAGGCTAAGTTAGTAAGTACAACTGAAGACGGCGGAGTTTGTTCTACCTGTCCATACGTTGTGTTTGTTTCTTAAACACTCAAAGCATTGGAAAACTCCAAATATTATCTAAATATCAGAATAAAGTATATTGTCATTTGCATATTGTAAATGTTAACGTTTTTAAATACGCTAGATAATTAACATGGATGTTGAACAATATAAGTGAAATAATGCTCCCCTGAATAAGCCCACATGTTTGTTTAAAAGCATTGCTAACAATATGGCCTATAAATATACACAACTACCCGTTTTCAAAGTAATCTTCAAAGAAGTTAAATCGTCTCTTATTCCTATGGTACTAGTTAAATTTAACTATATAATAACCTGGCTGTTCAAAGTTACCAGGTCCAATACCTTTATTAAATCATAGCGTTTGTAATAGCAAATTTACTATCTTTGCGAGGTCTGACAATATCATGTTTATTACCTCTAAGAGATGAATTAATGTGGCTTTTCACATAATAAAGCCATATTGTTCAGTTCTGATAAATTACGTCTATAAATATGTGAATTTTAGTTCCTTTAGATTACGACGTATTCTTTTTGTATTCATTCGATTCTCATCCAAAAACATCTACAGAAATTAACAAAAGTTATAATTACATTTATAAAGTTACAAAATATGTGTTTTAACAATATTTGATACATATTAGAACAATGTTCAATATTTCACATTTGATACATTGTAAAATGTTATTACAATATAAATAAATATTTTATTAGAATTTTTGGAAATTAACGATTGAATTACAGTACACATCGCGAATTTTTTAATCATTTTATTAGCTATCAAACTATCTTATAATGTTTATTAAATAAGGTTTAGTGATATTATTTGAAATTACCTACTTAGCTGATAAATACTAAAATGTTCAATTAATTTAGTAATTAATAAAGTATAACCAGTAGGCTAATAACAATTGACATCCTGCTTTACACCACCAAATAAAATAAGCCTATGTGTCGTTTTCATGTGTTTTAAAATTTTACGAGAAGAAACTATTCTTTCTATTAAATGAATCAAAACTAACTAAGTTCTGTTTCTGTATAATATACAATGTAACAGTATACAAATATTGTTTTGTATGTCTTGAGGTCTGTTTTCTTTCAGGGCCTGTTGGTGAGTTAAATGATATTTACTTTCCTCAAAGCTATATATGGTCATCTATAACTTACAGATACATACTTTCCTATTTAATCATTACAAATATCAGAAAAAAATCATATAAAAAATATCTCCAGCTATTATTAAATTTAAATCTTGAATTTTTAGTAGTGTTATAAAAATTATCGTTACATTTGTTACATATATGATAAATATTACTGCCCTTAAACTAAAAAATTGTGTTTCGAAATTATTTTAATTTATTACCTTAATCATTATATTCCATGATATTTTGGAATTTTATGATATTGGACAGTATATTATGATTATCAATTCATTTTTAGCTTTTTAAATGTTTAAATGTAATCCATGTGTTTCTCGGTTCTCCTACCCTGACAAAATATCTCACTTATGTTTCCAAAAAAATGCTTAAATCTATCGAATAATGTATAGGAAAACAAACTGGGATCGTTAATATCTAAAAGAGACCAACAAGTTTACTATTGAGTCCCTTTTTAACCTTCTTTTGGACTAATTATTTATTTCACATTAGTATCATTGTTCAGATCATTATTATTTATAAAAATGCCAGTCCAATAGTAATCTGTCAACTTATCCTCTAGTTCAAATGTTTTTAAATTTGTTCGAGTGTTCCAAAATTGATATGTTTCAGACAAACTGCTTCTACTGTCGGCGCACAAGTTTTGGTCCCCTGAGTTTAAGATTTAAATACAAGCGAACCGTTCATGCTTGAATAAAACAATTTACACCATTATTTAGCGTGTTTAATTCTTCGTTAATATATATATATATATATATTTTCAAATAAATGTTAGCATAACTTATGTAAAACGTAGATGAAGGTATGTAGAAAAAAAGTCCCGTTTTATCACTCCTTTGTATTGAAGTTCGACTTTAAACAATATAAATGGAAAGTCATTTTTTAATAAATTCCACAAATTTTAATTTTTATCAAGTGCGCTTTCGTCGGTTAAGGCATCTTCAGTTGTAACCATTAACTGGCAAAAGCGCTCTTGATAAAAATTATAATTTTTAGAATTTATTAAAAAATGACTTTCTATTAACAAACAAAGCAATTCCACCAAGCATATGTACAGCAGAAAATTTAAACAATATACTGTTTTAAAACCACTGGACCAATCTTTGTGAAATGTTTATAGCATATTACAGAACTCATAAATAACGTAAATCTCAAGTTTAAAATTTTTATTAAATGTTTTATAGAATCTGCTGTAGATTTTGTAAACGAAAATTATCTCAGCACTCCATTGTCCGATATAACTGGCTTTCGGTAAATTGATGTTTTAAAAGTTACCCTTGTTGGTATATTAATAGAATTAACCAAGTTTTACGTGTAAAGAACTTTGAGCTAATTATCAGAATCATACACATCATTAAGATATCATAAATTAATGTCACTCCACGTTATAATAATCTATGAATTCCTAACTAGCTCATTATATTGTATAAATCAGCATGAAAATGGCGGACATTTTAAATATAACAAGCTGAAAAACTTATTTTCTTATGTTGGTCCAATAATTGGAACGTAACCATTTTTATTGAACTAATATTATTACTTAAATCTAATATCCCCAATAGCAAACAGGTTATGTATAGAATAAGAAATACCTCCTCCTTGGCCAGTAGATCGACATTTAAGATAAGTCTTGAAACCATCTAATCTATATATCCTTGCTTCATCAACTGTCAGATTTATTTCTGACAGAACTATCAAATCTATGTATCATTGTAACACAAAGCTAGACTGTGATTTCCGACTGACTGACATAAATGTATATGGTTTCCTTAAACATGTGTGCAACACCAATTTCATTACATTATTCTCATGTAATATGTTTTGTAATGATTGTATAAAATACACTGAGTATACATATAAATACATACAAAAACGTGTATTAAGTATTAAGATAAATGAAAATTGGTTTCAGTACAAGAGATAACAATTTATTTGTAAATCAGCTTATTCAATCTGAAGAAGAGAAAACAATTTAATCATACTTTTATGGTTTTAAATATAAAAAAAATATGAAAGTTAAACGAAATATCTAAATTGAAAATTATTCCAGATTCTTTGCGTTTTATAAGAGTGTTGGTGCAGGAAATTGGTTTTGCGCTTCTTGCTCCGGACATAGGCATTCCACTGCTTTTTCAAAATTCTGTGTTATGAAATAGTCATAGCTTTGATGTTTTATATTCGATTAATATGTACATTTATGTTCTATTCCTAGTTTGTGCAACAATCTTCTAACTCTCCATTAAAACTACCGTATTTTTATAAATAGAATATTCATATATTGGATATTAAGAAAATTCATATGACTACTGAAATATTGTGTCATGTAATCAGTGTTTAAATTAGTTTTAATTTTTTTACTTAATTAACTTTGTGGAGTACAGCTCTTATATGATAGTGATTATATGATTTAGAACATTGTATTTTAACGGTTTTTGGAATTGATTAGTGAGATCCAGAATAACAAAACGTTCAGCGAGATAAAATTTAGTACAAGGACAACAAAACATTAACATTGTTAAACATTAGGTAATGTAAATTATAATATTCCTTGATAACTAACAAACAGTTCACGAAAGCTTTGTGTAGTTAATAGAATAGTTTTTGAAAAACCTGATTAAATTGTTGCATAATAATAAAATTTGACAAAATTTTTACTGTAAAAATACTGAAGATTGTTTTAATAGTTTGTTAAGTGAGAGAACCAATTATAGCTTTTGTTATTCTTCAGCACTTTTAATGAGTGAAAAGTAAATGAATATGAAAAGGAAATGTCGTATTGATTAAAAATAGAATTCACGTATTTGTAGACATAACGAAATGATTAAGAAATAAGTAAATACATTAAAAAGAGGTGTAAGGCGTCAGGACGTTGGACCTGGGTTAGAGATAATGCACGTTCGAATCCTGGCCTTAACTGTTAATTTTTATCAGTAATGTTCACCTTGTACTTTATCGGTTGCCCACTTAACTCTGTCTGATAAATTCCCCACACAAATCAATTATCTATGGGGGACGGGTTGAGTAAGGTTGAAAAGGAGATCAGCCTTGTAAATGTAAATTTAGCCATAATATGCCATGACTGCAATATTTGGTGAAGGACTTAAAACTTACAAGTGCATAAGGACAACTTGGTTAATGTAAATATTCTAAGTCAATATTTTTACTAAAAATATTTTTTATTTAGAGAGTATAAGTTATCATTATGCTAACAATTCAATATAATACGTGGTAAGAACGTATTTCCTCACATATTGTTGTCTCTAAGATAATATTGTACGAGTAAACGTCATACAACACAAATTTATTACAATATAAGCACAAAATGCACAAATATATTACAATACAAGTACAAAATGCACAAATATTATGGTGATGGATTTCGGTGCACCACGCTCACCTTCCTCAGACCAGAGTGATTCACAAAAGAATTTTGTGCCTGTATTGTAATATATTTGTGCATTTTGTGCTTATATTGTAATCCATTTGTGTTGTGTGACGTTTACTTGTACTGTATTACGTAATGCTATTATGTTCATTAAAAAACTAAGATAACACTGGCAAGGTTTATTTAAAATAAAATATTTCCACATATTTTAATTTTTCTATTTCTCATAATACAAACAGTTTAAAGTCAATAGAATCTTATTCCTAGAAAATTGTTTTATATCTTAGATGTATTAAGCTGTAACTAATTCTCAGTATATTGTATTTTAACATATGTCTTAAATATTCATAAGATTGTATTATAATTATTATAATGTAAACAATTATTTTAAGACCGGATATCACTAAGACAACTATCAACAGCAGGAAACACTCTTCACTGTCTTGATAGAGTAATGTGTAAGTTAATTAAAGTGAAAATTAATGAGAAGGAGATGCTTCGGTCTAACTAAATCAGCTGATTTAATTAAATCCCGTGTTCTGTATTAGGCAGGACTCATGAAGGGTGTTGTTTATAATGGTGTACTTTATAAATAAAATACTTTATAAATTGGTCGGTAGCGTAGTTGGTTCAATCCCAGCTTCATAAGCTAAAGGTTGTCAGTTCGATCCCAATCAGAGTCATAACACATTTTGAGAAGGATCAGCTGATAACCACCGGCTGTTCATTTGTCATTGGGCTATTAATTAATGACACTTTCTAAGGAATAGTCGGCCTTAGTTTGTAACAATGACTATATTCGCTCATCTACACTCATCACACTCATTCTAAATACATATTCACCCATATCTTGATGATCGGCGTCTTATGAATAAATAAATAAAAATAAAACAAAACAATATTCATTTACCATCATAATACTCTGGTTATAGAATGAATTGATTTATTTTACTGGTATTGTTTTATTTCTAATAGCAAACAACTGTACATGCTTTTGAAAACAATCAGTAACTGTTGTATAATATTAATAAATTATATATATCCTATGAAATAATAATTTTTACTGCCAACTAAAGCGATAAATGTTAGTGGGGATTAATTCTAAGTATTTAATAACATTAATGACAATATTTTTAAAATTATTATAAAAATGACTGTTGAATTATTTAATCGAAGTGTATAGCTCGTATTTAGATAATATGTAAAGTCCTTTATATTTTTGAACCATAATCATTGCCAACTAAAATTACATTAAGGAGCAAATTATTTTTCTCCGCTCAGTCTTTGCCTTGGAGGTGAATTATTTTTCATTTTCCCCCCTTAATTTAAAAACTTTTAAATAAAGACTACACACTCTGTTTATGACTGTATTAGTGTAGCGTATTCAGATAATTTATGTGTTTCCTATATTTATTTTATTTAGTATGTTTTTGTATGTACATAAGTGTTAGTTTATACAATTATACAAGTTATAATTTAGTTATTTGTGTATTTATTATTTAGATGTATACAATAAATTAAACTGGTTATTTTTTCTGTTTTTTTTTTATATATCTTATCTAGTACATATGATTGTAATCTCGTAAAGCTTCAATTATGTAAGTAATTTCATATTTTTTGTTTATTTTGGAATTACATACAAGCCAGTGCATTAAATTCTTAATTAATTTATCTCATTAACCCTTGTAATTTAGGCACTCATTATAAAGTAGCGTGTGTAATTATGAGCTTAACAAGTTAATTTTTTACTATATGTCCTTGTAATGTAATGTATTGTATGTATGTGAGATTGAAAAATACATATTATTTTTATTATTAAGTCTTTATGTACGATTGTGTACTTATAATCACATACTTAATTCCATGAAATTAGATATTCAAATTGTTTAAAATAAATAATATTGTGTGTTTATGTGAATAAATTAAAAGCATATTACTTGTTTCCAGCTCATCGAAAGAGAAGATAGCACTTTTTATGTAGAAAAACCAATCAAAGAAGCCAGATGATTCAGTCTAAGGTTACTAGACACAGACGACAAAATCACCCTTTGGTGATTATAGAGATTGGTTACGTGACGAGGTCCTTGCCTTTCCTGTGCTATGGTGATTGGTTACGTGACGAGGTCCTTGCCTTTCCTGTGCTATGGTGATTGGTTACGTGACGAGGTCCTTGCTTTTCCTGTGCTATGGTGATTGGTTACGTGACGAGGTCCTTGCCTTTCCTGTGCTATGGTGATTGGTTACGTGACGAGGTCCTTGCCTTTCCTGTGCTATGGTGATTGGTTACGTGACGAGGTTCTTGCCTTTCCTGTGCTATGGTGATTGGTTACGTGACGAGGTCCTTGCCTTTCCTGTGCTATGGTGATTGGTTACGTGACGAGGTCCTTGCCTTTCCTGTGCTATGGTGATTAGTTACGTGACGAGGTCCTTGCCTTTCCTGTGCTATGGTGATTGGTTACGTGACGAGGTCTTTGCCTTTCCTGTGTTATATTCCATTAATATTGTTAGTTTAATAATTGTTGTTACAAAGATATAAAAATAGTTTAACTATCAATAAAAATCAGAATAAAATGTTCTAAAATAATTGGCTTGTAGGAATCGGAGACATTTTTTATTTAATTTGTTACGTAAATCATTTTACTTATTTTTCTGATATGATATTATAATTTTGTTTAAGAACATTTCAACTGTTTGGTGTCATACCCAGTGAGTGGGTAATTAATAAAAAAGTATTCGAACTTACACTCTGTTGAGTTATAAAATAATAATTGAGGATTTTTAAATTACCATTCTATTGATGTGATAGAAAAAAAAAAAACACTTTCGTAGTAAATTACAATAACGATTAACACAAAAAAGGTCGTGAAAAGTCAGTCTGTTCATAAACTCTTATGATAATTTTGGGATTATGTAGCGTTATATCACGCTAGTGTGTCATTATTTTACTAATTTAAATAAAGGTTTATTTTCAGATTTATATTGTATATGTGAATGAAGATAGAAAAATGTTAACTACAAAATGTACAACAATGTAATGTATGTCTACGTTATTATGAAGTTAGAAACAAGGTGATTTGGTAATTTTCTTGTTCCCACAGCACGCCACCAAATTACCTTGGTCGTCGTGCGGTAGACATGTTAGGCTCTTACTTTGTAATCTTTGAGTGGTTCATTTAGAGGTTTAAAATGATAATTCTTTAGGACTCTGGTCATGTCAATTACCCCAAATTCCCACTACAAGACTTATACAGTTGTCAATTATGAATATTATTTTAGTTTTAACCCCTAATTAATAAAAAACTTTGAGTAATTTTCATTTATTTATAAATTAATAAATAATTTATGAATTAAAATTAATACATACATAAAAGTAATATTTTATGAGTTAATGCAACTTACGCTCTTGAATATAATTCGATGATTATTTAAAACTATAATACTAGCTTTCGTATAGCTATTGATGGATTTGAATTTATAAAAGTATGATCATACATATTTATGTATTTTAACAGTAGTCAATACTATCAATCCAACAAGTATTACTTATAAATTAAATTTATACTATGAGTAAACCTTTTTATTTTATTAACAATTATAATAGTAGAGGTAGAAGAGTTTGATGCAAAGTTCCTGCTTGTTTAAATTGAAAATTTCTCCTCTTCTTCATTGTAAAAACAGATATTTGAACATATTTTAATATATCATTCCAATCTCTCCAAAGCAATATAATAAGATATAATTTTCAAATAATTAGTGTCTTCCTCGTTGAGAAAATCCCGTAATTTCTTATGAAGTCCACTTTTTTTATAATTTCAAACAATAGCTTATAAATATTATATTTAATAATTTATATAACACTATTAACTTATATTTTATTAAATTACACATATATTGTTATTTTATAAACTCTGAATTACAAAAAACGTATTCTTATTAAAACTTGAAACTGCCTCCAAATTCAATCGAACATATTAAATATCGATATTTAATATGTTTGATTTTTAATATGTTTTTATTGTATTTTGTTTTGAACTTCTATAATACATGATCCAAAGAGTAATTCACATTTATCACTATTAAAAATACGCAACACTATTTATTCATTTAGAGAATATATTTGTGATAACATCAAGACCAAAATATTATTTTATATTTTTTATAAATCTAAACACTAATTATTGACAAGCAAGAAAGTCAAAGTTGTTTGGGTAATTTGTTGAATTATTTTAAATTTTAAAACAACAGTTTACATCTAAACATAGCCTAATTCTGTTAATGCTGTACTTGTATGTGTATTTGCAACGTGACATGGACTCTACATCGAACTACACACATACAATGGTCACCTATTTTTATAGGCTAATAGAGACATACGTCTAATTAGAACTATTGGAAATAATAACTTAATGTTAATTCACAAAAAATGTTGACAAAAATGATAAATTTTGACACATAGTTTTTATAAAAATATATTTTCGTGTAAAAGCAAAAACTTACTACTTTCTCAATGAAAGATTGTATAAATTAAGGATGAATGTTAAAAATAATCAATCTTAAAATTGTAGTAATAGAGTGAAATATAAACCGTTCTGACTATATAACATTTTAAATGTAATAAAACAAACGTATGCCTTACATGAACATATCATGTGAGGAATGAACTGTAAAATCAGAAATTATGTAAACTCTTTAAAGTTCAAATAATGCCATGTTATAAATGTTGAGGGTAAGACAGCTTTTAAACATATAACATTGTAAACATATGTAAGTTTTAGCTAGCAAGTCAGAATAATCTAATAATTTAAAAATGTTCTTAATTTACAGTATATTTGGTTGGTTATATTAACTTTTACTTGTTCACCTCAACTTGAGGTTTTATATAATGTTCTCAAGGATAAGAGACGAAAGTGAGTGGAAGGATATTTGATGAAGAAAGGGGTAGGGGTTTATTTTAAGAGGGAAATTGTGGAAGAAAAATATTTGGAGGAGGAATAATATGCAGTGTCTGACTATTAATAAAGATCAATACCAAACATTGGTGTTATACCATTCGTCTAAATTATTTATGCAATGGAGGATAAAAATGCACATCAAAACTTAGTGTACAAATGCCATTCTTTGGTGAGAAATAATCTTAACCGAATATTGGCCTATCTGTTAACCAATAAGCAAATATGATGTTTATTTTAGTTTTTACGTTAAATTTCTAAAATTTAAATACATTTAAAATGGAGAAAAAAAGTATGAATATTTTCCTGCAAAAATTAAGTGCTACTTACTTTTAAGTAAGTTTAGTATATCCTACATCAAATGACCCACGTTGTGTAGGCACATACAAGATCCCTGACTAGTCAAACCAAGCTCCAGGAAAAGTACTCGTTAGTGATGTCGTCCATCATTTGGCTCTTCACAAGGCTGGTTTTATTTAGTCCCCATATTTATGTCCAATTGTTAAATGACTACCACCAGTAAGGAAACGGCTGATGAAAACTAGGGTAAATCGCCAATTATTGCCACTTTAACGCCATTCAATTTCGTCTACACTTCACAGAAGAACTTAGTATTATGTAAACTATTTTTTTTTTTTTTTTGTAAAGTGTATTAGTTCTATGTAATGTGGGAGTAATAAAAATCAACATCTCATATCAAGTAATATTTCTTTTATTTATTTGAAATAAAAAATAGCTTGTCAGTACTTATTAGCACCCTATACTCAGTTTTTAGAGCATAAATAACTAGTTATTGGCGCCCTTTACTCATTTATTGGCACATAGATAACTAGTTATTGGCACCCTTTACTCGGTTATCGGCACATAGATAACTGGTTATTGGTATCCTTTACTCGGTTATTGGCACACATATAACTAGTTATTGGCACCCTTTACTCAGCTATCGGCGCATAGATAACTAGTTATTGGCACATAGATAACTAGTTATTGGCACCCTTTACTCAGTTATTGGTACATAGAAAACTCGCTATTGGCACCCTTTACTCAGTTACTGGCACATAGATAACTAGTTATTGGCACCCTTTACTCAGTTATCGGCACATAGATAACTAGTTATTGGCATCCTTTACTCGGTTATTGGTATACAAATATAACTAGTTGTTGGCACCATTTACTCAGCTATCGGCGCATAGATAACTAGTTATTGGCTCCCTTTACTCAGATATTGTAACATAGATAACTAGTTATTGGCACCTTTACTCAGTTATCAGCACATAGATAACTAGTTATTGGTATCCTTTACTCGGTTATTGGCATACATATATAACTAGTTATTGGCACCCTTTACTCGGTTATCGGCACATAGTTAACTGGTTATTGGCATCCTTTACTCGGTTATTGGCACACATATATAACTAGTTATTGGCACCCTTTACTCAGCTATCGGCGCATAGATAACTAGTTATTGGCACCCTTTACTCAGATATTGGCACATAGATAACTAGTTATTGGCACCCTTTACTCAGATATTGGCACATAGATAACTAGTTATTGGCACCCTTTACACAGCTATCGGCGCATAGATAACTAGTTATTGGCACCCTTTACTCAGTTATTGGTACATAGAAAACTCGCTATTGGCACCCTTTACTCAGTTACTGGCACATAGATAACTAGTTATTGGCACCCTTTACTCAGTTATCGGCACATAGATAACTAGTTATTGGCATCCTTTACTCGGTTATTGGCATACATATATAACTAGTTGTTGGCACCATTTACTCAGCTATCGGCGCATAGATAACTAGTTATTGGCACCATTTACTCAGATATTGGCACATGGATAACTAGTTATTGGCACCCTTTACTCAGCTATCGGCGCATAGATAACTAGTTATTGGCACCCTTTACTCAGCTATCGGCGCATAGATAACTAGTTATTGGCACCCTTTACTCAGCTATCGGCGCATAGATAACTAGTTATTGGCAACCTTTACTCAGTTATTGGTACATAGAAAACTCGCTATTGGCACCCTTTACTCAGTTACTGGCACATAGATAACTAGTTATTGGCACCCTTTACTCAGTTATCGGCACATAGATAACTAGTTATTGGCATCCTTTACTCGGTTATTGGCATACATATATAACTAGTTGTTGGCACCATTTTCTCAGTTATTGGCACATATATTACTAGTTATTGGCACCCATATTGTTGCTATCTTTGAGTTGCAAATTATCATTAATCCTACTTAGGCTATATGCCTGTGTATATAATAGGCTTAATAAATTAAACAATAAAAAAAGAGAGGGCCAGTAAGTAGTGTGTGCCAACAATACCTGCCTTATCACTACTTGGCATGCAAATAATACCAATAGTGAGTGGTCTTATGAAATGGACAGGTTGAAAGCACCCAAGATTTTACTATATTCTTTCATCAGAACCTGCTTGCGTCTTATGCTAAGACGTGAAACACCCCGTCTTATGTTAATATATTCTTTCATCAGAACCTGCTTGCGTCTTATGCTAAGACGTGAAACACCCCGTCTTATGTTAATATATTCTTTCATCAGAACCTGCTTGCGTCTTATGCTAAGACGTGAAACACCCCGTCTTATGTTAAGAGGGGAAACACCCCGTCTTATGCTAAGAGGGGAAACACTCCTTATCCTAAGAGGGGAAACACCCAGTCTTATGCTAAGAGGGGAAACACAATATTAAAAAAAATCTTTTACCAAGCCATTTTGATTAAATCTTTCTTTACATTTTGCACGTGGGAGGGGGGATTTAATAAAATGAGCACCGGTACTGAGGTCTAATATCCTGTGACGTCTGAGTTTGCCAGGGCCTGGCTACTGTAAATTGTCACTGCAGATGCCGACCGTTCTTCGAACCAGTCGGTATACGGAGTCCAATGTCTTCTTTCATTGACTATCATTTACATTTTACTTTACCTTGATTGAATAGAAAAATATTAGATGCGTGAGTTGTGTTCCAAGCAAGGATTTTTAAAATTTCTCATACGAAACTGTTTTAAAAATTCTAACATTGTAGATGTTCTATCCTTGTATTTAATGAGACCTACGATATATATGCGTTTCATAATTAATTTTAGTTATGCGTCCAGTATGGTTTTAGTGAAACATTTTTAACTTTTATTTTGTTTTCCAGATGGACTCCGAACACTTCCAGCACATACCTGTGTAACGTAAGTGTTTGTGATTATTTAAGATCATTATTAAAAAAAAATCTACTATAGTATATTATAACTGTTATAAAAAATCTGTAGTTTAATTATATTAGAAACTTGGCATTTTAATATTAAAGGGACCAAATAATTAAAACATAATATCTACACAGAGGCACATCATACGTAATCTTCACATATTTTAATGGAAATTCAGTAAAACATGTAAGGTTTACAACGTAAACTAATAATCACTAATATACCGGGTGTCCCTAAACTCTCTGAGGATCATTTTAGGTATTGATTGTGGGTCAAAAACAAGACATAATATCATATTTAAAAATTCCAAATCACCTCCGGTACTCATACAGCCACCATTTTTTAATTTTTGCTAATTATTTTTTATTAAAAAAATATATAATCTATAGAGTTCAAATTTAGTATAAACATTAATAAAACAATTTTCTTACTGAAATGAAAAAATCAAGAAAGTTTTTAAATTATTTTTAAGATGGCGGCTCTTTGAAATGTTTGATCCTTAATAACTTTTGAAAGATAGGAATAAAAAAATTACAAGAATACCTTTTTTTAAAATTAAATTTGCAATCCAAAAAAGAAACGTTGAATGAAATCGGATAGCAATCAATCGATATTTGAGTATTTTGTGTTTAATAATTTACTTGTGAATGCGTACAGCCGTGGTGTCGTGCCACGTGAGTCAACCACAACAATACACCAGCGATCTATTCTGATTACTTTTATCCAAAACATTTCAATAAATTGATTTGTGATGTAATTGTAATAAAAATGCCCCTAGCAGGCAACGGGAAAACATTTGCTGATGATCGTTATCTAATTCAAAATTAATTTAAACCTTAAGTAGTGCACTAAAAACTAAAATTATTGTAAATTCTAGGTTGGTAGAATTGTAGAGGTGATGAAATTATTAATGAAGAAAATTAGTTTGCTGCTGTGTGCCAGTCACTTTCCAATAGTTTTTTTCTTTGCAATCAGATGAGAGGACAAGATTTTTAGCATAGTTCGTAATGTGAAAATAGATTTAGTTATAGTTTCAATTTATAATCTAATGATTTTTTAATTTTACTTGTTTTATGTCTACTAACTGCTTTGCATCACTAATAAATTTAACAACAATTTTAGTTTTTATGACACTACCTAAGATTAGAATTATTTTTTAATTTAATAACAACGAAAGTCATTTGCATGCCTAGGAGCATTTTTATTAAAATAACGTGACAAATCACTTTGTTGTAATGTTTTGAATGAAAGTAATCAGAATAGATCTTATACAACGTTATATTTTTGGATTAAAAATTTAATTTGCAAAAAATGGTGTTTTTGTGATCTTTTTATTCCTTACATTTCACATAATTCAAAAGTTATCAAGGATCAAAAACTTAAAAGAGCAGCCACTTTGAAAATAATTAAAAAAGGTTTATGATTTTTATTTTGGTAAGAAAATTTTTTATCAATGTGTATACCAAATTTGGACACTATAGGTTAAATAGTTTAAACAATAATTTAAAAAAATACAAAATGGTGGCTGTACGGGTACCGGAGGTGATTAGGAATTTTTAAATATGATATTATGTCTTATTTTTTACCCACAATCAATACCCAAAAAGATCCTCAGAGAGTTCAGGGACTTTTGTATATCACTTTCCTGCGATAACTTGCCAGTAATGAAAATTGAAAATAAAGGAGATAAAGTCTTTTGCAATAATTGTAAGGTTCACTTGTATGTCTAAATTTGATTTTTACTTGAAACATGTTTAGATATTTTATTTCCTAACGAAATTGTGAGTTGTGTAAATTATTTACCTTTAAAATGTAAGGCTAACAAAGGATTACTGAACAATCTTTGAATTTCTTTGAAATAAAAGTAAAATATATCTTTACTATACTCATGTGATAAGCAATAAAACCAGATCATTGGTTTTTAAGAAACGCTATAAAGTAATAAATAACAAATGATGCAATCCTTCATTAAATCTATCGTTACCAACATGTGGAACGTTACTTACGTTTCAAAATTTCCGTGACATATTCTTCCCGGTAAAATACTATAAATTAATTTACTACCAAACTAGGTAGTATTTATTGTGATTTTTAAAACACTATTTCGTAACGTTGATATTATCTTACCAATGGCAAGTAATTTACTGTACGTTTATATACCGACCGTTGGCTCAGTGGGGATTCGAACCTTGGACATTGCCCTCCGTAGTCCAAAGTGAAACAAATATCATACTTACTAAGTGGGTTAATTTTTTTATTCTATGATGGATGGTATTTTATTTCTTATAAAATAATACAAAGTAAAGTAAAACAATCAACTGTAAAATTAAATATTTTTTTAAAAAAAGAAACACTGAATATAATACATTTTAGTGAAATTTACATTTCATTTACATTCAAATGCTTGTAATATGCAAATGTTATCAGTAAGTAGACAAGGTAACTGAGATTTCATAGACCGTGACGACTTTCCTTTACAGCTTGCTGTAGACACTAGACATGATTGTTTTTAACTCTCAAGGTCTTTTTCCTTAATAGATTTTCCCTAATATTCAATGTGTTTGTTTTAGAAAACATGTTAAATTCTTTAATTTTAAAGAATAACACGTTGTTTTTAATGCAGAAATGTGCACAAGAAGGTTAAGTTGGCATCGTTTATGTCCTAAGAAAAAGTGTCAAAAAAGAGTTGTTGAAAATATAAAAATACACAAAAATAATTTTATTATTCTGTAGGTCCTAGTCTACACGTAATTGTACAGATAATAATAGGTTTGTCTACTGTAAATAAAAACATATAAACAATTTTACATACTAGAAGTACGAAATGAGGTGGTTTAAAAAGTTATCTATGTGGTAATTGAAAGCTAAATTGTGTTACAAATTTAAATCGAACTAAGCTAATTAATTTTTTTTAAAATTCATTCGAGAGTACAAAATATTTTTCATTTTTACTGAAATTCCTTCCGATTGAAATATTAAATTTTTAGTATTAATAAACGCAAGAACTGTCCTAATATAAGTATTAATTTTTCGGAACGAACCATGCAATTGTTAAGTACAAAAAAGAAAAAAAGTACAATTTGTTTAAATTTATATATTCTCAATATATGTACAAAGGCACATATACATTTATACATAATATACATCGGTTGTTTGTTAGACTTTTCAATGAACTAAGGGTTAAAAATATAATATTTTTACAGATAAAAAAAAACTTGTATTTAAGTGTTGGTTACTACGCAAAGCAATGTAAGTACAACACTTAGACCAAACAGGGCCATGAAATTAAACGTAAATACTGTTTTAGTTAATTTAAAACCAATTTAACGTTAAAAATACTGATGCATTTCAATGAGGAACAATTAAGGAATAAATTAATTATTCCGTATAAAATTGCAATAGGCTGAAACTAAATAATGTACTGTTTAACAGGTATTTTATCTACAAAGCAATGTAATAAAACTACTTTTATAATAGTAAACATTTAAATTGTCACTTGATTATTGGTAACTATAGTTTTATGATTAGTCTTATGATTATTCAAAGATATTGGAATGATTATAAATATAACTTTAACTTTATTTAATGAAAATCCAATGAATACTATACAGTTTGTATAGTAAATTCTATTAATTTAAGTATGTAGGTGTCAGTTTTATGACAGTTAACAATTTTATATTAATTATTTAATGGTTATATGAAATAAAAAGGAGAGCTTAAGTCAAGTCAGCACGTAAAAAAATACGTGTTTTATTATATAATCTTTTCATAAATAATCTAAAAATTATAAACCAAATATTACCATACATATTATCCTTTTCCCGTATCGATGTCTACGATGTACAATTTATGACGTAGAATACTAAAAGATAATTCTATTTAGACAGAACTTTAACCGAGCCGAACCCAGTGCGTGTATGGGTGGGCTGTTGGTTCAAGACCACTGTGTGTATGGGAGGGTGGGTGGGACAATACCACTGTATGTGTATGGGTGGGTGGGTGGGACAATACCACTGTATGTATGGGTGGGCGGGAGGGCCAATACCACTGTATGTGTATGGGTGGGCGGGTGGCACAATACCACTGTACGTGTAGCTGGGGGTCGGGTGTGAATTGTGACTGATCAAGTTGGCCTGAACATTTTTAAAACACAAAAGTTGGAATACGAGTTTGTCAGAACCTTTTTAAAACTTACAAGTTGGTTAGAGTCCTTTTTACAACACACTAGTTGACCAGAATCCTTTCCCACTTTCGTGAGCTGGTAAGAATCACTTTTAAAACACGCGGTATGGGCCGAAGCATCTCACTAGTTCTAAAATAATAAAACTATAATTTTAGAACTACATTAGTACCAATACATTAAGTACTATGAAATTGGCCACTTTGTTGATTTTATATTACAAAACAAAATTTTAATAGCCAATATTAGCAATTGTGTTTTAAAGTGTAACATTTATTTACGAATTAATTAAATTAGAGTCATATTTTGTATGATAGTATAAGACCAGGAATAAGAAAGTATTCAAAGTCAGGGGAGCCCTAATAATATCTCACGGTGCATTTTCTTAGGAAAATACTTTTCGAAAAATAACAATTAGAAAAATATAATTTACACAATCTAACAAAAGTGGTAATATTTATCTTACATGGAATAGTTTTAACATCTTTTTTATGTCCTGTAAATCTAGTGGCTATAAACAAAACCACATATAGAGAGAGGTACGCTAGAGATCACGTTGTATTGGGCACTAGTTTACGCAAATGGATAATGGAGGGGATATTTGCTCAGTTGGTCTGGGTGTTTGTAGAGGTCCTCCGCATGATATATCCACAGTTCAGTAAACAGGACATCCTAAATAAACTCAAGATTTGATTGGTTCAGAAATAAAATGCAACAACAAAAAATGAAAACAAACTTAGAAATAATAACAGTATGTTACTAAATATATTTACTTCTCTACTGTTCAAAATAAGAATCAGGTTAAACCAAATATCAATATCGGAAAGGAAAAAGTTGAAAACATTGATAAAACGAAATTTCTAGTTTTGTTAATTGACAGTAGTATCAGTCATGTAGATCACATTATTTCAAAAATTAATTCAGGCTTGTTTGCATTGAGAAGAATGTCACTCCTATGCAGTGAACCAACATTAAAATTAATATTTCATGGTCATATACAGTCACATATAGCCTATTGCATATGTGTCTATGGTAGCACTTCTTTACAAAATTTTAACAAAATATTAATGCTGTAAAAAAAGGCAATCAGCATAATTTTAAAATTAAGAGCTACTGATTCTGTAAGGGGTCATTTCCAAAGTTTGTAAATATAAACAGTATTTGGCTTATATATTTTAAGTTGTATAATATATATTTTATTAGAGACCACTTTAGTAAAGTGTAAACTCACTCTGATAAACACTTTTACAATACAAGGGGTAAAATGGCGATAGTTGTACCCAACCACAGGCTAGAGTTATTTAAAAAGAAAACTTCAGAAATGGGTGCGATGTTTATAAATGCTCTACCTTATCACATTAAAAATAAATTTGACTGTAAATTTTAAATCTCTGGTTAAATCAAACCTTATTTCGAAATCTTTATATTCTTTGGACGAATATTTTAGTTCTTGGGTAATAAGTTAATTTAGTTTATACAATAAATTTAGTGACGCTATTTAATGTACAACTCTGTACTGATACAAATAAAGATATTTTGATTTGATTTGAAATATATAAATAAAAGTAACAAGATTAAATTAATTCGCAGACAATGTATTCTTTAATGTAAGGACATAACATTTTTCTGTCAAATTGGGAACTCGTAGATCGATTCATTAATTATATTTTTAAGTTCTTAACTTCTTAAGGCCTAAACAACAAATGAAGAACAAGCCAATATCTACGTGCCTTTCTGCATTCTATTTTTCTCATCTGGTTAGCACATAATCTTAATGGTCAGAACAGTATAATATCTGAGAATTTTATTTATTTATTTATTTTTATTTATTTGTAAGACGCCGATCGTCAAGATATGGGCGAATATGGATTTCGAATGAGTGTGATGAGTGTAGATGAACGAATGTAGTCATTGTTACAAACTAAGGCCGACTTACTCTTTAGAAAGTGTCATTAATTAATAGCCCAATGACAAATGAACAGCCGGTGGTTATCAGCTGATCCTTCTCAAAATGTATTGACTCTGATAGGGATCGAACTGAGAACCTTTAGCACATGAAGCTGGGATTGAACCAACTACGCTACCGACCAATTTGACATAGAGAAATGTGAAAGATTCATAATAAGATAATATTATTAGTTGATACATGTTTCGTTCTATATAACTATGTTAATTCATATAGTATTATACGAGACATGAAATGATAATTGCATTTTTCATAATCAAGTATAATTTTAATGTCCTTTACATGTTTCAAACATATGGTTATAAATATATTTTTATGCAAACTGTCTGAAAATCTTACAAAAAATTGCAATTATCTGAAGCAGAATCACAAGGGATACAATCCGTTATTAATACTCGTGAAACCAACTCTAAAACAAAGAATTGTTAGTCAGTTCATTATTATGGATAAAAAAGCTTATCCATAAAATCCATAAAATGGACTGTTGGATCCTAATTAATTTACAGCTGTATATTTCATAACTAACTTGGCACTTTGAAATAAACTTTTATACCATTCCTATATTTAAAATTGATGGTAGTTGCTTCTTTGCCTTATTTCTATCAAATTACAGTAATTACGTTTGATGGAAACTTAATTTTAAACTCTTTACATTTATTCGTATGGGACTTAATAATTTAAGACTGAACCTTACAGTTTGTAATATTTATAAAGAATAATTATTTATTAGGCTTTATTATAAATTGGTTTTACATCGAATTAACTTAACCTAAATTTCAGTGAAACAATTTTGTCAGGTCAAAAAAAAAAAAAAAAAGTTCAATATACATTTAATAATATTTATTACGGCCTTCTAAAGTTAATGTATTGTTATGACGTCACGCAGTACAATACATCGAGGTATTTTAACACAGTAAATTATACTTCATAATTATTTACGTTGTTGTCAGTTTTATATCTGACCATTATGACAACAGTTTGCGTGCTGTTTTCATTTTAATGACTATCTGATTTATGACACAGTAGTTGATTTTTAACGTAAAAGCATTCTTATCTATGATTTATCTAATCTAATGCCAACCTTTTAAATGAAGTTTGTAATTTAGGAAATACATGATGTGGGTAAAAAATTAATAATATATGCGTGAGAAATTCGATATTTTGCATTTGAATAGATTTTAGTTTGGTATATGAGTTTAATTCCTTTTTAGTTAATTGTATCATTTGATTTTAAACGTCTTTTTTAATGTAGAGCGTCTTTATAAAATACGTAATTTATTTTTTTTAACCAACCTTTCTGATTTAGAACTATTACCCTTACAAATTTATAAGGAATTGAGGAAAATACGAGTACCTGATGGTTCCAAATAGAAGGGAAAAAGTAAATGAAACTTTAACAATTTAATTACAATAATAAAACTTGATTTTTATAGTTATTCAGCCTAAATATAATGTATAAATAAAGTCCCAAAAAAATTAAAAATTACAGGACTTTATTTTAACTAATATAAATTAAAAAAGACGGATGCAATTTTTTCTCGACTTTCTAATAATTTATGATTAAACGTTTATTAATCACCACCATACGTATTGTGGCTTCACTATTGTATGTGTATGGTGTTGGGTGGTTGGATCATCAATACCACCGTACGTACAAGGTTAGGTGGATCGATACCATAGTACGTACATGGTTGGGTAGGTGGATCGATACCACAGTACGTACATGGTTGGGTAGGTGGATCGATACCACCGTACGTACATGGTTTTGGTTGGGTGGATCAATACCACCGTATGTACAAGGTTGGGTGAGTGGATTCATACCACCATACGTACATGGTTGGGTGAGTGGGTCAATACCTCCGTACGTACAAGGTTGGGTAGGTGGATCGATTCCACCGTACGTACATGGTTTTGGTTGGGTGGATTAATACCACCGTACGTACAAGGTTGGGTGAGTGGATCCATATCACTATACGTACATGGTTGGGTGGGTGGGTTAATACCACCGTACATACAAAGTTGGGTGGGTGGATCAATACCACCGTACGTACAATGTTGGGTGGGTAGATCAATACCACCGTACGTACAATGTTGGTTGGGTGGATCAATACCACCGTACGTACATGTTTGGGTGGGTGGATAAATACCACCGTACGTACATTGTTGGATGTTTGGATCAATACCACCGTACGTACAAGGTTAGGTGGGTGGAATGATACCACTGTATGTACATGGTTGGGTAGGTGGATGCCACCGTACGTACATGGTTGGGTGGGTGGGTCAATACCATTGTAATTTTATGAGTGGGTGAGTCTATGTCACTTTACTTTTATGCATGGGTGGGTCAATTGTTTATTACGTTATTTGAAATTAATAAATAAGTGAAGGACGCCATTTGTCATTTAAAATGAAAACTATGTTGTGGTCTACATTTAATCCGTTATTAAGTATATAAACAGTGCAAAAGGAAAAAACACTTTATAGAAAACTATATAAACCGTTATTTTATACATTCTAAACATATTTTAGGAACTCGTGTGAACGTCACTTCCTCGTTACTCTGCAATAACTGTCGTATAATTATTTTAAACATATTTTAGGAACTCCTGTGAACGTCACTTCCTCGTTACTCTGCAATAACTGTCGTAAAATTATTTTAAACATATTTTAGGAACTCGTGTGAACGTCACTTCCTCGTTACTCTGCAATAACTGTCGTATAATTATTTTAAACATATTTTAGGAACTCCTGTGAACGTCACTTCCTCGTTACTCTGCAATAAATGTCGTATAATTATTTTAAACATATTTTAGGAACTCCTGTGAACGTCACTTCCTCGTTACTCTGCAATAACTGTCGTATAATTATTTTAAACATATTTTAGGAACTCGTGTGAACGTCACTTCCTCGTTACTCTGCAATAACTGTCGTATAATTATTTTAAACATATTTTAGGAACTCCTGTGAACGTCACTTCCTCGTTACTCTGCAATAACTGTCGTATAATTATTTTAAACATATTTTAGGAACTCGTGTGAACGTCACTTCCTCGTTACTCTGCAATAACTGTCGTATAATTATTTTAAACATATTTTAGGAACTCCTGTGAACGTCACTTCCTCGTTACTCTGCAATAACTGTCGTATAATTATTTTAAACATATTTTAGGAACTCCTGTGAACGTCACTTCCTCGTTACTCTGTAATAACTGTCGTATAATTATTTTAAACATATTTTAGGAACTCCTGTGAACGTCACTTCCTCGTTACTCTGCAATAACTGTCGTATAATTATTTTAAACATATTTTAGGAACTCCAGTGAACGTCACTTCCTCGTTACTCTGTAATAACTGTCGTATAATTATTCTGCAAGGTACAGAAATTGTTTCCCTAATGAATTCCCTTTGTCTTGAGCATGGCAAACGTGGTTTACTAAAATGGATACCGTAATTTATAAATTTAATTAAACTTCTAATATGTAATATGTACGTTTGTGAGTTAGCATTATCAACTAATTTGTAAACTCTAAAAGTAAGTTAAGTGTGATAAAGACCATTTGAACAATGAAACATTTATCTGATTATAAAAGTTAAGAATCATAATAATATTAATAAGCATTAACAATAGTTATGAATTAGTTTTATTATAATATTGCTGTTTATATAAGTACAGCTACACTTCTAAGAATATTCGTGATTAACTTAGCTAAAAATATTATATGAACTTGAAAGCCATACGATATGAATCGTAGTAGATGTTTTTCTGAGAATAAGAATTGGTACATAATTTATAAACTTTTCCAGTATTTTATACAAACTAAACATTTTAATATGAACAGTTTCTTCAACTAACTAATAAGCTGATGACTTCAAGATGGATAAACGTTTGTAAATCATATTACATCAGCCACTGATTTAGGAAATCGTACATGATAATGTTTGTTGATTTAGGGAACATTTGCAACATTAGGATTATGTCGTTTTTAACGAATTTTAACTGTAATTAAAATATTTTAAATTTACATTGAAAATGTATAAATTAGTTATATGTGAATAAATGTTAATAAAAATATAAGTAAAGTATGGATTTCAACTGTACAATAATTTATGTTGTTCTTAAAATTAAACTATGTCATTAAAATAGAAATATACGACACATGACGTCAATTGTTATATAACAATTGGAAGTGTAAATAATTTACTACACAGTCATTTAAAATCCACAAGAAGAGTTTAATGAACTAATTGAAGAACCAGAAAAATTGCATTACGTTTCGATTAAATTAAGACAATTGACTTTCTGATGTACTAAATACATAATATTCATAAATGAAGTGATTTGTTGTTTTAATTACAATTGCTATCTAATTGCATCCATTAAACTATTTTATCTCTCTAGTGAAATTATTTGCTAATCTAATTACGGTACATCTATATTTAATCTGACTCATGTAGTGAGCAATCCAATGTTTTCTTTATTTACATGCAAATTGGGTACAGTGCATATACTGGTAGTAATATAGAGTGAAATTGTTGTGACACCTCGTGTATTGGCAATGCAATTGTGGATTGTTCAATGCCCTAAATTCCCATAAAACATTGTTGGACTTATTTCTGTGTGTATGTGTTTTAACTAGTGACCGTATTTTATTAATTTTGTTCATTTCTTAACACTTATGTTGTTCAATTCAAATGAAATTTGGTAACAGAGTTATGTTATTTTCATCTAATTACTTGTTTTTAACCTAAGTAAGTTAGTTGGTATAAAATTGTTTTAATTGTATATTTTCCAACAGTTAGACTAATTATTCAGTTCAAGAGAAAAATAATTATTAATCAAGTAATGAATCAATAACACAAGTAATGGGATTTGTCAGTTCTGGAACAACAGCTGATTCAGTATTTTTTCTGCTGAATCCACATTTTGTTATGGATAGAAGTGATGACTAGGTGGCCTGTGACGTCATGGGTGTGACGTCATGAGTTGGTGTGAAGTGGGTCAAGAACAATGTGGTTGTTTTTTAAAAATGGCTTCTTACACAGTAGGTTTTCTGTGTAAGAAGGCTATTTTTATTTAATTATTTATTTACATATTAAACTTAACAACTATATTGTTTTTAACTAGAATCTACATTTTCCGGTGACAACCGCGTTAAGGTACTATCTACAATATTTACAAGATAACCAGACGTTTCGCCCATACTGTGATGTGGCATCCTCAGTGGTTTCTCTGAGAGTTGGATCGGCGAAACATAACCGGTATTGTTTTTGCTCGAACTCTTCTGACTGGTGCTTTGTCACTTCCTTTTTCAAGTCGGTATCACTTTATTGTAAACTTATTCTCCACACTCTCTACGACCTATGCTTTCAAGTAATAGAATAAAAGTGTAATCATGATGTCCTACACTGCTGCAAACACAACAATTAGGATTTGCTAACAAACATTAAACAGAATGTGTACCGAAGCTTCCAGTTGAAGTTTTTGTAAATTTCAGTTTATATTTGACCTTTTCAACTGTCTCCGCTATTTCAGCCATACTGTTAAGCTTTTCTTAATAATAAACTGATAACTGACTTGAAAGGAAGTGACGAAGCACCAGCCAGAAAGCTTCGAGCAAAACCAATATAGTTATTAAGTTTGATTTGTAAATAAATAATTAAATAAAAATAGCCTTCTTACAGAGAAAACCAAAATGTCTTCTTAAAAAACAACCACAATGTCTACCCACTTCCTAACAACCTATGAAGTTACATCTTCCCATGATGTAACACCGCACCCAAGATGTCAAATGACCCAAACGTCACAATCAACCATGACTTCGTCACTTCTACCCATCACAAAATGCTGTATCAGTTTAAAAAAAGTTGAATCAGCTGTTGTCTCAGAACTGGCAAATCCCACTACTAACATATCCTATATTCCACCATTTTCGACGCATAACATATCGTAAAGTAATAAAACAAGATATAACCATAAAAAAAGTTCTCATATTGATTTGCATACCATACAAACATTTTTTCCTCATATCTGTATAGTTTCTGCAGAAATCTTACTAGTATTGTCTTTAAATAAAATTATTGATACGTATACATTTTTATTCAACTGAAACCACAGTAATAACATATAATCTATAACAACAATTCATATAATGAAATAAATGAATATTCCAAAACATTTATAAAACAAATTAGTTCATTTCAATAGTATTCTTTTACAATGTAAAGTGCATTTTTTTACTCGACTTATCTTTTCCTTCAAATGATAATTTATTGATTATTTTTAAGTTAGCCATACAGTAAATAATATTCAACTTTCAAATGGATATCTTTTAGAAATTAAAAATGTTTGTTTTTAAATATAGACACAGCATTTAAATTTAAAAACAGAAAAAAAACAATTAAGAAGCATTTATTATTAGTTAGTATACATTTTTGTGTATAAAACAATCAATATAATTATATTTACACAACAGCTCCCATAATATTATGACTTATCAACAAAATAACAACATAATACTATATCCACTCTGTCTGACCGCCACCCATCATCTTAAAATCTTGTTGTTTCATAGGGTATTATAGAAACAATGGATCTTAAGTGAGAGGTGTGATGGCACAGCTGATAGCTGCCTCTCAGGAATACATAGACAATGGGTGATTGTTGAGGGTGGCTTGCTGAACAACATTCTGCTTGACCACAGATAGCTGTCCATCATCTAACAATACAGCCCTCAGCCCTTTTTGTTTCGTAGAGTCTTAAAGCGACAATGACAGTAACAATGCGTCTTAAGTGATATGTGATGGCACAGTTGATAGCCATAGACTCTCAGGAACACATAGACAATGGGTGATTGTTGAGCGTGGCTTGATGAACTCCATTCTGCTTGGCCACAGATAGCTGGCCATCATCTTACAATACAGCCCTTTTTGTTTTGTAGAGTATTAAAGTGACAATGCGTCTTAAGTGAGATGTGATAGCACAGCTGATAGCTGGCTCTCAGGAACACATAGACAATGGGCGATTGTTGAGGGTGACTTGCTGAACACCATTCTGCTTGGCCACAGATAGCTGTCCATCATCTAACAATACAGCCCTTTTTGTTTCGTAGAGTCTTAAAGTGACAATGACAGTAACAATGCGTCTTAAGTGATGTGTGATGGCACAGTTGATAGCTGGCTCTCAGGAACACATAGACAATGGGTGATTGTTGAGCGTGGCTTGATGAACTCCATTCTGCCTGGCACAGTGTGACAAATGAAATTATATAAAATTGTTAAGTTTTAAATGTTTATACCTGTAAAAAGGTATAAAATACAAAGTTATTTGCTTACAACAATTTATGCCGTAAAATAAGCACCTTAACAATTGCAAAAAATAAAAAATTGTTCTGGTTCTTATTTCTAAAAATAAAATTTAAAGAACTATATGTCATAATGTTATACATTTTTGAAGTAGACTTATTTTCCAAAATTAAAAAAATTATAAAAATATGACAAAACTTTACTTGCTATATTAATGTACCTACAACAATACATTTTTGAGAAAAAATGGCCTGGCAGTTTTCGTATAGGAAACGTAAAAAGGGTATGTCACTAAAATGGTTAACTGCCTCCCATCACGTTAAAAATAATTTAAAGGCTCTTTTAGTTCACAAGGAATAATATTCTGTTGCTTGTTCTTATTTGATAACAACGTTACATAAATTACCTAGGCTATATTTTCATATTGAATTATATTTTTCATGTAGCTTTTGACGTTTTTAATGCAATTAATTGATAAATCAATATTTGACAAATAGATGATTTGATAAGTTTTACGAATAGAAAGTAGTGCCTAAGATATTCCAACCCCGTTTGTTAGGTTAAAGTTAGATTATTAATACTAGAATATTGTGTATCTAAAGCAAGATTAATAAGGTTATAGTCATTAGTCTTCTATGCACATTAAATAATTAGTTTTATGTACGTTATTTTAGTTTGTAGATTATAGTTTTTTTTGCCTGATTATTGTAACTATTTTAGTTGAATAGGAACAAACCTAATACATTTAACGTATAATTACTATTAAACTATCTCAAACTTCATTCACGTGAGATGCTATAAAAATGCAATAAAGATACTGGTAATGTAAGATTAATAATATTAAAAATATGTACACAATAAAGATGTACTTAAATTTGTTTAAAACACATGATATAACTTCATCATAAGCTTCATCCATATCGTATAGGTATGATGATGAAAAAAAATTATAAAATAAAAAACAACATTGCTTCCATAACGGTTTAATAAGTGTTAACGCTATTATATGTGTAACCGACATTTATTGAATTTTATGTTAGTATGCTATGAATTAAACAATAACTTGTTTACTATATTTTCTATTAGAACATTAGAATAATTTTTTTGTTTACTAATTAATATTTATGAAATACAACATTAATCTGGTCAGAACAATGATTTAAACCACTAAAGCCAAATCCGGCCCTTGGATGAGATATTGTTCAGGAAACGGTTGAGTGAAATAGTACATGGAGTATAAAAAAGCAAACAACAACCTAATGATAGCTATATTTTTTCTTTTACCAACAATAATATGTATCATTTGAATTTTAGAAACAATTTATAATACTATACTTGTTTTCGAATACCATATATATTGCAGACTAAGAAATAAATCGAAATACTACAAAAAGGCAAGTTCTTGTCGTTATTATTATTTTTAAGCAACAAAATATTGTCATCCACTCATGTGATTCCAGCGTTTATTTAAATTCTGTTCGGAAGACAAATAATTTAGAATTTTGTAATTAAATTTTTTTTAAATCCTTCAATAATTGGTTTATAAATTTTACTAAAACCATACCGAACTGCCAGGGAAACCTACCGAACTGGGCAACACAGGACGGTGGTTTTCGAACATCTTCCTTCTCAGGCCGGTGTTCGATTAATCAACAGTTTACCCAATGAATTCAAAAATGTGCACAGGTGTCCAAGTCATTGAAGACTCGTCTTAAAAACGTACTTATATCAAACGCTTTCTACAGCGTGGACGAGTTCCTTGCACATAACTGGGAGACCTAGTAATGCCAAATGACCCTCAAATATTGGCATGGCACAGGGAGGTGGAGTGGCCGCTATCTATTTATTTAATTATGTATTTATTTATTTAGTTTTAATATTTTAACCCAGTATAAATGAGAGCGTGAATGTAAGACAGCTTATAAGTTTGTATGCACCGTTTTTAAGATTGTATGTATAGGATAGGTTATTTTTATTATTAATATTGACTATTGCGATGAAATTCATGTAATTGTCTTCATGCAATAAAAAAATTTGAATTTGAATTATTTTACGCGTAAATTTGTAATACGGTATATATAATATTTAGAAAAATAGTTTGCAATGTAATTAATAATTTAATTATAATTATTATTAGTCTACTTATTTTGTATTGAAAATAAAGTTATGAAATATTTTATGTTTTTAATAATTTTTAGTATTTTGCTTTTAACCAATTATAAAATTTGTTTCGAAGTTGTAGCAAGCAATGTAGCAAATTACCTCTAGAGAATATTATAATCCTATACGTGGATTAAACGAAAATTTTAGTTAATTTATTTATATTATAACATTTATATTTTTAAATGTTTAAATACATTATTACAATTTTTTTAACTTTCAACTTTAAAAAATCATCCTTAATATACGTAAATATACAAAACTCAAGTGAATATAACTTACTGAAAAAATATATAACGAAACCACTATTACAGTTTCGGTTTATTAAAGTTAAAAGTGTTTGTAAATACTAAAATAAATGTAAATAATATTTTATTGTTTTTCTATTTTTTACCTAATATAGTATGATAAAAAGTTCTGTAAGAATCGTATCATAAACCTACTAACCGTAAGTTTTGTTATAAATGTATAGCTCTAACATAAATATATAATGAAGTTTTATTTTAAAATATATCGATTAAATCACATTAATACATAATGATTAGATACAGTATTAAATGTATTCTGTCCACAAACGAAATATCATTTCAATAATTCTCATAATTTATTTCGTAAGAATAATAATACTTTATATAAAACACTACAGGCTTTCATGTTCCTATAGATATTTATATTAATTATTTAGTAATAGAAACAACATTTACAAAATAACTCTCTTAGTCTACTTTAACTTCATGTCAATATTTTATATAGAATTGATAACCATTAAATAAAGCCTTTAGATACCTAGGCCTATATAATATTATCTATTTTATAGTTTGAGAGATTATTAATTATTTTGTTATTACTAATGCTCTATGTTCCATTCAATGAAATGTCTAAATGTTTCACTTTCCATTGCAGTTTTATGTTATTTTTTATATCATCAAAGCTGTGTACTGAATTTATTTATAATTAATATTATAAATTTACTATATTTTATGTGCATATATTATTATATTTTCATGTGAAAACACGAAATTAATAAAAAAGTGACTGTACTAAAATAAGATATTTTGTAGAAGATATGGACAGAAAATGCACTAAGTAATAAAAAACAACGAGGGCATAGGTTTAATGATTAAAATTAAAATGTTTTATATTCTAATAGAAGAAGTAATCAAACACAAAAATAAAATTATTTTTAACCTAGATATAGAATATTAATATAAGTCCAATATACGTTTTATATTAAATGCAGACATAAATATAGTAAATAAAACATTGAACAATACCCCCAGATAAGTTTGGAATTGGAACAAATAGTCTTGTCAAAGGGATATAAAATCTTCTTGTTTATTGAAAGTACTTCTTTTTTGTGTTTCAGTTATTCTCAGAACATCTATATCAATCTCAACTTCTCTCCATTCTTTTCGAGACTGCTTTGGATGAGTTGCTTTCAAATTGGTGCATCTTTTATATTTATAAGCAATCAATATATTGTACAGAAAGTGATTTATAAATACATGAATTTTACTTATTTGGTTATAAATATGTAAAATTAATTTAATTTAATCAGTTCGGATTCCACGACAAATAGTTCTTGATACATAAAAATCCCTGATCATGCGGATGTTACTAAACGTCCGTTTCTAAAATTAGGTACACTTAGGTAAGTAGAATGATTAATATATGTAAACACAGATATGCCCATTCAGAACTTACGCTAATGTAGTGACATCAACGTTATATGAAAAAATAAATAAAGATAAAGAATCAATATTCATACGTTATCGGAATTATCCGTTTTAACTACGTAAATAAGTTTTAATTATTTTAGATATGCTGGTAAAGTTAATTTCACGAGAAATGATTTGTAACTTTTTACGTTGAAGAAAAATAAAAACTTTTCTTCAAACACCTAAAGATTCATTCATTCATTTAGGTGTTTAATTACTATGAGAGGGTTAGTTACATTTTTGAAGTGCTTATTTATAGGGTTACCTATCTCGTCCTTGGAGTGTATATGAGATAAGTTATATAATATTGGATGATAAAACTAATGAAATGGGCCATCTATGGGAACTTCCTTCTTGATTGTAATGGGTTTAGTCTTATGATGCAGGATCCTTATCCAGATCCCAGAGTCGTATTACATTCTCACGACGAGAAGAGAGAAACACCACACTTTTATGTAGGTTACTTTCTCTGAAGTATGACCTCTGTGTGACCTTGACTTGTGAAGACACTGAAGTGTCCGGGTTGTCAATTAGCTGAAAATAAGACCAACAATACGTGGCTCGCATTCCACGTGAACTGTAGGTCCCTTAGTTACCATGACTGTTGGGCTATTAATGTTTTTCTATTATTATATTTTCCTTTCTGAGGAACAGTCGACCTTAGTTAGTAACAATGACTACACTCGTTCATCTACACTCATTACACTAATTCCCCCCTCATATTCGCCTTTATCGTGATGATCAGCATCTTAAGAATAAATAAAATTAACTATGAATAAAGTAATGAATAGTAAATTTACTAAACGTTTGTAGTCCTATATAAATCAGTTTATGTATTTGGTTATAATTGGATACAAAATAAGAGCTTTTGTGTCCAATTATACAAAAGAAATTCCAAAAACTAGAGAACACATTAATTATTTATTCAGGGCTATGCAGAATGTTTTTGCTCTGCAAATCCTTTTCTCATACTTGTCATGATGTTAATACATTTTTATGTGTAGCATATATGTATACAGTTAACAGTAGCAACTACTGATATTAATATGAGTTTTACATCATTAAATTACATTTCGGTGGGTGAAGAGTTCTCCCAACTACTACTTTTTTAAATAAATAATACATATATACTGCATGGATATTCAACTACTTTTCACTAAAATTATAGCTTAATTTCTCCAACTCCTTGGAGGAGGAGTTAACAACTATTTTCATAATTGTAATATAAATTAAAAAATAAAAAATTGCAAAATAATCGCGTCTTAATGTTTTAATACTGGCTAATCTCCCGTAACAGAGCCAAATCCAGGTTCTGTAACCTTTCAATACAACACCTGCTTCTCCGATTGAATAAAGACCAGATAACGCAATGTCCACCCATAAACTATATTAATAGAGATTAATTCATATTTATTGACTAAAAATAATAAATTAAAAAAAAATTAATATTTTATGTAAAAACCCACAAATAATAAAATTAATAATAATTAAACTATTATTTGAATAAACAATTGAAACATGATCGTATTCGTGACCAAATTAACTTCCAGAATGACAATCCATGAGAGATTAAATCAAGTAATGTTTCATTTATAGAGTAACTAGATTCATTCCATGACAGTTATATCGCCACAAACCATCTATCACGTATTGCATCCAGATAATTAGTTTCATATCAACAGAGCAGTGAACAGATAATGTAAATATATCCCTACCACAAGATAAACGTGTATGTTAAACACGGTATTGTATATTGGAATTTACCAGTTATCCGTGATTGAAAATTAATTAAATACCACTGTAAATTACAATATGTTTTTTCGTTAACCTGAGTCTAATTATAAAGCATGTTTTTGATTATATTATTGATAAAATCAACATCAGACATTTTTTTATTTGATTAAACTATGCAAAATAAAAAGTTTAACTTCGCATACCAGGCATTATTGAAATACTGAATTGTATAGCGAACAGTTATTAAAATTTATCAAAGTTTATTAAACAGTTTATCTATTTATGAATATTTTAAAAGATGTTTAAACAAATTATAGAGGCAAGATACATAATATAATTTAAGACAGGGAAATTTCAATTTTATTCAGACAAAGATTGTGATGATGGAATTAAATGTGTAAATTTCTTAGTACTACAACAACCACAGCTTTATAAGTTTTGTTATTATGGTAGGTTATCCGACATATATCAAACAAGCCAATAATTTTAAAATCGACACTTCTAATATATTATCCAATTCACAAAACTGGTTCAAGTCTGATATATTTCGGGCGTATTTTTATATAACAATAAACATAGGATTTGGTGACATATCATTTTGATAATATGTATGGACTATATAATAAGGTAAACAGGGATGAAAATTTATACGTTAAAGTTTAATTACGTACAAAGAGTTATTAAAAAAATAGCAATGTTCAATGACAAATGTAAAATGTTCATTGAACATGTCTACTAACTGAGTTACTCGAAATTGATAAAATAACCGAAAACGAACAGCAATTAAAAACGACACTAACAGCTTCTTTACGACAATTAAACTGCGTAGGCTGTAACACCATTTTTCATTTTTAATGATTATTTTTAATAATCTTGATATTACCTATTCACATAAAAATAAATGAACAAAATAATGAACAAATATAAAAATGAAATTAATTTTAACACATAGATAATGAACAGCTGTTTTAAAATAGTTTTTCCAAATATGTAGAATCTAGAAACGTATCTTGATAAGAAAGAGTAAGACATATCTTGTGATATATTTTGCTGAAGAATATTTCGTATCTTTGAAGCACCTTTTTCTTCTTAAAGATGTAGTTCAAGTGGAAGATGTAAAGTTTTGTTGATCTAATATTATGGTACAGTGGTTTCCCTAAGGATCTATAATGGACCTGTTTTCTCTTTAATACACGTCAACAGGAAAAAGAAAAGGAAAACTAACTAGGTACTATTAATAACAAAGTAACAAGATCGTGTAGGGATCCTTGAAAATATTTTAGGTTATTTACTTTGTCACGATATTCTAGGTGATTAAATGATGAAAATGAAAATTATGGTCAATCAGGCAGCAAACTAAATAACGGTTTCCTGTATAAATTAAGAAATCATGACTAGAATGCCTAGGCTTAAGTTTAAGAGCGCGAAGAAAGCTGTGTAAATAAAATTCAACATTTTCAACTTGTCAACATACCATCAGATACTCATGAAATATATGTAATATGATGTTTTTATTTACAACATAAAATATAAAGATAATTTATTTTCCATTTTCTGGTAAGTAATAAACATTTGAATTGATAAATCACTTTTATTGATATAACATTAAATTAGTATCAAATTGTCATTAGAGTGGTCTCATCAACGCTCAAGGTACATTGTAGTTATGTTCAATAACAACTTTTATTAAAATAAATGTTAAAAGTTAACCGTAACTACATTCTGTTAACAGTCACCCGTCAATTTATGTTATTCGACAGATGTCTTTTTAGTTGATCTGCACGGTAATAAACACAGTTTGGCCGTAAACTATAAACGAATCCATCACCTAAACTGCATACATCGTTATCAATTCAGGTATTGAATTTCCTTTTTAAAGTGATATTTACATGATCAGAAATTATATGTTTTGACGTTTTAATTTCCGTTGTTTTACAGTAAAATATAAATATGTGATGTTTTTGGCTGGAGTTGTACAATTAATAGCAGATACAGTTAGAAACTAAAAGAGTTATAATGTTATCGGAGCACAAATATATATCAAGCAAGTAACTTTACAAAATATAACTATTTAATGTATTACTTGACTTGTTAACTGTCTGGCGTAAAGATTTTAAATGTCCTGGTACTGCGAAGATACTCACATCCTTTACACATACGACTACGTATGTCCCCATAAAACATCGAAGACATGCCCACCCTTCTACACACATTGTCCACGTGAAGAACTAAACACGTGAAACGTCATCATCACATACGACATAATATGATGTGAGCACAAAACGGGATATGACGACTAAGCTGATCGTGAGAGTCGACACTCCTCTTCTTGGTTTATTCTTAAGAAATACACTTATTGACAAAAAAATATCATAAATAGAACATTATTAAACTCTAAAATAAATATAATTACAATTTATCAATCTTTTTTCTTTTACCACGAATCATTGCTGACAAAAGTATATATATTGGAAAATTAATTGATTTTGTACTAGATATTTTTCAAGTAATTGACTTCAAAATAATCGTAGAGAAATAACAAAGTCAAACATCTCCCATTTTTATAGTGAAACAATAATTTTGTTTTTTTGATATCCGACTAGTTTCCTAGAATTTCGTAAAAGTAGAAACAACATTAGTGTAACACTTTTAAATTGAAATTGTTTAGGACAAATTCTCCTTCCACAGTGAAGATAATTCCATAAAAATATAAATAAAATAAGTATTCATTTAGGTATGGATTTCGGGTTTCAGGAAAAGAGTTTTCTTCAAGCTTGTTCTGAAGCCATCTGTCTACAAAAATTCTCTAAATATATATCGTATGTGTATTCAATACACTAACCTAGGTGTAGCATCACGCTTGTTATAATAATCTTGTTTCCCCCTCAGTAAGTCAAGAACGAATTTCCTCATCGACATCCATACTTGATATGAGCTCGTTTTCCCCTTCAGTGAATTTTCACACTTCACAAACTCACTGTGTTTATATGTATATTCCTACAATACAATTTCCCTCATTTATACATATAATAGTATTTTAATTTAATTTTTATTAAAAATTGACTATTTAATTTTGTTATTTTAATGTATAATTTAATAAGTAATAAAAAACAAAACCATCCCCATGATAATTTACCACGTTCCAAACGGGTTTTTTACCGCACATTTTAAACTTAATACAACCATTAATCCCAATTAATAAATATATTTCCATTATTAGTTAATATTGATGAACAATTGTTTTTAAACTATAAGAGTAAAAAACATTGATAGTTACCTATTTAAAAGATAATCATTACTCTTAATTTAATCCTTTTAAAATGAGCGAAAAAAGGTCAGGTAGATATTAAATCATTTTATTGTTAAGAAAATATGTACAATTAGGCTAATAGCTAATGAAAATAATATTTGACACTACCAAACAGAACACCAATTTTGAAAAAAAACCGTACTAAAATTTTTTAAATTTAATAATTCAGGAAGGTAACTTTTATATTAATATATAAAGTTAACGAACAATACTAAAATAACGTACTCATATTAAATAATTCTTAATCCTATTATTGTCATCCCATTTAAATTGAGTTCATTGTTTTGTAAATATTTCGTCCTGTTTTCTTTATAAGATGAAATATTTTATAAAATATTTTGTTCTTCTTAAAAAAAGATAAACATATTTTACAGGTAATGTAGAGCCTATTATTCTGACAGTTAAGCTTTTTAAGGAATGTCAGCATTCTTAAAATTTTTACGTGGTGTTGGGAAGACTTCATTGTAAAAATTTAAACTATTTATATCTTACAGTACGAATGTAACTTAAAAATTTATGACTTACTTTAGAAAATTGTGTTTTTGATTTAAGTACGCCAAATATAAACTAAATTATAACAAACACAACTATTTTTAAAATTTGTCATGTCATTGTGACAAATAATGAATGCAGTTCCACACATTTCTAATATTGTAGAAGTGAGATAATTTTTTAAATTATTAAGCTTACCACAACGTTTTTTTCTAGATATTTATTTATGTTTATTTATTTAACTCACGTCATGCCATCTGGTCTAATTATGTATTTACTCTGATAATGTGTAATGAGTATTAAAATAATTGTGTTAAAATATTCATAAATAAAGCATTAATTTTATTCAATTATTTATTATACGTTAACAATCATTCTAATAAAAAATTTGAAAACTTAAATAAACTGGTAAAAATAAATAATTAAAAATGCAATATTGCCTTGGTTGAACATGTATATACAGTTGATCGTGCTTTTACCTTTCAAATACGGGAGTTTGAGTTTCCTTTTAAATTAAGTTCTTGTTTTGTTTTATGAATAAATTAACACATATTGTATAAATACAAATTACACTTTTGATTTTTGTATACTTTTATACAAAATTAAAACCAATTCGCATATAGTGTTAGAATAATGTATTGTCAAGTACGAGCTGTGACAAACCCCCTCTACCTCTCAGGGAACGATACATTCATTTGTTCAATAATCAGTGCTGGTCAAATCAGCTGTACTCCCCCCCCCCCATAGTAAACAACACCTAAACATTCTAGTCAATCTATTCCATCTCTACATAACACATGATCTTTGGTTTGTCACCCATGCAAGTATGAAGTATTGCAAGATGCAATATTACGCACTACAATATTCAGATCTTTTTTACAAGAACACCAGGGTTAGCAAAACTTGTATATATTTTTACAACATAAGTTGCTTTTGAAAAAAAGCATAATGTATTCATATTAAATTACTATAAGTTAGGTTATGTTACGCCTGATTTCATTAGGTAATGTGGTGTAGGATACATTTACGTGGCCGTTCGTAATTCAAATAAAATTTAATGCTCAACCAAAATTAGTTCTTGGTATAAAAAGAATTTCACTTTGCTGAAAAAAATCATGACGCACTAAACAAGTGATAAAGTGAAACAACATCTTAAAAATAAAACTAACCTAATTTCAATGAAATATGATGTTAATATATGAATTTTTAATGTCAAACCTTAACGCAATTATTAAATGTGTATATGTATTTATTTATGAATGGATTATTGAATTACATTTTACTGGTATTTACAATACATTGTTAAATGTCAAAATAAATGTATAGTTATTGTATAAAGGAATATAGAAAAGGGGTATAGCAGTTTCGAAAACTGAAGTTGTACATGAAGTAGTATAAAGTCAACATACAAACATCTCATTTCGTTTAATACCACATTTCTCACGTTGGTTGTCAGTAAATATGAATGTCAGTAGTAACACTGACTAAATTAGAATATCGTAAAAAAAATTTATATTTAACTAATTTATGTTTGCACTTTATGCATTTATACTTAAAGTAATCAAAAATGTAAAATAAAACGACTAACGCTAAATAACAATATATCAACTGCCACCATACTGGTCACTTAACATTCCATATGAAAAATGGCACTGTTTATAATGGAAACATTATAACTACGTTACCAACACGTTATTAGCCTCGCGTGATCGGTGTTGTTCATTGTTTAAGGCTTAAGTACTTTCGTTACAAACTAAAGTTATGTTGAAACACGATTATCGCATTGCCTATATTTTTTAAGTGATATAATTGGCGAAATGCGTTTAACAAAGCCAATGTATAATTTTATATTTTCAATATGACAACAATATTAGTAGATAGTGTTTTATTTTGACTATTTTTTATGTCCTACAATTAATAGTTATAAGTATATTAAAAATTTTATAATTATTAAATTACAAGTTGAACACTTTGATCTTATTTCACAAATTACTAAGAATAAATTATCTTTTAGTAGTTTAACCACTAAAATATTATATAAGTAAAATATAGTATTTCGATAAGATCATATGTAATTATAATTCAATTGTAATTGTAAATATTACGATAAGTACAAAAATAATCCTTGAAAACATAAACCTTGAAAACAGAAACGAATAGAATGTTATAAAATTACATCATAAAAAGAAAAGAAGGAGGCCAATCACCGCAGGACAGATTTCCTTCTAACTATGTCAGAGTTTTTTCAACTTACACTTAATCTTTAATAGGTGATTTATTGACTTTGATCAATGTAAATTAGATATTTAAACAGTACGAATTTCACTTTCTTCTTTAATTTTCCTGTCAGACTTTTCATCTTTTAAATGGAGGATATATATTTTGCTTCTTTATAAGCCCATTCTATCCTTCCTCAGATTTCCTAAAACCAACATTACCTATTTTTAAAGCTCTTAACCAAGTTCACTTTCCTTCCATGCAGCCATTCCTGAGTCTTAATTTGGACCTTCAGTTCAAATGTTCATCTTCCATGATAAACTTTCTTCTTCTCATTCCCTTTTACCTGTCCATATAGTTAAAGTTATGGCTTTCTGGCTTTCTAAACCAACATTCTACTTTTATCCTAGATATCTTTACTTTTTTACTCTCCCTCAACCTCTCCCTTACGACTATTTTATGAATTCATGGTTTCATTTCTGGCATCCTTAACACCGAACGTAACCGTTGATGTACACAATGTATGAAAAATATTATATTTTCATACTATTTCAACACTAGGCATATTTTATTCTTCAAAGATCCTATAACAACTAATGTCTTGCCCCATGGTTCTATTACTTAATACATACGTTAATAATTTTACCCACGTCGATACTGGTGGTGCCATGCTATAACCTTTAACCCAGCTACTTGGAGACAAAGTGTTGTGGAGATTGTAGGTGATAGGCTCTATACTCAGTCATTAAAACCGACATGGCGCCCACTCAATGTTTGCTATCTACCTAAACATTATTAGAGAAGTCTGGGGTGTCCATATTCGGTGGTAGTCAGTGTCCGCATGTTGTGTTAGAGGAGATGACTGAGTATCAAGCTTGTCAATTAGCTGAAAATCAGACCAATACTACGTGGTTCGGATTCCATGTAAACCTGTTAGTCCCTTAGTTTCCCTGACTATTTGCCAATTAACAAATTACCCTTTCTGAATAACAGTAGAACTCATTTAGTGACCAGACTCCAGACTACAAGTAATCCACACCCACGAAATAAGTCATATACACTTTAAAATACGCATAAAGTTGTGTCGGCATCTCATCTGTAATATAAGTATAATACAAATTACTATGCGGTACATAACATCATCATCCTTCTTCACTTTATGACTGTCCCGCAGAATATTCATTTCTGTTTCGCTAATTTCATTATTTCACTCTTTCCGTCTTTAAAAGCCCCCGCAACTATTTGAGTATTATATTTACCCATTTTTTTATACAATTTACTTACATGTTAACCCTCTACAGGTTGGTACCAGCCAATTCCACTGTATAATTATTATTTTTAATCTTTATTTTATTATTTCCTAGATTGTGTGGGTCGGAAATAACAAAAACATAGTTAATGGAAATGACGATCGGCATATTCCTCTACTTTTATTCTTTTTTACTTTAAACCATAGCCGCCAATATCATTCGTAATTGGTATAGATAGAGAACCATCAACAATAACAATACGTCAAAAGAAGATTTAGTGGGCCTAATAAAATAAAAAAATAACAAATACTTATATTTATTGAAATCCTATAATACCTCAAATGTTATCATTTATCATGTTAAATACTAGGCGAGTAGCTTGAAATTAAAAAAAACCAAATTATATCCTTTAATGTAAAAATTTTAATCAAGTTAAAAAGTTTCAGTCTTTTTATCAGTAAATATGTATTTTTTAAATATATTTTAATAAAGTTAAACAATCTATTAAAAGTACATTGTACGTCAGTAATATATTTTTACTGTATTTATTTGACAAGTGTCTACTTATTCAATGTATTACCTGAACCACAAGGTATTTTTTTAATCTTGGAATCGTTCTAAAATTTCACAGCCTTGTACATCGTTGTATGTTTGATCTTTTAGATTTATAGTCTCATCATAAGCTGACGTTATTTGATTCACAGAAAATGTTTATATAAATTAATGTACGATATAAATAAGATCTGCTAGTTCTACCATTTACTAATAAGTAGTAGATAGTAGATTATTAAAGAACTAAAATAATATTTTTATATTTTTGTGGACTTATTAGTTTGCACATAAACAAATCAATAAATTATTTGCGAAAAACTGTTTGATTTCCAAAACTTGACTGGAAATTACAACATATATCTTACCCATGAAATTGAAACTTTTTGGTACACAAAAGGAAATATAAGAATCCATTGGGTTGTGAAACGCTGGGTGGGTCTCAGTGTCCAATTGTAATGGTGTTCAGCAAGCCTCCCTCAACAATGGCCCATTGTCTAAGTGTTGATGAAAGGGGGCAATCAGCTGTGCCATCAGACACCTCACTTAACATCTATGTGGACTCCATAGACGGTTTTCCGGACGTTTGAAAAATGTTCCTCAAATCCCAGCGTCCGGTTTTACGGACGTTCAAAAAATGTTCCAAAAATCCTATCGTCCGTACCGGCGATTATTAGTCGGTGATTTTAATAATTATGAATACGTTTGAAATTTCAGTTGTATCTATATAAATATTATCGGAATGAATACACAGGGTGGAAAACATATGGATACGTTTTCACAACTTTTGTATGACTTCACTTGTGAAAGAGAACTCTTGTAAATGATCATGGTTTTTGAACATACTTTTTGACGCCATTAACGACATTTCATCTTTTCAGGGGGACGGCCCATGAGAAATTAAACGAACATTTTCAATGTAAGTCTAGGTCGAGCCTGGTGTCAAATGAACGATAGATATATTAAAGAAAAATTAATTGCCGAAAACCCGACTTCGAAAGGTTTATCCTTTCCAGAGTATTGGTCATTTGAGTTTTAAAGTAACTAATTTGAGAAATATTATTTCTTCACTATTTAACTGTTTCAATTAAATTATTCTGATAAAAAATATACTTTATAGAACACAATTCTTCAAAAAAAATAATAATAATAAATAAATAAACTATAAAATTATCTATGGAAAGAATAACGTTACGTAAAAACGTTTCCATATTTTTTTTGCACCCTGTATATAAATGTAATAGAGATAAAACAGATAGAATAAATACAACAGATAAAATAAATAGACCATGTTAGAGAGAACACAGGTTCTATTTGTGGCCTTGAAAATGTATCATTAATATTCACCTTGTACTGTACTGTTTCTCCCCCTTACTCTGTCTGATAAGTTTTCCACATCGATCAGTACTCTATGGCGAATAGCTTTAGTAAGAGTGAAAAAGAGATCAATCCCTAATTTAAAAAAGTTTATAAAAATAAATGATAAAGGACTTTGATAAGCCTACCTGGCATTTTTCAATCGATTGTACTATAAATGTGAACACGTAAGGAAAGTTTAGTTTATTTTATCTAAAAAGTATTTATGTGAACTTTAAATTAAAATCAAGGTATTTATCTCTGTAAAATATGAAGTTTTATAATAAGATAAAAACAAATAAATACCTCTTTTTCTGATTTTTAATAAGCACTATCAAAGTAATTCTACCTTATGTGAAAATCATGTTTTACAACATACTTTTCATTTCCTAAAGTACTGGATACATGTCTTTATGTGACATTTACAATTCTTCTTATTGTTTATTCATTAGAGTTAATTCATCATCTAAAAATTATACTACCAGTGTACTTTGCTATTATTGGCCAGTTGTTTTGTTCTTGTTTTATTATGGAAGATCTCTCCAGCCAATCATAAAATTGCTAAGAGTTCCCGGAATTGCAATAAAGGAATATATGAAAAGTTGTATATCAGTAATTCAGAGGCAGGCAGAAGTCATCTTAATTAAACTGACTGTACCATGTGTGTGAGTCAATAAGGAAACAAACTTCAAAATATCCTTACAAGCGTTGAAAGTTTTACAATAGGGAGTAGAAAATTGTTTTGTCCTATGGATGTAACCTATTGATGTAGGATAAGAAGAGTTATGATTCCGTAATATTTATAATCAAACAGAGTAGCTGAGGGTGAAAAATAAACTTGACGAATGTCAAGAAGAAGCTCTCTGATGGAATAAACAGACTAAAATCAAATGTTCAACCACTCGTATTCTAGTTCTTTTGTTAAACTATCTAATTGTCCACGAATCTTCGTTCGGAACCCTTGAGAATATCTGAGCTCTACTACGTCATCTGGCTTAACTTTTCCTAAGTTTTTATTAACGAACTGTAGCTTTAATAATATAAATTAAGCTATATAGTTTGTTTAGTATATAATTGGCTACTTAAAAGACAAGTTTAGTTTTTATGAACATTTCAGTACAGCCAAAACAGAGGAAAATCAAATGGGTTGCTAAAATAAGACATAAATGAAGCTGATACAAGAGAAACCAAATAAAAAACAGGAACACATTGTGTCAAACTATATGTTATTTACAATTAGGGAAATAAAAATGGATCGTTTCAAATAAAGTGTGAACAATCATAATTGCGTCATTGACAGTTATGCACTTGCCAATATAAGAAAATTAATATTAATAATAATACGTTAATATTATTTCATGCACTCACACTTACACTCACACTTACACTCACACTTACACTCATACTTACACTTACACTCACGCTCACGCTCACGCTCACACTTACACTTACACTCACATGTACACTCACACGTACACTCATACTTACACTTACACTTACACTCACACTCGCAGTCGCACTCGCACTCACACCCACACTCACATTTACATTCTCACTTACACTCACACTCATACTCACACTTAGACTTACAGCCACAACACACTCATACTTACACTCACAATCACACTCACACTTACACTTACACTTACACTCACACTCACACTTACACTCGCCTACACTCTTGATGATCGGGGTCTTAAGAACAAATCCACATTTACTGATGAAGTAACCCACCCGCCCACCCATACACGTACTGTGGTATTGACCCACCAGCCCACCCATACATATACTGTGGTATATTTAATTTTAAAAACCTACAAATAAATAAATAATAACTACAAATGTAATTTAATGAAACAGTCGTAACATTATAATTATATTCGTGACCGAATTAACTTCCAGAATGACAATCCACGAGAGATTAAATCAAGTAATATTTAATTTATAGAGTTACAAGATTCATGCCATGACAGTTATATCGCCACAAACCATCTATCACGTATTGCATCCAGATAATTAGTTTCATATCAACAGAGCAGTGAACAGATAATGTAAATATATCCCCACCACAAGATAAACGTGTATGTTAAACACGGTATTGTATATTGGAATTTATCAGTTCTTCGTGATTGAACATTGATTAAATACCATTTTATATTACAATATATAATGTTTCGTTAACCTTAATCCAATTATAAAGTATGTTTTGGATTATAATACTGATGAAATCATCAGAAATTTAAAGCAAAGCAAAATAAACTTTTTAACTCCGTAGACTGGGCATAATTTAAATAGTGTTTAGCGACACATTTTATAATCACACTTAATCACTTTATGTGACTATACAAACATGATACATAATATCATGTATAGACAAATTTAAGTTCCAAAAATACTCAGACAAAGATTGTAATAGTTGAAATAAATCCACAAATTTCTTAATACTAAACCAACCACAGTTTTATAAGTTTGTAAGACTGAAAATTATGCGATGTTATCCGACATATATGAAACAGGCTACAATTTGCATACTTATATAATGTCTTATTATATATGACATATTGTTCTTTATATGGACCATCTACGAAGGCAAATAGGGATCATCATTTATTCTTAAACGTTCCATTATGTAATAACCCATGTACCAAACAATCATTTCTTAGAAAATAATTTTCAATAAAAAATTTAAAACGTAAATTTAACCTTCATAAACCTTTTAAATATAAACCTGTTACATAAAATAAACAATACTATACAAAAGTTTGAAAATTAAGTTAATACATAGATAAAGAACAGATTACTTTTACTAATTTTTCCAAATATATAGAATACAGTGAGATGGTAGAGAATGAAGAGAACAAGATCTTTTGTGAGATTTTTTTTCTGAAGAATATTTGGTACCTTTGAAGCAACTTTTCCTCCTTATATATGTGGTTCACCTTGTAGAAAATGTCAAGGCTTGTCAGACAAATATTATGGAACAATATTTCCCTTAAAGATCCGTTCATGAACCTGTTTATTTTAAATAAATATCAACCTGGGAAATGCCAGTAACACGAAGTAGGTATGATTTAATAGCAGTGTAATACAACCATGTAGAAAGCCTTGACAATATTTCAGAATAATTACTTCGTAATATTTTCGGTGATATTACGATATAAATAAAGAATACGCTCGATCAGGTAGTACGTAGAAATAAAATAATTTGGACTAGAATAACTAAATAAGTCTAAATTAATTAAAACAAAAATACTTGATAACTGTTTCTAAAATTTGAAAAACACCAAGTGTCATTTGTATTACAGCATTAATTTTACTATCTGCTATGTATGCATGGAAAGCAAATTAAAATTAGACTTTCAAACACATAACCAGTGAAAAGTATGACTATTGCGTAAATGATAAAAATATTCCACGACCTTTAGGTAGTTTTTAAATAACAAATGCAGAAAAGTACAAGTGGAAATCATTCAAAGAGCAAAATGTTTACTAATATATACATGGTTAGACAATGTAACATTAAACCTATTACAACAGTAAAGCAGCAATGGTATAATACCAACAACAAAATGGATTATGAAAGTAATAACAGTTTAAATAGGCTATAGCAAAATTAATAGTTAGACATACTATAGTAAAATAAACATTCATTATAGTTAAATTGAAACCTCTAGAAAGTGTACAGTAAAATACCTTTAACACATTTGTTCATATTTTGTACGATGTTCATTTCGACTTATATCAAGCCATCTTAAGGTACATGTATGATGGCTTCATATAAGTGGAAATGTACATCGTACAAAAAATATGAATAAATGTGTTAAAAGTATTTTATAATTAACATTTTATTAAACATTCATTAATATGTAAATTAATATATATATATTGATTAAATGTAATGTTAGGGAGAAAAAAATTTTCAAAAACACGTAAAAATAAATAAAAAGGAAATAAAAAAGATTTAATGGAATATATACTTCATGCAATCTTACACGTTTATGTAAAAGATGTGTTACCGGTCCTCCGGGCCGGATGGATTAGCCTCAACGCCTATGGATTCAGTGAAGAAATTGGATTTGAAGTAATTTTGAACGTATATTTTTAACATTTCAACATAATTATCTCTTTCATTTTAATCATTTGGGTATAAAGATCATACTTGCAAAATCAAGATAGAACAATTGTCTTTGTTTGTCACAAGGTCTTACAGGTTAAAAGACAAAAGACAAAATTACAGTAACAGTTGTCTATACTGTACGTTCACTTCCAATGCCATCCTAATCACAGCGCTGTGAGCGCTCAGCTGACATCACTGCAAACGTCATTGTTGTTTATATTATGGGGTTAATGTTTAATTACATTCTTTATCGAGATAAATACGACTAATAACATAGTATTATTGTTATTACTGCTCCTTGGTGCATTTTATTTTATTATTTTACCCAATAACATTACGGTATATTGTTTACAAATTGGTAAAAATCAGATATTTAAATTGATCGGCCGGTTAATAAACACAGTATAATCATAAACTGTAAACAAGTCTATTACTTAAACTGCATATATCGTTATCAACTCAGATAATAAATATCCGTTTTAAAGCGATATTTTCATGATCAGTAACGATATGTAGCAAACTGTAACGATTCCATTTCCATTGATAGTGAAGATACGGTTAGAAAATGAATATGTTATACTGTTATCGAAGCACAGAGTTTAGATAAGTAACCTTACAAAATCTAGCTATTAAATCTTTCATCTTTTTTTATCCTTTATGATTATTGCCAAAAACTGCAAACGACGTATTGCATGAATATGTTATACTGTTATCGAAGCACGGAGTTTAGATAAGTAACCTTACAAAATCTAGCTATTAAATCTTTCATCTTTTTTTATCCTTTATGTTTATTGCCAAAACCACAAACGACGTATTGCAATATTACAAAATAACAAAACACGAATAAGATTTAGTTATTAATTAAACTTTTATTTTAAAGAAGCCTTCAATTTTGTATAAGCACTTTTCTAATAAATACTAGCTTATTCAATTTATCATAATTAATTGAATTAAACATACAATTCTAAAACCTAAATACCATTTACAGACTGGTCATAGATTGTCAATACCGTAAGGTACTATGCCATGAAAATTGGCACACATATTCATTGCACATATGCATTGCAAATATTTTAAAATATTTTATTTTAAAAAGTCATTTAAGAAAGATAAAATATAGAGATACCAAGCATTAGAACCATTATTCGCGTTCAATTCTTGTTTAGAGAACTTACAACGGTGCAAATTAGTATATTACAATATACTATTAAAAGCTTTACGTTTTTATTATCCTCTTTTAGTTGTCGACGTAAGTACTACTAGTTTCATGGCAACGTACCTCATCCTCAGGTACATTCTCTGTTGGGATTCGTCGTAGAATCAAACTGAGACAAACAGTAGTAGAAAACAATTAAAACACTGATACAATGATTACACATTTCTTACATACACAAATATACTTCCGTCGCGGAGCATGCACGCGTGTTTTAGTCGGGCCAGCGATGACCTGTTTATGAAGATACTCGTACCATTTACACGTACGTGTGCTTTCAGCTACGATGCGATTTAGGGCATTTTGGACAACCAAATATCGATGTAAGCATTATGTATGACGACAGTGAAATTATCGACGTGAGCATTATGTATGACGACAGTGAAATTATCGATGTGAGCATTATGTATGACGACGATGAAATTATCGGTGTGAGCATTATGTGTAACGACAGTGAAATTATCGATGTGAGTATTATGTATGATGACAGTGAAATTAAGAATTCAAAATTATTACGACTGATCATGGCAGTCAAAACTTCCGTTGCTGGTTTAATACCAAGAAATACATTTATCGACCAAACCTTTTCGTAAAGATAACAATATTCAATTTCTTTTTTACAGCTGGAAAAATAATTTTAGCTTAAATACACGTTATCGCTGTATAGCCTTAAACACTTATAATGCTGGTCCGATCAGACTTCTCAAAAGTACGAAATAAAAAGAAATAAAACAACGGTAATATGGTCTAAGTTGAAAAGGTTTTGGACAAACTTTCCTACCATAAAACTGATATATTTGCACAAACATATGTGAAATAAAATATTCATTTAGGCACGTGTTTTAGTTAAGTCACACGACAACGGGTTTCCTTAAAATTATTTTAAAGCCATTTGTCTACAAAAATTCTCTAAATATATATCGTATGTGTATTCAATACACTACCCTAGGTGTAACATCACGCTTGTTATAATAATCTTGTTTCCCCCTCAGTAAGTCAAGAACGAATTTCCTCATCGACATCCATACTTGATATGAGCTCGTTTTCCACTTCAGTGAATTTTCACACTTCACATACTCACTTGGTTATTATCTGTTATAACAGTACAATCTCATTTATATATACCTTAAATAGTTGTTATCACAGTATACCTGAAACACATATCCTGATGGTTTTGTAAAACCATCCCGTATATGTATGAAATTATTTTAGTATTATATGAATGATTAAATTCTTAAATATTAAATTAAATTTTAATGAATAAATTTAATTAGTACTATTTAATTGAATGAAATTGTATAGGTTCACATTTATAAAATGTAATACGTATATTACATTCACATACTAATATTATATTACGTTCATATTTATTCAATAAAATAAATTTTAAAATTGTTTATTTTACGTTTTTATTTGTAATTAATAATAAACATATCCATGCCTATGCTAATTTAATATGCTGATAAACATATTATTTGAAAATAAATGTGTAATAAATTTACCGTCCATATATTTTAATTTGGTTTATGTTAATTTCGAAGAACATTTTTTTAGATATTGACCAATTTTAATTATTTATAATTAATAAAAAATCTTAAATAAACCTTTTTAAATTAGTAACATCAAGCCTCAAAAGAAACATTGTCATTTTATATATACGACATAATTAAAACCTACGACATAATTCAAGTTGGTCGTGTGAGTTCTCACCATTAGGTGGAATTATTATTAATAAAATGTTTACTGAGAACCTCATGAGAATAGACTTTAATGATTTCTACAAAGTGTAATAAATCACTTTATAGAAATGTACAAGTGTATAAGTAAAAATTGTTGAGTTTCTGATAATAATTAAAATATATATTTTCAATTGTTATCATAATATTTAGTATAATAACAAACTAACAATATTTAGATAACATACTCGAAAGTTTAAAAGCAATCGAAAAGTTTAAAATTGCACATTGTTATCCAAATTGAATCCGATTAATTGTTTTTTAAATTATTTTTTAGAATATCTACTATACATTGGTATATATCAAAATAAACTATATTTTACAGTTAATTTAGAAACATAGTCTCCTAACATTGCCATTTTTTAGAGAAATTGATATATTCTCTCAGTGTAATATGGTTGAAAGAGGAGTTTTAGAACAATTAAAACTAACGATATAATATTTACATTATGAAACTGTAAAGTTTATGATTTCTTTTTGAAAATTGTGTTTTAAGAAATAAAGGCAATAAATGTGTCTTCCTGGAAGTCTTTTATTTTTATTTATATCACAAATAATGCGTATGTATTCATACAAAGCATAAATGTAACCTTCTGGTTTACATGTATGACATGTTCTTTTACAGAGCTGTTATCGATGTTACGCATTTTATTTGACCCCTTTAGTTTATTTATTACACGTTATGTTATTTTAATTATCTATTTACTTTGGTAAAGTGAAATTAGATTTAAAATGTTTGTAAAAATAACAATAATTTAATAAAATTTTTGTATCGTATTAAAAATCTCATTCATTGATCAATTTTTAAAATACAACGAAACTGATCGTAGAAAAGAATTCTACTTGCAATATGTCCTGGAAATAATTACTTTGCACTTATCTACAATATTTTAAAGAAATCATGTAGTGTTCTCATGTTAGTGTATACTTGTATACATTAACAGTTTCAAGAATGCATCAATATTGTTATTAAAAAATAAATACACCTTAAAAAGACGATAAATACGTAAATACAATTATTGTTTTTTTAGGAATAAATTTATAATTATTTATGAATCCAAATTGAAGTTTAATTTCTTCATTTTTCTATATAAAATGAGAATCACTGGATAATAATAGTGATAACGTAGTCTAAAGTCAGATATAAGGCGTGATATTCAAGACCTCTGGGAGCCTGCTCATATCAGTGGTGCTCCCTCCACTCCAACACCTCAGGGAGCCTGGTCAGATCAGCTGTGCTCCCCTCCTCTCCAATAACTCAGGGAGCCTGGTCAGATCAGCTGTACTCCCCTCCACTCCAACACCTCTGGGAGCCTGGTCAGATCAGCTGTGCTTCCCTCCCCTCCAACACCTCAGGGAGCCTGATCAGATCAGCTGTGCTCCCCTCCCCTCCAACACCTCAGGGAGCCTGGTCAAATCACCTGTGCTCCCTTCCCCTCCAACACCTCAGGGAGCCTGGTCAGATCAGCTGTTTTCCCCTCCCCTCCAACACATAACTCTTCCAGTCAATCTAATCCATTTCTACATAATACATAGACTTTGCTTTGTCATATTTGTAGATACGACTGATTCCCTAAGACAATGGTGCAAAATAATGGGGCTTAATATAAATGTCTAATATCTACAACTTGCTCACTTTACTAAAAAGAACTCCCTTTTAAGGGATAAAAGAACAAAAAAAGCTAAACTGACAAGAAAAAGCCATCAAAGTAAAATTATTATTGAACAATGTCTATTTCGATAACTAGATGGTCTGTTTAGAATAATAATATCAAATTGATAGAAAATTCCATTCCAAATTTGAATGATAATACTTGTGTTACATAGAATAGGAATACACTAAATAAAGGAACACTTATGTGTTCTTGTAAAAAGTGTTAAGAATAAAAGGGGGGAGATTCTTGTAACGTACATAAATATAAAACAAGCTCAAATAAGTATAGATAGGAAACGTTAAACTTAAAAGAACATTCTCGAGATTTATTTAAATGTATGCCAAGTAATTAACTATGGTAGGCAACTTCATAAGGTAGTTCAACCGGTTTTTGGTGAGTTAATTATTCCCCAATTTTATATTCAAAATTAGTTAATGCACCTTCCCTTGAGGATGGAAAAATACAATATATTTATAATTTTAAAGGTAAAAAAGGTATTTTTACACTTTTAAAAATTGTATATATTTTTATATTTCAAAAAATAATAGCATCTAAATCCATTCTGTTATGTGTAAAAAAAAAAGGAATACAAAATTAAATATGTACCTTGACGGTTTTGTTTTGTAGTTGATTTAAAATCAGCTAATTTCGCCACCATAAGGCCACCAGTTCCAATGTAGTGGTTATTAACATTTTTTCTATTTTTCGTGTCTTAAGGGAAGGTGCATTAACTAATTTAGATTGGAAAATTTTGAAATAATTGACTCAAACCAATTGCATCACCTTAAATATGTGTATTCAATTTGGAAATATTTTACATTAAAGATTAGTACCAAATTTTAATAAAGGAAATTATCCTAAAAGATTTAAAAATCCTACACTTAGTTTAATTTTATTCATTAATTTATTGACAAGACTTCCAACCTTTTGATATGGGTGGTGAACGAGCATAGTAATTTTTACTAAGAACATAATATAATTATTACAAAGGTCCATATCCTAGTAGGGGGAAGTCCGGTTTGAGGCAATTAATTTCTCTTGAGTAGATCTTTCATTCGATTTCAAACTCGACCTAGGCTTACGATGAAGATTTTCGTATAACTCCTCACCCTCTGAAAACATGAAATATCGCTAAAGGCGTGAAAAAGTTGGCTCTTCTAATGATGAGAACCTTTTCCGTTAATTGACTACCACTAATTATCATCGCAAGTACGGTTAGGTTAGGCTAGGTTAGGTTAGGTTAGGTCAGATTAGGCTAGGTTAGGTTGGGTGGCTACTAAAGTTCATCACAAACTGGTAAATCCAATGATTGACTTACCACAGAATGCACTCCCCGTGTGTAAGTTCTTGGATAGCGATAAGATGTACAGCGATTTTGGATTCCTAGCGGATAAGGAATACCGCAGTGGACGTAAAGTTGAGTAGGGATCAGTCTTTAGAGCAATATAAATTTTACTATGTGGTATTGAATTAACGGAAAAGATCCAATGTGATCCAAGTATTAAAAAAGTCGTGAAAGCGTTTCTATATTTGTTTCCACCTTGTATAGGCCAAACAACTCAATTGTGAGAGATAAATAATACAATCTATGTACGAATAATTTAGGGTAAAAATAGTAACATTTAAACTGCCAGTATTTCAAATATAACACTAGTCTGTTTAAAATGGAAACATTATTAAACATACTAAGTTATCAAAACATCATCAGCTTTCGCGTGATCGGTTTTGTTCGTTGTTTATGGCGTAAGTGCTTGCGTTACAAAATAAAGTTGAATCGAAATATAATTTGGCTATCTTATCAATGCGATCTGTAATAATTGTAGAAATGCTTTTAACTCAACCATTTATATCTTTATTTTAACAATATGTGTAATGTAAGCCTTATGGATTGATTGCATGAAAACAATATTACTAGAGGGAGTTTAATTGTAATCAAACTAAATGTTTTAGGGATCTAATAAACAAAGAAAATTAAAACTATATCAAAATTAAATTATAATAATGAATTTAGAGGTACAGTATAAGAAGATCTTTGGGAAGTTATCAATAATAGATTTTATCTTATGTTAGATTAAAATCACGTAGATTTTATATAAGTAAAAGACAATATTACGATAAGATTATATGCAATTTGTTTTAAGATATATTTTAACTGTAACTGGAAAAATTAATGTACGATATTTACAAAAAGAACAGTCCTTGAAAAAAAAACAACTGAAAAACATGCCAAACAAAATTTATAATTTCTAAATTAAGTCCATCATTGAAAGAAAAAGTGGGCCAATTTTAGTACTGGAAAACCCGATTTACAGACTATACACTAAACTAATGAACCAATGTCTTTCAATATTAGCCGTTTTAAAGCTTACATTGAATCATATCTGATAATTTCTTCTACTGTCAGCGCAGAAATTATGTGCACCCAATAATTCTTGTAGGTTATTTTCTAAGAAACGAAGAGGTCTATGAACACTTAAATTCATACCTTTGTCCTCCTTGTTTAATTTTGCGTTGTGAAATAAAAATTTACAAAATTGTATTATACGTTATATTAATGTTTATCTTAGATGGAACTAAAAATGTACAAGAATTTTAATTAGTTTTCACTTAACATAAAATTTACACCGTTGATGTAGCACATTTATATTTTAATACGCGGTTGATAGGAATATTTCCTATAAGTTTTATACATTTTTATAAGTCTCATCCATCCTTACTGGGGTTTTCTATCCTCATATCCTTCTATTATAAAATATTTTCTCCGTGTCTACTTACATAACGTGTAGCAACAAGCTTGAAAGTACTAATATAGGCCTTCAGCTCATAAATCAAAACATTTCAATTTTTATAATCTCCCTTTCCTCCCATTCATTTTACCTGTCCATAAGGTTCAAGTTATGCTTTTCCTAGTTTCACATTCTTCTTTCCTCCTGGCCATTTGTACATTCTAGCCTCCCTCATTCTTTTCCCCAAGGCCTGTTTTATGAACTTATGAACTATCCATTCTGATGTCCCCTACATCTTAGCAGCGTAGGTGGTGTGACAAATATTCTATTTTATCCTAGTCAAACACCAAGTGTCTTGTACTCATGAAATATACTTTAAAGATAATTTATTCTTCCACGGTTCATTACTTATGAACCGTGATACATATGAAACAATACATATGAACTTAGAGTGCTTCAAGGTACTTAAACCAATCTTAACTTTTCAGTATATTCCTTTTCGCAATAAAATTCTTCAATGTTTTCATTCCCAACTACTATCATTACTTCAATATTTCCTTCATTTTAATCCATCACCTTCATCTTTGTATTCCATCTATTCGGTGGTTCCTACACTTTGGCCATATTTATAACACTTAATACAACATTACTGACAAACATCATAATTTCATATCCCTTTTCATCCCTATTTTACTCTCCCAAAGCACTCACGGTCTCCATGTTACAGCCAATAGAATTGGTGACTAATAAAGTCCTTGAGAACAAATATTTTTTACTTAATATCAGCCTTCCTTGTCATTCGTAATAGGGTTAGACAAACATTAGTATGAGAGTAGAAGATTAGATCAAACTTATTTACGTTTAAAATAAGACAGCATCGTACATTTAGTACAAATAATTTATATCAGAGAATGTTACTACTTATCATTGGTACTTTAAAGTTAGTAGCACGAAATAGAATAATCATTTAAATGAAATGATTTATTAATTTGTACAGAAATAAGTCATAAGTTATTTAGAAAAAAACTGCTTGAGTTACGAAGCTTGATTGGAAATCACAACATATCTCTTACCCATGAAATTGAAAATTTTTCGTACACAAAAGGAAAGATAAGAATCCATTGGGTTGTGAAACGCTGGGTGGCGCTCAGTGTCCAAACAGAATGGTGTTCAGCAAGCCTCCCTCAACAATGGCCCATTGTCTAAGTGTTGCTGAAAGGGTGCTATCAGCTGTATCATCACACACATCACTTACCATGCATTCATCCATGTAGACTGCACGTACCAGCAAATATTTTATCCTATATGTTGTGATTTGTTATGCTGGTGAATATATTTGAGATCCCTGTCTCATGTCATAGCCATCTCACGACTTTAAAATGAACGGATTGTTATAAGAGAAGAGTCTGTAGTCATAACCTAGCCAATAGCTACAATTTAGGATCGATAGAAATATTTTTCATTTCATTATGTGTTTGTTATAATAATTTTACCATCGATCTAATCTTCCAAAGAAAGATCAAACTTGTGTATTTATATTGCTTTTAGTTATAAAAATTAGCTATTTCTGCTTAATACCACCTATTATGATAAAATACCAATATGGACGATAGTCATTTTACTTTATAGAGTCTCTATTAAGTTACTTAACTATTAACGTAGCCAGTGACCTTGACCGGAGGGTTCCGACGTTATCGCGAGATAACAGCGTCAAGCAACATCAAGCGTGGCTGTTCCTTGGATGGGTCACTGAGTGATCCCGTCCTTGCACGCTGCTAGATTCCTTGGTCACTGTTGGTGGTTCGAAAGTCATCCTTAAGCCGTTGGTCTTTTTATTTTATTTTATTTAAAATCTTTGTAAATTTCTCGTATTATTTTTACTGGCCATTTTTATACGTGAGATAACTGAAGTTGTTCTTATTTTGACTGTATCTATTATGGCGTATTCATTTTAAAGCAAAAACATCCCACCAGAGATGATAAGTGAATGGCGGTTATTGGCCATTTGTTTCACCCTTGAGGGCCAGATAAACTTTGTTTTATGGAATATCACCCCAGTGAGACATACAACTGTTATGAGTTCCCTGAATAATATTAAGGGAATATATGACACGTGGTATATGGGTAATTTAAAGGCAACCAGAAGTCGGCACTAGTGGCACAGTGCTGTAACTCAGCTACTTGGAGACAAAGTGTTTGGGAGATTGTAGGCGATAGGTTCCATGCTCGGTTCTCTTAATACCGACACGGCGTCCGCTCAGTGGTTGTCATCAATATAGACACTACTAGAGAAGTCTGGAGTGTCCGTGTTGAATGATAGTCAAGATTCGGGTGTTGTGTAGAGAAGAAAACTAAGTGTCAAACTTGTCAGTTAGCTGAAAATCAGACCAACACTACGTGGTTCGGATTCCACGTAAAGCTGTAGGTCCCATAGTAGTCCTGGCTATTGGGCTATTAATAAATAGTCCTTTCTGAGCTAAGTCGAACTCAGATAGTAACAATGACTACACTCGTTCATCTACACTCATCGCACTCATTCATGCCTCATATTCGCCCATATCTCTACGATCGGCGTCTTAGAGATGAATAATGAATAATAATAATAATGTTAATAAAACTGACTGTACCATGTTTGTGAGTCAATAAGGAAACAAACTTCAAAATATCCTTACAAGCGTTGAACGTTTTACAATAACAAGTAGAATAATATTTTGTCCCATATGTGTAAATGAAGTAGCTGTTTCCATGTTCTGATAATTAAAATAAACTGAAAACATTTAAGAAATAGCTCTCTCATCGGATAAGTATTGGGAAACACTAACTAAAATAGCTCTCTCATCCGACAAGTATTGGGAAACACTAACTAAAATAGCTCTCTCATCGGACAAGTATTGGGAAACACTAACTAAAATAGCTCTCTCATCGGACAAGTATTGGGAAACACTAACTGAAATAGCTCTCTCATCGGATAAGTATTGGGAAACACTAACTGAAATAGCTCTCTCATCGGACAAGTATTGGGAAACACTAACTAAAATAGCTCTCTCATCGGACAAGTATTGGGAAACACTAACTGAAATCAAATACTGAACTAATATACTTTTAATATTTTTGCCCTTTGTTAAATTATCTCTTTGTACGAGAATATTTTTACAGGACTCTGAAGGGTTGTAGTCATTCTGTCTAATAGACTTGGTTAACTGTAACCATATATAAAAATGTCATGTAAATAAATAAAACAATGAACCAATTACTAAATAAGAAAATTATCATAAAGTAGTACGTTTTATGTGAAAAATTCATTTACCTAACCTATGCAGATTAACACGTTGGTTACCGTAGGTATCAACAGAGGGTGATACTCTGCAGTGTTTATTTCTGTATACTGTACAATAATTTTGCTATCTGATAGAAATTAGTGCTTCAATGATATATATGGGCTCTAGAAGAGTTGTTTGAACTAAATAACAAGTGGGAATCACTGGTGATACCTCTGGGCTAATTTTCTTGGGTTTGAATTATACTAATACAAAAGTCATGTGTTACTATTGTTTATTGATACAATGTGACTAAATAAAAAAAAAGTATACAGTAAAGGTTTAATAAAATTATGTATATCAGAATTTTAAAATATTATCAGCTGATAGAACTGAACAGATGTGTTTTGCCAATTGTTTGGGGTATCACCAGTGATTCCCTTATTGACCTTCATAAAAAATGTGTGTTTCACTGATGATACCCAAATACAAGATCTACTATGGAGATTCCAAGGGTATCAATGGTGTTACCCTACTTTATATTTTGGAAATAAAATTTTCGAAATAACTTATAATAAACCAACAAATAGCTCAGAAAAATATAACAAATTTATATAAACGAAAACACGTAATAAAAGTACTACTGGGGTTTGATAAAAAAAGGAAAAAAAACCAGCTGGTAGCCATTGTGTTATGTAATATATTACCTTCCACATTAATATACGACGTCATTAAAATTAGATTATTACTAAGATAGATTTAGATAATACTTTTATGCAAACATAAAAATGTATGTACATAATATAAACTATGACTAAAGTCAGTCACTTTCTGTATTAATAAGTATTTATATTTTTTCAAACAAAATATAATAATCTCCGTTTATACGATTAGATCACAATAAAAAAGAATTTACTTATCAAATAAAATTCAGCAGGTTAAGCAATATATAGTTATAATAATATGTGTTTACACATTTTAATATAGTGCGTAAAAAATATTCTTTTATTACTTTCACTATGTTTCAAATAGTAAAATAGAATAAAAAGAGCATTGTTTGTGAACATTTTAGCAATAAAACACATCAAAACGTTAATGTTCATACATAAAGAGACTTTATACACAAACTGTCAAATAGGTAATACATACAAGGTGGAAAGAAAATATGGAAACATTTTCACAACTTTTATATCACTTCACTTGTATAAGTGAACTCTTGTACATTATCATGATTACAAAGAACCTACTTATTGATGCCATTAGTGACGTTTCATATTTTCAGGGCGAGGGAACGTGAGGAATTCAATGAAAATCTTCTTGAATAAGCCTGTTTGATATTAAATGAAAATTCTATTCAAGAGAAACTAACTTCCACAACTTAGATTTCCAATGGATTATCCTTTTAAGAGATCTTTTGAATTTAATTACCGGAAAATTTAGTAATTTTGTCTTGTGAAGTAATTAATTTACATGGTTATTTTTTCTATAGAACATTTGATAATTTAATTTAGTGGAATAAATGTGTTCCATAAAATGTAATATTTGATCAAATTAGTTTTCTTGAAAACGTGAATTCACGTAAAAATAATTTTGATCAAATTAGTTACTTTGAAATTCAAATGATGCTACTCTAAAGGAGAATTGCATTTAGAAGTCTAGTTTGCGGCAGTTAATTTATTTAATTTATTTATTTTAATAGACGTTTCACTTGATACCAATTTTGACATTGGCTTTTTTTGTGAAGATTTTCGTTCAACTGCTCACGGGCTGTTCCCCTGAAAATATTAAATATCACTATTGCCGTTAAAAGTAGGTTCTTTGTAACCATTATGATGCACTAGATTTCACTTTTAAAAGTCCTACAACAGTTGTGTAAGCGTTTGCACATTTTCTTTCCACCTTCTATGCATAAAGTCTGCTGAAATGTGAGCTTGTTTTCTACTTCAGTTCCCCTAACAGGTCGTTTCCTAAATTGGGGTTTAGTTGGCTGCTTATTATTCATGTCACAGGAGTTAAGGAAGCAAATCGTCAGTTATTAATATACACATGGCTAACTTAGTGAAGCTCTGTTTGCTGAACTTACGTAACTCCTGTGATTTTATTATATCATATTACTTAGCTTGTTCCAGTATTGTTTGTAATAACATGTTTTTATAGTCAAATAAAATCTATATGAATGTAGGTAAATTCAAATACAGTTCTTGAATTTATTAAAATTTACGTTGGAATAGCTTTCTAAAATGAAATATTACTGATACGAAGCAGGTATGACAAAAATAAAAATGTTAAATAGTAGAACATAAAGTTAAACTAATTTTTATTGAAAGGTTAGTAAGATGTTGGTAGGAAAATAACAAGATCAACCTGGTCAAGTGTAAGAAAGCTCTCCAATGACAAAAATTGATAACCACAAAAAACGGCAACTCAACGTTGACTGTACTTATCGCAGTCCGATTGTACTCATACGCAAATGTTAATAAAGAAAGAAAGAAAATCAATTTATTTCCCTTTTAAATTTATAGAGGTTCAAGTTAACAATTTAATATATCGGAAAAAAAGTTTTACATAGGCTTTTTTTGTCTGTGCGTAAAACTAGTCAAATGAACATTACATTACAATTTAATTGGACACATAAACTTAAAAAAGGTACTTACATATAATTTATTTTTATAAAAAAATAACAAAAATGTATATCCTATACTGAATAGTAATAATTCGTTTGATACAGACGAGTACATAGAGAAAAATCATTAAAAAAGGAGACATATTCCTTTAACAGTGGAAAATAAAAATAGATTAATAAATTTAAAAAGTATGTGATGCCATTAGTTTTTAATTTTAAAATATATATTAGTTACTCATAAGCTATGCACTTTTTTTAGTACTGTTAGTAAGCTCATTATTACTAACTATAGGTAAAAATAATGCATTTCATCTTTCATGTTCAAATACACATGAAAATACACATGAAAAATATAACTGGTGGCTCATCCCTTACCAGTTATATTTTCATGCTAATAACCACCCTAATGTATCTATTTAATTTACGTTCAACACTAGTACGAAAGAATTAAGATGATTTAATATAATATAATTTCATGTTCATATATGTTGAAATGGTATATATGATCTAAAATATATTAAATATACTAATACAAAAACTGTTACTCTTTAACAAATTTAAAAACTGAGGCGTCTATGCAAATTATAGGAGTGCATGACAGAATGGCAGCTTCCTAAGTTGTCTGCCTCAGAATTATATTCAAGGGTTTATTTTCAAGACTATTCTTATTTTCACAAAAGAATCAGCTCGAAGCACGTAGTAAGGCTAGCTTATTTTTTTCTAATTTCACAGTGCTTTGCATTTAAAATAGTCTTTATATCAGAGCTGTCCCAAATGATATTTTGCTATATCAACGTAAAAAAGGAGGTGGATGTTTGATTATCTTTTAATACTGGAATAGTAACAAAAATAACCAAACACATTTGATATGTAGCTAAGCCATAACTCTATCAATGGCTAAAAAATAATTTTTTTCAGTGTAAAGTAGATTGCTTAGGATTTGGGGTTGTGAAAGCTTTTCAATCCGCGGAATATGTGTTATGACAGTAAATAAAAGAAAAAGAGAGAAAATAACTTAGTGGATTCTAAAAAAGATATTATATTAAGGCAGTAAAATGAGTAATAATGCTAAAAAAATAACTCTTAAACAAAATATTAAAAAAGAAATGTATAAATAGGCTTCAGTTAGGGCTTCCACTGACATCGTTCAGGGAGGTATTTTCTCCTCAAATCCTATTAAGATTATGAACGCAGGCTTAGATTTGTTGGAAATGCTTCACAAACATGATAGAAACTGTTGTATGATACATATTACTAAATAAATTACTGCCCTAATATTAAGGTTTGTATGTAGTCTATATTATTATACAGTTATATGAAATTAAAATTTTATTCCAGAAAAACTTTTCGATAGTGTCTTCTTATCTCGAATTCCTTTTTCTTTGTTTTATATGTAATATATTATAAATTCAGTTAGTGAAGATCTCTAACGGATAGCGAGAACAAAATTGAGGGTATACATAAATAATTAATTAGTGTGATAGTTAAGTAATAAATTAAGTAATAAAGGTCAGGGGTTTTAGTTCGAAAATATCCCATTTACGTAGTGTTTGTATCTGGAACGTATTTTCTAAATAAGTTAAAATTGCTTTACAGTGTTATTTTTGTTTCAGGATTGCTAGACGATCTACCTGCAAAGTTCTCCAATTTAGTAAGTATTTAAACGTATTTAATTTAAATAAGTATTTAAGTCCAAAAGTTACATATTTTATTTAACACTAAGCACAATAATAACAGTTTTTTAATTAGCATAATACGTGTTTGTACATATACAGTACAAGTAAACGTCAAACAACACAAATTTATTACAATACAAGTACAAAATGCACAAATATTATGGTGATGAATTTCGGTGAACCACGCTCACCTTCCTGAGACCAGAGGGATTCACAAAAGAATGGAAAATGTTGTTCAACAACTCAATTTATATATAGATCACGTGACCCCATTGGCTGGAATCGTCAAAATGGCGGCTGCTGTGATACTATTGGCTAATCACTATTAGCTGTTACTTATGTTCTTTTTAGTCGCTGAAAATACATTATTAAAATCTATTTCGGAATCAAAATTAACTTGTTCATTCATTAATTTATCAGGATCCTTTATTTTTTTTTTTTTAATAAATAACTATTCCCAAGCATTCATAATACAACCCTTCTTAAAAACTTTTAGAATATCTACATTTTCATTTTTATTTATTTATTTATTTATTTATTTATCCACGGTATAAACCATTTTACAAAAGTGTCAAAAAGCTCAAGACAAATAAAGATGAAATCATCATAACAATACATTAAAGGCTGTATAATGCTAATAAATATAAATTAGGATAATTTATCACATATAAGTTACATGCCAATAAATAGCTTTCAATACATTAACTTAAATACAAGAATATTGCACTATCTATAATACAACCAAGACCATAATATACATACAGATATACATATATATATATTTGAGAAAAAAGAAAAAGAAAACTAGTACAAGAAGTATCAAGCAGGAATATGACAAGCAGTGAACACAACTTACCAGAATAATATTAGAGTATAAGTGACGCAAAAGAAAACGATATTATGTAAAGCTAAACATGACAAAAGATACAGAATTTGACTTAACTAATTAACAAATTTCCCTTACTATACGCTTAATCCTAGCCTCACTAGTAGCAAAAAAATCTACATGCGGTGATAAGACATTGCCAAGCAGCTGGATGCGAGGGATGGTGGAAAACTGTGCATAGCTTGTTGAGAACTGTCTCCGCACGAACAAGTCCTTTGATCTTGTAGCAGATGGTAGGCGAAATGAAATCCTTTCCAGCAAGTCGGGACAGTCAACCAAACCATTTACAAGTTTGAAGAGGAAGACCACATCCTGGACATTTCTCCTCGTCTGAAGACTGTGCAGATCCAGCATCTCCGCAACACTTCCAAGAGGTACATCCAGATAACGATATCCAAGTCGGAAGCCCACCAGTCTGACAAACTTATTTTGAATCCTCTGAAGGCGGTCACGAAGCGTCAATTGATGTGGAGTCCACACAACAGCACAATACTCCAACAGTGGTCTCACATTACAGCAGTAGAGAGTTTTCAAAGTCTGCAGCTTAGAAAGATCCTTGGAGGTACGTGCAAGAAGTCCCAATGCTCTACCAGCCTGCAGGCAGATATTTTCGACATGCGCTTCAGCACTCAGGGAAGCCATGAAGGTTACACCAAGATCCTTGACATTTGCAGGCCTGGCGAAAACATAGTTGTCCAAGTTATATTCATAGCATAGTGGGTTATTATTCCTGCAGAAGGTGAAGGCAAGACACTTTTTCAAATTAAGGTTCATGCGGTTTTCAACACACCAACTTTGTATGGCACAAAGATCTTCATGGAGAACTAAACAGTCCTGCAGTGAACGTATGGCATTGTAGACTTTGAGATCGTCTGCAAAAAGGAGACAGTTGGATGAGATGAATTGCACAATGTCGTTGACAAAAACATTGAACAACAGAGGCCCAAGGATAGACCCTTGTGGTAACCCTGATGTTCCAATGAAAACTCGTGAAGTAGCAGAGGCAAATTTTACTGCCAGCTGTCGGTCTCTCAGATAACTAGAGAGCCAACAATGTAGAGTTCCAGTGACACCATAGGCATACAGCTTGTCCAAGAGCCGCAGGTGACATACCCTGTCAAAGGCTTTAGAAAAGTTTAAGTATAAAGCATCAACCTGCTCACCCTTCTCAAATGCCTCTATAATATGACTTTGAAACATGATCAGGTTTGTAGAGGTAGACCTTCCAGACATAAATCCATGTTGGTGGGGAGTTATCTGCCTCAAAAGAAGAGGGCCCACTTTCTTCAGGACCAACCTCTCAAATACCTTAGCCATGCTGGGTTGTATGGCAATGGGCCTGAAGTTAGTTACATCATTGTAAGCTCCAGACTTATGTACAGGAACAATAAAACTTCTCTTCAGCACATCCGGATATACCCCCGCCTCAAGAGACTTGTTGAAGAGTGCAGTCAGGTGACCAGCCAATACAGGGCAGCAAAACTTTAAGACTGCAGGAGGAATCAGGTCAGGACCGCTGCCTTTAGTTTCATCCACACTAGAGAGGGCACTAACCACATCTTGGATGGTTACTGAGCAAGAAGACAAAGACTCGAAATCGTTGAAATTATACTCTCTTTGCCTGTAATTAGCATCTCTTGGAATGAATACTGATGAGAAATAAGCGGCAAAATATTCACACATTTCCGATGGATCAGCTGTGACTTTCCCATCATATTTCATTGTAGACGGATGGGGCCCAGTTCTTTTGGTATTGTTAATGTAACTCCAAAAGATTTTTGGGTTGCTGGGAAGCACATTCTGCACATGCTCTTGATACGATCTCAGGCACTCTCTCGACCGAACCTTACAGATTCTCCGGATACGGTCAAACTTATTATAATCGTGCACACGCAAGGTTTCTTTATATTTCTTATGCAGAATCTTTTTCTGAATAACTAGGTCCTTCATTTCACGATTAAACCAGCAGGGGAATTTGTAAAAGCCAATACGTTTTAGAGGAGTGTTAGCCAAGACAACAGCTTTCACCCTCTCGGTCAATAAAGAGAAAGCTTCATTGACATCGCCTTTATGTGTTTCCAGGTATGGAAAAGACTGAATGGCAGAGAAAATGCGCTCTAGATTGCATCTCCTAAAATCAGGGATGTAAATAGGTTTAGAAATATCAAGAGCGGGGACTGAGAATATAACATTCAAAGCTGGATGATGGGGATCTACATTCAATAAGGGATCCAAATCCCGATGTACACATGTATCAGGAAGTGAAGAAAATACGAGGTCCAGAAGAGTGTCATTTACATTATGTACATGATTTATTTGTTCACAGTTGAGAAACATTGATAATTCACGAAGACAACGTGATGAAGACGATAAGAGAGAATGGTCAGTGTCACCCCACCCGACACCAGGAAGATTAAAATCTCCAATCAAGAGTGTATGCGCATTCAAGTCAGTCAAAGCAGATGCTACTTCAACAGTTTCGCAATAAGCTTGATAAATAGTAAGTGGTTGAGAAGGAGGGATGTATACACCACTAATCAAGACTTTAAAGCCGTGTCCAAGTGATATCAGAGCGAATAAACTTTCAATTGAGTTTGAGGGTACAATGACTTCAGTAGCATGCAATTTCTTGTCAACAGCCATAATTACACCTCCTCCACTCTCTTTATGACTTGTTTCCACAGAACGATCCTTCCGAAAGATAGTGTGATTCAGAAGACCAAGCTCAGCATCAGTAATTTCAGGAATCAAATTTGTTTCTGTAAGCACTACTATATCATGCACAGTTTGTGAGAGGGAAAGTTTCAGATCATTAAGTTTGGATCTCAGTCCATTGACGTTTTGATAGTAGATGCTGATACTAGATCTTCTGTCAGTAATTAGTTTTTTTTAGTGGATTTTACAATTTTTGGCATACTATTTACATATTTAATTGTCAAGTCAGATTCTCCAGCTTTGATTCGATCATCCAGAGTCTTTCTCAGATCATTTAAATACTGCCTTTCCTTCAAGGTCCTATCACGAGCAATCGAAATCTCTGACAAACTACTGTCAGCCTCAACAAGGTCTTCAGAAGAGAAGCGCCTGAGAAGTTCCAGAGCAGATCCCTCATCAGGGAAGACAAGCTTGATTGGACGGTTATTTTTCCCAGTTTTGCCCAATCTGAAAAGGGAAGTTCCCTCAGGGAGATTCAGTTCTAAAATATTGTAAATTTTGGATATCACACTTTTGTCATAATTTTTCCTATCTTCAGGTTGCTTGCTGATGGATTCAGAAATTCCATAAATAATGACATTTCGGAGTCTACGAGTCCGATCGCTCACCTCAGCAAAAATATTTTCATCATTATTTGTAACAGACTGAAGCTCCCTGAGTTCTTTTATTTCAGATTCGATTTTAGCTATATCTTCTTCAGCAGCAGTAAGGCGGGGTTCTAAGTCAGTAAGTTTAGCAGTTAAAGAGTCTACTTTATCGCTCAGGGTCGAGATGCCAGCAGTTACTGCTTTAAATTCATCTTTAGTGGCTAAATTAGTGAACTGGTTGATCAGTACAGAGATTTTATTGGATAACTCAGAAATGGGATCTTCTACTTTGCAATCAGCTCGATTGCAACACCACTTCAAAGTGTTATCAGCAGCCAGTTTACCATATTCAGCCTTAGAAATTTTGACACACTCTCGATGAAACCAGCGACTACATTTATCCTCACAACATATTCCATCTTCACTATCTAAGACAATCTTCACACATACAGGGCACACATGTGCAGTCTTAGCAACGGAACTCATACTATGTTTCAGAATTTCATATAATACTATATAAGTAGCTACACTGCACCAGCTCAGAGCTACTCGATCCACCCAAAGCTGATACTGTGCACAATATTGAAGCTGCCGTATTTAATACAGTATTGCCTGTTCTGCACTGACGAAGGAATCTAGAAGGCAGTGAAAAAAAAAATTGTCGTAAACCAATTGTCAGATGACGTAATCCACTTGGCTAGTGTTATTGACAGGAATGACGAATAAGATGCTGACAGTTGGTTTGTTATACTTGTTTATTAGTCCATAGATATTATTTAGAACACAAGCATTAATTTGTTAATCAAAGTTATAAGTTATTTGTTAGCCACATATAACTCACGTATAAATGGGTAACTCACAAGTAATGATAAGAAAACTACAGAGCACAAACAGTGATTCAAATACAAGCAGCCATCTTGAGCCAAAAAAAAGATCATCTATTTTATTCAAACTGTGGCTACAATTCAGAAGGTGTTTAGCTATATTAGATCTTTCAGGTTTCTTGTTTTTAAAGCAGAGTCATGGTTTTTATATCTTTTACTAAAATTTACAGTCTGACCTATGTAAAAAATATTACAATCATTACGGTTAATCCCATACATTCCTGAACTATTGAATTTATCTTCACTTTCAATATTCGGGTATAAAATGTTGGACTTAGTATTACAAGTCTTATAGGGATTAACCAATAATATCACTGCAGCCGCCATTTTGACGATTTCAGCCAATGGGTCACGTCATCATAGGCCTATAAATGAAGTTGTTGAACACCATTTTCCATTCTTTGTGAATCCCTCTGGTCTGAGGAAGGTGAGCGTGGTTCACCAAAATCAAATACCATAATATTTGTGCATTTTGTACTTGTATTGTAATATATTTGTGCATTTTGTGCTTATATTATAATACATTTGTTTTGTGTGACGTTTACTTGTAATGTACAATAATAATACAATACCGTACTCTCATATACTATTTGAAAATCGATAAATGTTGAGAAATGTCATGTTAATCGAAATCTAAGACAGAATAATGTAATTAGAATAACAATTTATGTAATACAGTTCTTATAGCATTTATTTTGGCTCTTTCCAACAACTATAGGGTACATGTCTCAATATAGCATGTATATATATAGAATATGTAAAGGCTGTAAATATGTAAAACTGATAGTTAATAGTGAAGCTAGGTAATTCATTGTAATTACCTGCTATATGTTGGAACGTTGGATTGTGAGGTTAAATGTTCCCTCTTTCCTTCTTCGAATACTCAAAACACATCGTAGGTAGGAAATGACTCCATCAACTCCTGATGTAGTTTTTATCTTAACCACTTTATATAAATCGTTAACAGTAACTAAGAAATTTAACTGAGACACATTTTAAAACAACATCTAATATAACAAGTTAATAGATGCGTACGGTGGTTGTGAAATTACACGTACGGTGGTATTGACCCACCCGTCTACCCATACACGTACGGTTGTATTGACCCACCCGCCTACCCATACATTTTATGTAATGAAAACATTACTTTTAATGGTGATGGATCTATAACAATTTAGGCCACCACACGTTCACTTTGATTCATATCAATTTAATTAAATTCGTTAGAAAATATGATACTGTAGTTCAAAAACTCTTCGATTGCTATATTTTTGGTTAGCATTCAAACAAGTAATCAGATTTTCACGCATTGTTCCCATTTCAGAAATTAGTTAGCTGTGTATCGTTGAACTTGTTTTGTATTCAAGCCCCCCCTCTATACATTGATAACCTTTTTATTATTAGGAAAAAAAATATAAAAAAAAAACACACGAATCCTACAGCGTTTTTAATATTTTAACTATGTTACAGTCCGTTACAAATTACTATATCGTTTTAATACCTATATAGTTATAGTCTAAAGAACACGAATTCGGGATTTATTGGATGTAATATAAACAGTAAGTGTCCATGGGGTAGATAATGTACAGGATTGAAGCTATATTCTGTGTTGTGAGGTAAACAAGGGTGTAAGCGATAGGTAATTACATGACTATAGCAACCTGTTAAACGGTCTTAGCACTGTAGTGTCTCCGGCCCATGTACTGTATCTGATTTGAATATTATGGCATTGAATTCATGTAACGTAATAATTACTAAATTGTATTTAGATATTATAAATATATTAGCAATTAATGATTTATCATTTGTTATTAGAAATTACTAATATCAATTTAAGAATTGATATTATAAATACTCTTATGAAAGTTTAATTAAATTAATACTCACAGAAATAAAATTTCATGTTTTACATAATAGTAACTAAAATCTTGCTTCAGTAATGTTTATGCAACAATGTTATTTAAACATGTATATTTATAGAAACCAATAGCTGTATCTTTTAAAACTAATTTAGTTTTTTTATATTGCTTAAATACATTTTTAACGATTATAATAAGGTTTATATTATAGATATAACGTTTAATAATCATAACAAATAACAAAATAAGTTAAGGAGTGCTAAAAAAATTAGTATAATTTTATATTACTAGTATGCTAAATTGAGTGCTTAAAATTAAATTTATTTGGAATGTAGTCAAAAGTGTATAAAGTTAAATTACGCTAATTGAAAACAGTTTAAAATAAATAAATTAAAAAAGTATTGCATTATAATTTAACAACAAAAAATCAACATTATCTCATGAGCATCTAGTACTATATATAAACTACCTGCAATAAACAATAAAACAGACAAAACACTGAAATTTAAGTTGACGTTTTAACAAGTAGACTTTATTTGTGATAGAAATAAGAAGGTATATAATCCCCCCCCCAATTTGGGAGTCCTTAAGTTTTAAATTTTATATATGAAGCGTGCATTTTTATTGTATTAACACTCTTTACAGATTAGTTGATACCATTATAGGTAAAACAGTTTTATAGATATATAAACCGAATATTTTTACCTGAAGTTAGGAGCAAATCTTAAAACTACGTATTACTGGAATATGTAACTACATTTTTTGTGTATTTTCATATTGATTAGTTTTAATAAAGCAAATATTTGAATATGGTTTAATTCTATGCTTGTAATAAGTTTCATCCTAGTAATTTATTTTATTGTTACATAACTGATTATATGTAATGAATATTAAACCATTTAAAATCATGTTTATTAAAATATAAAACGTAGTTTTGTTATATAATATCACATAACTCATATTCCTATTAATACGGAAAAATTTTATATAATCGTATGAATAAACGTTGTCTCAAACATTAAAAAAAATCTTATTGAAAATGCGTTATTCGAAAAGAAAATGTTACTTGTTTCAAGTTAAATAATTCTTACAATTTAAGGCCTTTTACAATTATAAGTTATTACATAGCTAACAAATTTCTTATAAGTGTGAAGTGAGAATGTCTTTGAAACAGAAAACGTTTATAAATCAAGTTGTTATGTTGTTGAATAAATCTTTCTTGTCTTGAATGAACGTAGGATGGAAATAATAGGAATATTACAACCTACGCTAAGGGCGCGTAGTTAAATTGACAAACGAGCACTGCTTGGATGAAATTAGCGTGCTCAGGTTAGTCATGTACGAGTAAAGTATTGATTATTAAATTAGAAATATATTCATGCTTTATTTTTCTCAAACACCAAAATATTTTACTTACAAATAGGATTGCGATTTTGTTAGACTAAATATACATAAAATAAACACATTACATGAAAATGAAAAAAAAAAACGTATTACTTTCAAAACAAATAAAAGATCGTCCTAGATTAATCCAATATGGGTTTATAATGGAATAAATAATACTAATATAGTAATATTCTTAGTAAAAAAATAAGTTGTGCCATAAATTTTACGTATGAGACATTGGAACCCAATCTAATTAACAAATCACCCTACCATTCATCATTGTCACATATCACTCTATCCTACCTATCACCACATATTTATTTATTTATTACTTTTAAGTGTGTACAAAATGTATTATAATACCACCATATTATGCGTAGTAATCGATTATCACCCAATTTCATCATCATCACTTATCACCATATAATTCATAACCACGACAAATCACCCTTTCATAAATTATCATAACAAATCAACCTGTCATTCATCATCATCACTTATCGCCCTATTATACAGCATTATCACTTATCATACACCATCATCACATATCACCCTATCATTCATAATCATCACTTATCACCCTATCCTAAATCATCATCACAAATCACCCTAGTGTATGTGTGCGTGTGCGTGTGCGTGTGCGTGTGCGCGTGCGCGTGCGTGTGCGTGTGCGCGTGCGTGTGCGTGTGCGTGTGCGTGTGCGTGTGCGTGTGCGTGCGTGCGTGCGTGCGTACGAGCGTGCGTGCGTGCGTGCGTGCGTGCGTGCGTGCGTGCGTGCGTGCGTGCGTGCGTGCGTGCGTGCGTGCGTGCGTGCGTGCGTGCGTGCGTGCGTGCGTGCGTGCGTGCGTGCGTGCGTGCGTGCGTGTGTGTGTGTGTGTGTGTGTGTGTGTGTGTGTGTGTGTGTGTGTGTGTGTGTGTGTGTGTGTGTGTGTGTGTGTGTGTGTGTGTGTGTGTGTGTGTGTGTATGGATGAATACTATACTTATAACAATGGAATATATATTCTGCATAGAAATTAGGAAATTATTTCTCGTAAATACCAAGGAAATAAATCCTACAATTATTTTATTAGAATGATCTGACGTACTAAATAACCCATGTTAGCTGATGTTATTCCAGGGTTAGTTTATAATCAATTACGATTTTAGTAGAGAATACTATCACTTGGACCCTAAATAACACATGAGGTAATGCTGTATAGAATATAAAGTTTTCATGAGTTACTGACAGTAATTTATTACAACAAATACAATGTCTGGACCATAAAGGCTAAATATAAATCAATGCCGGTGAAACAAAGTTGAGTAATATTAAATTAAATAAGTATGCACAGAAAAGAACACCTGAAAAGCCGAATAAGACAGTTCCATAAATAAGACCGCTGAATAAAAAGCCGTGATGGACTGTCGGACATTAAGCAAATGCCTCTCCGAGGTGGCCCTAATTTAAGTATATTTATTTTTGTCACCTCTATAAACCATTTGTTTGAATTATCATAAGATTATTATTTTTTACAATTTTTTTTATTCATTTTTAATCAACTTTTTACAATGTTTAAATTATTTTTATTAGTAGTGATTTATTTACGTAAAAAGGAATATATTATATTATACATTTATTTGTTAAAATATAACGATAAACACTATACAAAAAATTAAATGTTACATTCTAACCAAAATGTTATGACGTCGTGGTGGAGTTGCATTAGTGAGAGAAGTTAGGGACTTTCATCCATTTTAAATCTCCATTCAACAGGATGAGTTGGTGTAATAGTTTTCCCAGTGCCGAATCGTTCATTTTCTGTTGGGGAATTACTGAGGATTGTACCATGACCTTTGATTGGTCTCACTTTATTCTATGAACGTGAGACCAAATCACGTTAGGGCTGTTCACCAATTCACGTTAAGGCAATTCAAGTGAGACTAACTGTTAAAGCAGCTGCGTGGCTGTTAATTCAGCTGTTATTGAGCAATCAAATGACAGAGAGCCTCCAAGTATTCTAACTGGTTCCCATCCGACTTAGTAACGTTACTCAAGAAGAAACGTTCCGCTCACAAGAAATTTAAGCACTCAGAATGTGCAGACGAGTAAAAGGTTTATTCTGGCCTGAAGAGAGACGTCAAAGTGAAATTAGATTGCTGCAGGAGGGATAATGCTCGCAATAAAACTGCTCATAGAACGACAGGAAGTTAAAAATCTTTTAACTTTTTGAAATATGTTAACCAGTTTAGGGATGGTTCTCCTTCCAATAATCGAAAGACAGGTTATATAATGACGCCGCTCTTTTGTGTTCCAAGTTTAGTGAATGCTTCAAATCTGTTATAAAACTTTTATAAATTATACAAACAAGCTGGAAAAAGCAACATTTCAACTGATGACATTCCCTTCATACATGTTGATGCCAGTCAATATGCAATATAGAGTTTAAAGACCCGCTCAGCGTCTAGTGATGATAATATTCCACTTCTTGTCATCGAACAAGTGTCTGACATAATTGCCTCTGCGATTGCTTTTTTGTTTAACTTGAGTTTCATAATGGGAGAGTTTCCTTCAATCTAGAAGAGAGCATTAGCACACTGATTACAAAAAAGACCACATACTTTGTATAGTTTTAGACCGATTTATGTTCTGTGTGTAGAACCTAAAATATGTAAAAATGCTGTTTATAGTTTTTTTTAATAATAGTATTTGCGCCCTTATTTCTCTCATTAGCATGCCTTTATAAAAGATGATTCAACTGTTGCGAACGTGTCCTTGTTTCTTTGTTTGCTGATAGGATGGTTGAGTGTCGATGGTTGCTGATCGGATGCAAAACATAGGTTGATATCATTTATTTAGATTTTCATAAAGCGTTTGGAAAGCTTTCTCATTATGTATTGGTAATTAAGAGTAACTCCCTTCCGTTGGATTTTTTCCACACCTTAATCAGTACATAGCATTTTCCCTCTTGCATAGGTCATGTAAGTACGATTTGGTGGTACCACAAGGGTCTAACTTGGGACCTTTGACTTTTTTTTTATTACATTTTCCTTAAATGTGGGGTTCAACTATAGGTCGATGATATTAAAATATCTAAGCACATTCCTTATACACGGGACCATATGGCTCTTCAATGCTGTATCGATTCAGCTGTAATATAGACTAAAGATATTTACATGCCACTGAACTGTAGCAAAACACTGGAGGTTTCGATCACGCGTAAAATTAATATGCCATTCTTCTCTAATGACATTAGCCACTAATTCATGAATATTCAACTAAATTAATTGACAGTATTATTCAAAAGAAGACAATATCGATGAATAAAAATAAAATAACAACTCTAACACCAATTGAGCCTAAAGAAAAATCTTTTTGCAAATCCGTTTGTTACAATGAATACTCTAAGAAAGCAAAGAAGATATTCAAAAAACATAATATAAATTTATCGTTCACAAGTCATGAGGTAAAAAACCTATTAAAAAACCCAAAATCAAATATAAATGAAGAATATAAATGTAGAGTATATAACATTAATTGTGATAATTGTAATAAGGTATATAGTGAGTGGCCAAGTAAAAAGAAAATTAAAACAAGATTCAAAGAACTCACCACAAATTTTAACATTGGACAATGTGAAAAATCAGCACTGGCCAAACATGCACTATAAAAAGGACATAACTTTTCAAAATTTGAAGTTCTAAAAAAAGTTAACAAAAATCAAATATTAGATGAATCAGAAACATTCTACATGAACAAATTTAATACACTAATTGTAAATAATGAACCTCCTCCCATTCAAAGAGCTCCGTTTATATAGTATAATTTATCTTAAAATTACTATACATTCATATTTATATATACACACCTTAAATTTAATTATTTTTTTAAATCTACCATATGTTTTAAATATTTACATTATTACATTTTGTAAACAAATGTTTTAAAATTAGAATTTTGTGTTGTGTCTGACGATGCTTACATTGTAGGCCAAATGCCTCACATAATAAATCATTTTATTGGAATATATGAGAATTTCTTAAATTATTTACTGTACAAAGACTTTGTTTCCTACACCAAAATGCTTCTGTTATTTGGAGTAGGGACCGACTGTAGGCAGCCGTCGAGGTGGTCCAGAGGAAATTCCCCTCATGGATGGAAAGTTCCCGGAGGTTGGTTAAGGATGTCAATAACCTTATTACATCGTCAAGCTGTATCTGACACACAGTAATTAATGACCATTCTGGTTCGGTATAATTATTGGTCTGAGATTTCCAGAATAGACCTTTAACTCAAGGGATTCATTTGTTTGTTCATACTTCTAAGTGTGTGATCCTGTGGTTAGATATGCTACCATTTCAAACAGGCCTCACAACCTAGATTTTTTCCATAAAAATAATAGAAACAGTTTTAACATTGAAATTCCAGTAACCGTAATGTAGTATAACTCATTTCTTGAAACGCTATACCAATAGAATAAGTTCAGTCTAAAATAATAAGTTGTTGTTCAAAATAAACAAAAAATAACTTAAAATGTTTTAAATTCGTGATACTTAGGAAACACAGTAAGTTTAAAGGAATCTTGTATAAACGCATATAAAATATAAATATTTTCTCAGTTACAATTACATTTTCTGATACAATTAACCTCGATGGGCTACTTCACATCTTTTGTTTGTGTTATTTTTCATTTACCATCATACTTATTGTAATTTTGAATCATTAAAAGTGCTTAATTATTATCCCCTTAAATTTCACTATTAACTACTTATAAAACTACTTATAAAGGTGTGGCAGCCTAGTTGACTAGGAAATTACTTTGTATAATTATATGGTGATATTTCACTGACCTACAGTTGGGCTGCAATGTTCTTACTTACCACAAATATTTACAAATTGTTAGGTCACTCACGTAAATAATATTGTTTGTACAGCTAATTAAAGATATGGCAGTCTATCTGACTACATAAATATAATATACTATAAGTTCATGATTAATAAATGAGTTTTTCTCAGTTAATTTAGTAGAATTGTGTATTTTTGTTATTTACTTTTAAATATTAGTGTAAGTTGTTAAGACTGGAGGTAATTCAATTCATTGTTAGATACATATAATTTTTACAAAATCTAGACTGTTAGTGTACTTACATTCAACAAAACGCATCAAAACTGATCTATTTAGTTCATGAATAGAACTGACTGCCTTAATTTCCATTTTTTTATTAGTTTGGAGTTAGTACATTAAACACTACAAACTCATAACACTACAAAAATGAAATTAATTAAAAACTGGATTACATATAACACCGAACATTTTGAATCACAATAGCACACTGAGTACGTTCCATAGTACATAACAATTAACGCACAATATTGGGTAGTGTTAGTACTGTAAGAATCCCATTACAAATAAGAACTTTGGGATTATCAATTGAATAGGATAGGTTAATTAAGCTGATTTCAGGCTTATTTCATCATTGATAAGTTTTCAATATAGAAATAAACATGTAAGCTTAGAGCCCATATGGTTGGAGCTGATACTGAACTGACTAGTTAAAGCAGATATCTAGTTTGATAGCATGTTAAATCACACCTGGCGGAGAAACCTGTTTTTAAGTTAGGGTAGTTCCCCAACTTATTCAGCTCCACACTTTCCTCATGAAATGTACAAAGGCACCGTCTTTGGGAACAACCTTTTTATAAATATAATCATAGTACATGTTATTGTAAACGATCTATGAAATATGAATTAACATGCTTAAATTTGCCACTTATACACTAGTTGAATTATTTACCCACCGGTTGCCATTGTTTGTGTTACAACTATTGATAAGAATATGTTACATTTATTATATTAATAAATACTAATTTATTTTATGTATTTATTTATTTATTTCAATGGCAATGCCATTACATGTATTGTAAGTTATAGTTAAGATGGACCCCCTGAAAAGCGTGTTTTGTTACTTAGCGGGGCCACAATTGTGGAAGATTTGGAATAAACTTATTCTATTCTATTGTGTAAATGAATACTAATATATTCCGATTCAAGAATAATTTCATGAAAGCAAATATAAAACCAATTGCAACCTTATACAGTGACACTATTGGTATATCTCTGACTAGTAGCATTATCATTTACTATTGATATGTTTTTTTATTATCTTATTATTTAACAAATGCAAGTATCGAACACATTCTTAACAATAAATTAAATAATAAATTTTTTACTAATTTAGTATAGTTATAAAACGGGATAAACCTAGTTATTTTAATTTTACACTTATGAGATTAAAAAATGATACAGTAAAAGTGCAACATTTCCATTTGATGACCATTCTTCTAAAGTTGTATTTATAATATCATCTTTCATCTAAAAGGGAAACATTATATCATTCCTAAATTGTATGAAATAAATTACTAAACTTATAATTAAAAAAATACCTATTTACTTTTTGCCACATAGGAGAAACAGTAAAGGTCCACTGAGCTGTAAAAAGATGGGCAGACATCATGGGCCAGGCAGGAAGGCATTTACTGAGCCTCCTCTAACAATGGCCTATTGTCTGTGTTCCTGAGAAGGGGTTATCAGCTGCTCCATTCCACATCTCACATGTGCACAATTATTTTAGGAAATCGATATTTGTCTTTCATCGCCTATTTATTTTTCATGTACTGTATTTCCAAAACAGACACTCTTTTAGAATCACAGATCGAAGTAAACACATTTAATTGCATTTATGCCTGAAGTTTTAAAGACCTGTGGGATGGTCCTCAAATTAACGTATTTCTCCTTCAGCTAGCTTTATATATTTAAATACCACTGTACATGTAGGGGTGGGCGCGTGGGTTAATACCACTGTACGTGTAGGGGTGGGCGGGGGGGCAATACCACTGTACGTGTAGGGGTGGGTGGGTGGGTTAATACCACTGTACGTGTAGGGGTGGGCGGGGGGGCAATACCACTGTACGTGTAGGGGTGGGTGGGTGGGTTAATACCACTGTACGTGTAGGGGTGGGTGGGTGGGTTAATACCACTGTACGTGTAGGGGTGGGCAATACCACTGTACGTGTAGGGGTGGGTGGGTGGGTTAATACCACTGTACGTGTAGGGGTGGGTGGGGTTAATACCACTGTACGTGTAGGGGTGGGTGGGTGGGTGGGTTAATACCACTGTACGTGTAGGGGTGGGTGGGTGGGTTAATACCACTGTACGTGTAGGGGTGGGTGGGTGGGTTAATACCACTGTACTGAATAATCTATCAGGTAATTATTTACTAAAACAACAATTACAGATAGTACTTAGTTGCCCAAAACTGCATTTTTTGCTTGTAATATTATTGTTATGTATAATTTTACATTCCCTTCTTAACCCCTTAACATTTTTCTGGACAATTGTGTATTCTACCATTGAACATGTATGTGTGGGTTAGTTAATAAAGAAGAATTTCCAGTGATTCAAGATAAATAACAAATACATTTGTACTGTATACATAGAAATTACAATGATATCAGAGCTATATTATAGATAAAGATTGTTCAGTTCTTTTCCTATATCAATCTTTCAAAGAAAAATATCTCTTAAGTTGTTCACATTCCTCCAAACTAACTTAACGTAAATAACGAGAGTTTGATGTATAAATAACGAGAGTTTGACGTATAAAAAGATTCATGAAAAACAAACCTTAATAGTATTTAATTAGCTAACTTCAATTATATGCTATCATACCACTCAAGCTTTGATTATCACTGATATCGACATTTTGCAATGTGAGTTGGGAATTGTGCCAACCGAGTATTTAGCTGATCCGTCATCGCTCAGGCACTAAGTAAATAAACAAACATAGACATTGTTGTCAAACCAAACTGCACAGCTGGAACACATAGTATCCTGTATCATGGATATAATTCTTTTGTTCAGTGAATTATTGACTTATACGAACTCAGTTGGAAACAGATTCGTTATTTTTCAGGCAGAGAGTAAACAATAAAACATCGACATTGTTGTCATACCAAACTGCACAGCTGGAACAAAGTGTATCCTGTATCACGGATATAATTCTTTTGTTCAGTGAATTATTGACTTATACGAACTCAGTTGGAAACAGATTCGTTATTGTTCAGACAGAGAGTAAACAATAAAACATCGACATTGTTGTCATACCAAACTGCACAGCTGGAACAAAGTTTATTCTGTATCACGGAAACAATTCTTTTGTACAGTGAATTTTTGACTTGTACGAACTCAGTTATGAACCGATTCGTCATTGTGGTGGTAGAGAGTAAACAATAATCAATCGACATTGTTGTCATACCAAACTGCACAGCTGGAACACAGTGTATCCTCTGTCAGGGATATAATTCTTTTGTTCAGTGAATTATTGACTTAAACGAACTCAGTTGGAAACAGATTCGTTATTTTTCAGGCAGAGAGTAAACAATAAAACATCGACATTGTTGTCATACCAAACTGCACAGCTGGAACACAGTGTATCCTGTATGACGGATATCATTCTATTGTTCAGTGAATTATTGACTTGTACAAATTTAGTTGTAAACAGATTCGGCATTGTTCAGGCAGAGAGTAAACAATAAAACATCAACATTGGTGTCATATCAAATCGAATAATTTGATAGCTTCTTTAAAATGTATTTGGAAGTAGTGAACTATCAGACAATTTTTAATTTAAACAAAAATATACATGTAATGTTTTGATTTAACAATCCATCTTGTTAATGTTACAGTAAAATGTTTTCATTGTATAAAGAGCCTGATTGCCACTTAAGTAATGAGAAATCTCTGCAACATTATATTAACGATTTAAATTCATTACTGGGAGTTTACATTTTATTCAATAAAAAGGGACATTTCATATTGTGTTAATTTTTAAGATTATTTTTTTATCTTTAATAAAAATATCACTATCCAATTTTCTTTTTAGATTTTTAATTCATATATTGTAAATTTGTCTGATATAAAAAGAAATCAATATCCACTGACATGGCTATTATATGTCATCATTCTTTTTTAATGGTCTATGGTCGAGTCTAAATTAATATTTTATATCACAAAAGTCATATTCATAAAATTAAGTATACAGCTAAAGTTTCACTAAATACAGGCGTATATGAGTTTGGTAAATAAGGTCTTTATTTTAATAATGAGATGCCAGATCAGCCATGTGATGTTAGATCAGCCATGTGCTGATAGATCAGCCATTTGATGTTAGATCAGCCATGTGATGTTAGATCAGCCATGTGCTGATAGATCAGCCATGTTCTGATAGATCAGCCGTGTGATGTTAGATCAGCCATGTTATGTTAAATCAGCCATGGGAATTTAGATCAGCCATGTGATGTTAGATCAGCCATGTGATGTTAGATCAGCCATGTGATGTTAGATCAGCTATGTGATGTTAGATCAGCCATGTGATGTTAGATCAGCCATGTGATGTTAGATCAGCCAGGTGATGTTAGATCAGCCATGTGATGTTAGATCAGCTATGTGATGTTAGATCAGCCATGTGTTTATAGTTCAACCATGTGATGTTATATCAGCTATGCCATGTTAGATCAGCCATGTGATGTTAGATCAGCCATGTGATGTTAGATCAGGTATGTGATGTTAGATCAGCCATGTGCTGATAGTTCAACCATGTGATGTTATATCAGCTATGCTATGTTAGATCAGCCATGCGGTGTTAGATCATCCATGTGTTGTTGAACATCCTTGTGATAATAGATTAGCAATGTGATGTTAGATCATCCATGCTATGTTAGACCAGCCATTAGATGTTAGATCATCCATGTGATGTTGAACAGCCTTGTGATAATAGATTAGCAATGTGATGTTAGATTATCCATGCTATGTTAGATCATCCATGCTATGTTAGACCAGCTATGCGATGTTAGATCATCCATGCTATGTTAGATCATCCATGCTATGTTAGATCATCCATGCTATGTTAGATCAGCCATGCTATGTTAGATCATCCCCGTGATGTTGAACAGCCTTGTGATAATAGATTAGCAATGTGATGTTAGATCATCCAAGCTATGTTAGATCAGCCATGCTATGTTAGATCATCCCCGTGATGTTGAACAGCCTTGTGATAATAGATTAGCAATGTGATGTTAGATCATCCAAGCTATGTTAGATCAGCCATGCGATGTTAGATCATCCACGTGATGTTGAACAGCCTTGTGATAATAGATTAGCAATGTGATGTTAGATCTTCCAAGCTATGTTAGATCAGCCATGCGATGTTAGATCATCCCCGTGATGTTGAACAGCCTTGTGATAATAGATTAGCAATGTGATGTTAGATCATCCAAGCTATGTTAGATCAGCCATGCGATGTTAGATCATCCCCGTGATGTTGAACAGCCTTGTGATAATAGATTAGCAATGTGATGTTAGATCATCCAAGCTATGTTAGATCAGCCATGCGATGTTAGATCATCCCCGTGATGTTGAACAGCCTTGTGATAATAGATTAGCAATGTGATGTTAGATCATCCAAGCTATGTTAGATCAGCCATGCGATGTTAGATCATCCCCGTGATGTTGAACAGCCTTGTGATAATAGATTAGCAATGTGATGTTAGATCATCCAAGCTATGTTAGATCAGCCATGCGATGTTAGATCATCCCCGTGATGTTGAACAGCCTTGTGATAATAGATTAGCAATGTGATGTTAGATCATCCAAGCTATGTTAGATCAGCCATGCGATGTTAGATCATCCCCGTGATGTTGAACAGCCTTGTGATAATAGATTAGCAATGTGATGTTAGATCATCCAAGCTATGTTAGATCAGCCATGCGATGTTAGATCATCCCCGTGATGTTGAACAGCCTTGTGATAATAGATTAGCAATGTGATGTTAGATCATCCAAGCTATGTTAGATCAGCCATGCGATGTTAGATCATCCCCGTGATGTTGAACAGCCTTGTGATAATAGATTAGCAATGTGATGTTAGATCATCCAAGCTATGTTAGATCAGCCATGCGATGTTAGATCATCCCCGTGATGTTGAACAGCCTTGTGATAATAGATTAGCAATGTGATGTTAGATCATCCAAGCTATGTTAGATCAGCCATGCGATGTTAGATCATCCCCGTGATGTTGAACAGCCTTGTGATAATAGATTAGCAATGTGATGTTAGATCATCCAAGCTATGTTAGATCAGCCATGCGATGTTAGATCATCCCCGTGATGTTGAACAGCCTTGTGATAATAGATTAGCAATGTGATGTTAGATCATCCAAGCTATGTTAGATCAGCCATGCGATGTTAGATCATCCCCGTGATGTTGAACAGCCTTGTGATAATAGATTAGCAATGTGATGTTAGATCATCCAAGCTATGTTAGATCAGCCATGCGATGTTAGATCATCCCCGTGATGTTGAACAGCCTTGTGATAATAGATTAGCAATGTGATGTTAGATCATCCAAGCTATGTTAGACCAGCCATGCGATGTTAGATCATCCCCGTGATGTTGAACAGCCTTGTGATAATAGATTAGCAATGTGATGTTAGATCATCCAAGCTATGTTAGATCAGCCATGCGATGTTAGATCATCCCCGTGATGTTGAACAGCCTTGTGATAATAGATTAGCAATGTGATGTTAGATCATCCAAGCTATGTTAGATCAGCCATGCGATGTTAGATCATCCCCGTGATGTTGAACAGCCTTGTGATAATAGATTAGCAATGTGATGTTAGATCATCCAAGCTATGTTAGATCAGCCATGCGATGTTAGATCATCCCCGTGATGTTGAACAGCCTTGTGATAATAGATTAGCAATGTGATGTTAGATCATCCAAGCTATGTTAGATCAGCCATGCGATGTTAGATCATCCCCGTGATGTTGAACAGCCTTGTGATAATAGATTAGCAATGTGATGTTAGATCATCCAAGCTATGTTAGATCAGCCATGCGATGTTAGATCATCCCCGTGATGTTGAACAGCCTTGTGATAATAGATTAGCAATGTGATGTTAGATCATCCAAGCTATGTTAGATCAGCCATGCGATGTTAGATCATCCACGTGATGTTGAACAGCCTTGTGATAATTAATAGATTAGCAATGTGATGTTAGATCATCCATGCTATGTTAGATCAGCCATGCGGTGTTAGATCATCCACGTGATGTTGAACAGCCTTGTGATAATAGATTAGCAATGTGATGTTAGATCATCCAAGCGATGTTAGATCATCCACGTGATGTTGAACAGCCAGGGGTAATGGATCACTCTGAGATCCGTCTGTTTGCTTAATGAGAGGGATGAGTAGTTCCAGGCTAGGCGTAAACTAATCCGTCATTGTTTGGAAAACAAACAAAAGGAGCTTTACTCTTGTAAAATGATGGTGGAGGTATATCGTGTTTCCGTTTATTTACAAGGCTTATGCTGTTTATTCAAATAAATCTCACAATTTCTTTATGTAGGAGGAACGTTTTCGTATATCCATAAGCTTAATGTATTATGCATTTTTCTAAATAAACATTTTAATAATAATTATTATAAAAAAATTGCTATTACTTGCAAATAAATGGCACCTTCGTTAAAACTATTACACCTATTCATTTGTAAATATAATAAATCATAAACATTCCAACAACTAATATTTAAATAAAAATAACCAGCAAGAGAAATATTAATTTCGACGTATGATTATTTTTTTTACTTTCATTCTTATGTCAATAACATGTAACACAAAAGTAATTAATATGCCTCGTTTACACAATAAACAATAAGTACTGAAACAAAATAATGCTATCAAATATATTTTATATAAATATAGGAATTCTAAACTTAAAAACATTGCTTTAATGCATCTTTTATGCACAAGTGATCTATGGTAAATTTAAGGAAATAAACTTTTTACATTTCAATGAAATGTATTATTTAAAAATATGTATGTATTGTATCTAAAGAGTTAAAATTAAAATATTTCTTTAAGAAGACCTTGTCACCAAACACTAAAAGAAAATGAGCGAAGGAAATGATAAACTCAGTGTTAAGTGTGGTTCTCCAAAAACTCTCTGTCTTACATCTTAAGGAAGCAGAGGTTTTTCATCCTTATCGTTAGAAAAATTTTGGAATTTATCAGCATCTCTTTCATTATATTATTCAGTACATTATTCGGTTCTGGCCAATAGGATGTTTAATTTGCAATTAAAATTACTGAGTCTGATGAAATATGGAGAAGGGAGATGAATATATTAACATTTATGTTTGAATATAAACGAAGAGTAATTGATACTAATGTTGTTCCAAAGTTAATGTTTTTGTTTAGTACTACGTTTTCCTATTCTCACTACATTATCTGATAGTTTAAAGTTGGTAGATTTCAAATATATTACTTTTAATGTTCCAGAATACCTGATGACTTAAAACTTCCCAGTGCGATGAGTTTTTTCAACTCACTCCAACAAATGGTGACAAGTGGAGTCGCCAACCTAAGTCTCAGCCCTAAGAGGTTCTCCCTTAGTAAGGAGGGGAGTGTGGAACCTCCTCCCGGGGAGGAGGGGACGCCTGCTGGGGGCAGGTCCGCTTCAATCCCTGGATTCCCCAAGGTAAAGTATTAGACATTATACTATTAGAATTAAATTCTAACACTAAGATTATTAGCAATGAGTATTTTGAGTAAATTAAAAAGTGTTTTTATAAAATCCAATGTAAATATATTTTAGATAGTATACAAATACTTTGATATTCAAAATTTTTTTTATGTACTAAGGAAAAATGCCCTTTAACACCCAACGTTGCGTATTCGCAAACATCTGGCTATTTGTCTCCTGAACGATCGTTTATAACCACAAAAGCCTGTTGTTGCAGAAATGCAACGCTATCTTAGTTATCGAGTCGGCCACTAGATTGGATCTCAGTCCACTACATTGTCAAAATAAACATTTGTTTGTGAACCGGTGCACAGGTCTATGGTTAGTTCATGTTTGTTGAATTTCAAGTGCTGTTTTCTGTAGTAGTTTGTTATTTTGAGAATTCGGTAAAACTAGATTTTAGTTGTTTAATCGTTGTAGTTTTAAGTAACAATATTATGGTGGTTGAAACTAATTTTAACCATATTATTAGCAAAAATATCTATGTTGCGAAAATGCAACAGAGGACGCCTATCACATATAAATTGGACAGCCCATATCTCTATAGTTCTTAAGATTTACATTTCCAATGCCATTTAAACTTTAAATTTAGTGCAGTTTTTAGTGTTTTTAATTTAGTATTTTTTTTAATACAGCTATGGACATTATGGGTGATCAATATTTGAATAATCGGGACATTGAATAAGACATAAAAGCCCACTGTTGCAATTTTGCAACTATGGAATTTTCTTGTTTTAATCTGATATACTGTTGTATTTTTGCAACAATTTTTTTTCTTCTAAACCTAGCACGGAAAATTGTAAAAACAATATTTTTCTTTTTTAAAGTCTTTTGGAATAAATAATAACAATGACAAAAAATATATTTCTTTTTTAAAGTCTTTTGGAAAAAAATAATGAACAACAACAAATGTAGTTTTCATGTGCATCGTAATTTAGGGTTTAAAGTGTTTTAATAAGAAATATAACGTCTCTCTTTACTAAATGAAGATAACTTAGGATGCAATTTTCTAGAATAGCAAGATCTTAAAAAAATTATAGGAGAACTTAGTCAAACATTTTGAGAGAGAGAGTGCCCTGGGGAGATGGATGGGGAGAGGGAGGGAGGGAGGGATATATATATATATATATATATATATATATATATATATATATATATATATATAGAGAGAGAGAGAGAGAGAGAGAGAGAGAGAGAGAGAGAGAGAGAGAGAGAGAGAGAGAGAGAGAGAGAGAGAGAGAGAGAGAGAGAGAATGATTCAGAGAAGAAGTGACGGAACAAAATACTGCCAATTAGGGTACAAAACAGGCCTAATTTATTTTACTATTGTGTATAATGGATTATATTGCTTTTATTAATCAACGACTTATACTTGTGTATATCGTTAATATAATTTTTTTACTTTTTGATAGACATCTAACTTATTCAATCATTATGCAAAATACATTTAGAAATGTCTCCAAAAATATACCTTTGCCTGTGTTCCAGGTAGTGCCTGCCCCCGGAGCTCTCACTCCTCCTCGACGCCGAACTACCGATGGCCCTCGGAGGGTCGGGTCCTTCCGCCAACCATCTGCCCAACAACAGCGACCTCTAGTGGCATTCTGTCGGCGTCGTCTCTCGTGGCCTGAAGTTGACCAGCAAGCCACGTCTGGGTTAGTCCATCACACTTACACTTGATTTAAGGGCACCCCAAACACAAAAAAATTTTTTTTTATACATTTTCAGATTATTATTGATTATTATTCTCTAGAAATTTCTCTTTCCAGTGATATATAACACTTCATATACATAACGCTCTAAAGTAGATAGAAAATTATTTGAATGTATGCTTGCAACGTAATTTTGAGCAGATATTTGCAACAACATTTGTGTTTAGTGTCATTTTAATTTTTATAGTGCTACTAGGTATTTTTCTCAGTTGTTACGTTTTGTTAGGTTGGCAATATTGAGTATAGGTTGACATCAGGTGTATTCAACATCTGAATATCAACCTGAATTATTAAAAAAATGCTTAGCCGGTAAAACACAAAACCCAAACGAGGCCTTGAATAATCTGATTTGGGCCCGTGTGCCTAAAAGAACCTTCGTAGGCCTACCAACATTAAAATTTGGTGCCCAAGATGCTGTATTATCCTTCAATGATGGCTACTCAAGCAAATGTAAAGTAGTTGAGCACCTAGGGCTACAATTAGGTAAGCACTTCATTGAGGCTATGCATCGCCTAGACAAAAACCGCATACATAAAAGTGAAAAGGCCGCAGAAGAATTAGAAAAACAGATCAGGCAGAGCAGGACCTTGCTTAAAAGAAGACTTGAGGACCAGTACCAAGATGCAGAAGACCCAGACAACCCATCATATGCTGCTGGAGGGCACTAAATTTAAGTAAATATCAAAAATATTATTTTATTTTAGTTTTTGTTGATTTTCCGAAAGTTGTGTTTTTAATACTTTGAAGACACATAACTAAAAAAGTATTAAAGGTAGACCAATGAAACTTTCTGAGCATCTTTATATGGGCTAAAGCTAGGTTCCTGTGAGAGGATATTTGATGTAAGCAACTAACTTTTGAGATATTGATTTTTGTATTAAATAAAATTTGTAAAAATAAAGTATATTAAAAAAAAAAATTAAAATAATATTATTATTGGTTGTATTTACAAATCCTCTCACCACAACCTAGCAAAAGGTGTCTTCTAAATACTGTAAAAGTTTCATATAGATATCTCTTTTAGTCTTTGAGTAATGTGTCTCAAAGTTAACATTATGTTTAAATGGCGTTCGGGCTCCCCTTAAGTTTACTAGCTTACTTCCTTCTTATCCATAAAAGAAACAATATTTACCGCGTATTGTTACAGTGAACTATTTTTGTACGCCCTCAACGTGTTCAGAGTTAACAGCACAATGAAATGGAACAGTACATATTGGCAATTGTTTTGAGAATAAACTCCATATATCAATGTGAATAACCATTATAAATTTGACTGTCTGAATAGATTGGATAGTTGTAATAATTCTCATATGTTAGAGAGATTGACATAAAGAAGTATAATTTGATAAAAGTTAAAGTTCGTCTTATTTTACCAGGAAAAGTTAGGGCGAAGAAGCCCCCTCTGGGCTAAGATACGATAATTGTAGCGTGAAAACCAGTTTACTTCCTTAGTGAGTTGCTTTGGTTTGAGACGGCTTTAGTTTTTTGCCAATATCGATTACTATATTTATACGTTTATGTTTTCAACCTTTGGTATAGATTATTCAGTTGATTCTTAATGTAAAACTAAAAAATATTTTCACTTCACTACTATGAGTTCAGCTGTTTTCGTTGTGTGTTTACAACCTGTAAAACGTCATATTTTCAACAGCTGTCTATTGTTTACTACCGAAAGTAACATTGTTTACAACCGAAAATTTTCCACAGTCAACAACACCTGTTTTTATTCCGTAGTGTAGTGAAAAAGTATCGTTCAAAACTCGAGTGAAAGTGTTTTGTATGTTCTCGACCATTTGAAGTGCTCGACAAGTCTCGCACTTCAAACATATGGTCTCGAACATGCAAAACCCCACTTTCCACTCTTTATGAGATATACTATTGTCAGACTACACCTATAAATGAGTTTGTTTATTTTACAATGATGTTACACAAATATAAATATAACAATTAAAAAAATTTAAAAAGGCGGTAATATTTTGTACAAAAAATCAGTAAAAGACTGTGAATTTTCTAACATGTTAAGGGTCCAGTTGTGTTTAGGTTCCAGCTGATCATAAATATTGTTTAAAACTAGTAATATTAGTTATGTAAATGATAAAGTAGTAATTTGTAATAAAAGGGGCTAGTACTACAAATGGATTTAATAAAAAATATTACAAATTATTTAAAAATATATATAATATAAATGTACTGAAACATATACAGTAGTATTTTTCAAAACGTGATAGTAATGAGGATAAGTTGATTGTTGTTAACAAAATGAGGACGAGTCCTAGTTAAAGGGGTAGTTCAGTTAAATGAGTTCCCACTAATATTAGCCTAAATAAGTTTATGTAGTTACGTGAAGTTTTAACATTAATACAGCCCTAAAGTACAATGATAATTTACTATGCATTTTGTTGTTACTCAGTAACTGTTTAATAATTTTATTTATAGTTCGCTTATTTCTATACTTTGAAGAACATGGAAGGAGAAGAATAGATTAGAAAAGTTCTTTATTTCTTAAGGAAATTTAATTACAAACAGACAAACTTAGGGCCCCATGTATATATCTTTCTGACGCTTTCTCAAGCGTAAATGAATGTTAAATAAATTTCAAGCATTTTACAATTTTTTATTTTATGCATACAATACCATTGCAACATTTTTGTTTGTAGAGTCTTAGTATGTACTAGTTTTACTCCACTAACCTTCATTTGATCTATGATTATAAAGTAAGTAAAGAAATTTTTTTTCTTTTTTCTTTCTTTCTTTTTTGATGAACTGAAATACTAGAGAGAAAACATTTTATTTTTTGAAAAATCTTTAAAAACCTTTAGTGAGGATATAAACATATCAAATGTGTTTGAGAATTTACTATATATTCACATTATGACCTATAAAAATAACGTTAGTTTTTACAATAATTGGAGTGTTGAGTAAAATTAAAAACAACAAATAGTAAACCGTGAAAACACACTCTTTAGTTCTAATGAGGAACTTCAATTATTAGTAAAAAAACTCGATGTTTATACGAATATTCCTTCAGAAATACACAGAGAATTGACTTTGACCCCAATAATAATACGATATTGAAAAGCTGTGGTGAAAATATATGTTAAAAAACAACTAAACTTTATCAACACAACAATTATGTTGTAAAGTTGAACTTGGAAGAAATATGAAGTAACCATGCTTTCCTTTTTATTGGATATGAGGGTGAAACATCCATGAAACGTCAGTTGAATGACCTATTTCACGAGCTAGAAAAATTATAGGGCAAACTAAAAATCAGTATCCTGAAACATTATATCAACTTGCTAACAAAAAATCATTAAAAACAGATCCAATGTTGTTCATGTGAAATTAATATATTACACACGTAATGAATTTTAGAGTTTTAGATTTTATTTCTAATTTATTTATCAAAATATCCATTGGGATGTATCAGTTATTAAAGTATTTACGCTAAATAAACATTTAGTTATCTTAAAGAATTTAGAAGATTATGTATTTTATTATTTTGGGTGAAGGCTAAATTAAACTGAAAGATTAAAAATAAAAATAACAAATACTTGAAAATTATTTAACTCTCTTTATTTGACCAGTACGAGAGTAAATTAAATCAACAAGTTTAGATACTAAGCAATGTTTATTTATTCATGATTAAGACGCCGATCGTCAATATATGGACGAATAAGGATTTATAATGAGTGTGATGAGTGTACAAGCGAATGTAGTCATTGCTACAAGCCAAGGCCAACAATTCCTTAGAACATGTCAATAATTAGCTGCCCAATGACAAGTAAAGAGCCAGTGGTTATCAGCCACTCCCTTTCAAAATTGTTTATCACTCTAATAGGGATCAAACGTATAACCTTTACCTTATGAACCTTGGCTTCAACTATATTACCGACCAATTACTATTAAAAGTACTAAGATTTGTTGTGTGTTTCAGTGTCCAAGAGACGGATGGGTCTTTTTTTGAAAGTTACACAGCTATTTCGTGGAAGCTGGAAAACAGAAGGTTGCTGACCATGCAGGAGAGTAGAGAGGACCAGCCACCGCCCCCGGAGTACACTGTGGCCATAAAACCACCCCCGGACACTCGACCTCACACCAAGGAGGTGGGATGTAAAACTAATTCACACTAATTACATGTACTTTATTTCTTGATAGTAAATAAATAAAAAGCATTCCTTCTAACTGAAGAATCAAACATGATTTGATAAATTAAATAATTACCTTCGTCAATCAGCTCATAAGTTCGTAACAAATGTTACGGTAATTTAGTCTTATAAGCAGCTCAGGGGCTAGAAAATATGGATTTTAATTTAAATGATTTGATAACGTTTATCAACAATATTTCGTTGATAATAGAACGTTCTTGAAAGAGTGCATCTATATACCCAATGACCATAATCCGTTAATGGAAGTACGATGTTTATCCATTAGCTTACCATTACCATGCAACTTCCAACACGTGTTAGTCAATTTACTAACAAACAATATTTTGACGAAAGAGTAATTAATTTTAAAGACACAGCTATAAATGTATATTTACTTATTCAGAAGTTGTAAAAAACCCCTTCAAATTATATTTCCTTCTTAGATAGTAAAGTGTGTAAAAATAGTAACAAACCGTATTTATTGTCCAAAGTTATTATTTTAAATCTTTTCCAAGAAAGATAATTTTATTAAGTCATATATTCAAACACAGAATTTAAAACACTATTCCATTCCCTTTTTAGATATACTTCTTAAAAGAAACCATACATATGGTCATATTAAATTCGATATTTATAGAAAACCAACACAACATTTAAGATTCATTCCAATTGATTCATTCTATCCAGCATCTAAAAGAAGAGCAACATACAATTAATTAATTATTCATTTATTTAATACACCTTTATCTATCTCAAACGTCAATAAAGAAATTACAAAAATCAAAGAAACCGCAATTTTAAATGGATACAACCCAAATATGATTACAAGAATGATAAATAAGAAAAAAGACAACAAACTGAAAAACAAAATCAAACAACACTATTACCCAAAAATGAAGAGTCTGTTTGCAGAAGTGTTACATATGGAACTTTTTCAAACATAATGCAAAAAAATTTTAAGAAATACTCTAATGTAAATTTGTTATTTAAATGTACATCAAAATTAAAATATTTACTTGGAAATCCAAAGGACAAAATTAAAAATGAAGAAAAGTCTGGAATTTATGAAATTGAATGTGACAATTGCAATAAAAAATATATTGGTTAAACCAACAGAAAAATGTCAACAAGATCAAATGAACACAAATATAATTTTAAAAATTATCAAAGAGAGAAATCAGCAAAACTCTGCATAAATTTCAACCATAATTTTACAAAATGTAATTTACTAAAAGAAGTTCAAAATAAAGAACAATTAGATGCTTAAGAATGTTTATATATAAAACAGTTCAAAGAAATTATAGTTAATAACGAACCAGGAACATTGGAAAACTCACTCCTATTATTTTAAATTCATACCATTTTTATATATATTTTCATTATTTCCTTATTTAAATTATTAGATATGTTTTATTTTTATTTTATCATGTGTTTTTCAAATCAATAAAATGTAAAACATTTTAATTTAGTTTGGTTGTCTAAAGATCGTAACTTTGCTACCGAAAGGCCTAACGAAATTAAAAATTTATTTCCTGGAGTGTTTGTTACATCTTATAATATTAAATTATATATCCAGTAAGAAACGAGCTTGAAGAATGATACTTAGTATAGATTAACCACTATTATTTGGTGTCAACAGCCACATGCCGAGGCCGAAGGCCGAGGTGTGACGAGCGCAGCGAGTGATGGAATTGGTATGTGAAGTGTGCAGGGGTGGTCCTTAGTCATAATATAAGTAAGCTTTAGAATTGTAGCAACTTAATATATTCAAGACTTACTTTATTTAATTATACAATTTTCCTTCTTTATATTCCCTCTGCAAACAAATTTTACAAACTGCTTGGATTTATTGCAAGTTCCTTGTAGTTTCAAAGAAATTTTTCTGACTAGATATTAGTCAGTTTGTATAATTTTTTCTGAAACTTATAAATACCATTTAGAATTACCACTTAATGAATTTGTTTGTGTTAGATAACTATGTACTCAATTTGAAAATATTTTTTCCAAATATACTCAGTTGGAAGTTGTAAACAATTTTTTAAATTGTCATATAGTCTTATAAAATCATTTTATTGGAATATATGAGAATTTTTAAAATTATATATTTGATATCATATATTTATTGGGATATATGAAAATTTTTAAAACTATATATGCAGTAGTATCTAACAACACAAGTTGCGAATTAGTTAAACGTTAATTGTCATTATTTTACTTTTTAGTAATTGATATAGAATTTTTGTAGAAAGTTATAAAGTCCATCATTTTTTACTTTATAACTATGTTACACAAAACATTAGCCATTAATTTCACAAAATAATTTTGTCTACATGTTAGTTAAATTTTAGTGAATAATTTAAGAGTAACACAAATCTATTAATTTATTTATAGCTAATTAATCCATAGTTATAAATAATTATTGAAGTTAAGTGGCAGAGAGGGCTTTGCAGCCCTAACTTCACCTCATGAAATAACAAGAAAGTCGTTTTTCATTTCGTTTCATTAATTTATTTCTAAGTTAATCTGTTTAATAATGACGTCACAGACGCTGCCAATTTAAGGGCTAATTAAAATGTGTAAGTTTAATTTGTAACCTTTGAGACAAGCTTGTTTGTAAATGATCAAAAGGAAAATGTTCATTTACAATGTCTGAAATTTCTCTTAGAAAGCTTTTATCTGTGCAGTTTCTACATTTTCTAGTCGATATAGATTTCCTTATACTTTCCAAGTAGCGAAAAATATTCAAGGAATTTAATAAAGTAAAATTGTTCATGTTCCATGGATCATTGTTATTTTCTTTTTTTAATACTATTCAAGAAATAATTTAATGATTCAATGAAATTACTTGTTTGCAATTACAATTTGTAATGGCAACAATAATAGATTAAATTTTGGTTTCTTTCTCGTATTTTATGGTAATTGAAATACTTACGTAACCTATATTTTAGTACTGATAGTTATATTAATTTATGTGGATGGGAAAATAGGATGAATTTGATCTAAGACAGTAGGCAATTTAGGGGAAAGAAAAGCCTTAAAATACGAACTATTGTACTTGTAAATTTTCTCGTACTAGATAACATTTACAAGTTCCAAATATATTTGGAGTTAAAAGTAAATTTGGGCCCTGATTAAAAAAAATACTTGCTACGTTAGGTATTAAATTATCAAAATGTTTATATACCTATGTATTACACGATAAAAAATATAACGATAAAAGAATATCAGGGCATAAACAAAACGAAAAATATATTATATATTCTGAAATATGGTGGGTATGAATGATTTATGTTACTAAAATAGTTTACAACCATAAAGAAATGGTTTCTTCAGTCGAAAAAAATTCCCATAAATCTAACTCCAGTAAGGTTAATTTTTCTGCTGTATTTTTATGTTTCAAATTGAACATTTAAACTTTATTGTCTTGGGTTATTAATTACTGACTGACGTTTTAAATTTTGTAAACATGTTAGTATCACTTGTAAAATATTAGAATTTTTTTAGTTGCAGTCTTTAAATATTTTAACAGTACACTATTCAAAAACATGAAGCCTCACACAACTATAACAGTGCATACAACAGTTTCGAAATAGAATAAAAATCTAACAAGTTCTTCATAGTAAAAATGTATAAATATATAATAAAGGAAATCGAGTTTAACCACAGAAATTATTTCAAATATTGAACTAGATAGCCAGTGAACTTAGTGAGCCTTGTATTCGTAGTACCTTCAAGGGTTTTTGTTGTATTTTATTTCATTACAATATCATAATGGTTATTTTTCATGTTTTGTAAAAACTGGCATTCCATTTATTTCATAATATCCACGCAATTACAAATAAATAACATATATTTGTTCATTATACGTATTTACCATATAAACATACGGTAGTAGTTTCTTTTAAATACAATCTATATGTAAAAAAAGTAAATTTAAAGCAATATTGTATAAAACATTAACAATAATACAAATTTATAAAGTGACAAATCTTATCATACAACTAATGAAAAAAACATTGTAATAGATTTCATTAAGACGTAATCATGATAAGAGAAAGTTATTCAACTAATATCACTCGGTGAAACAACAGTTTTCAAAAGAAACGACGTGGCCGTGTGAACATCTTTCTCCATTGATCGGTAACTTTATAATTGACTTTGTGAAGTATTGGTCTTGTAACTTTCTCATCAAACAACACTTAAACACTTCCTGATTCTACGTTTCTTATATTTTAGAAAAAAAAAAAAATTTTTATGATTTTTAATCTTTAACCTCATGAAGATTTTTAATCTTCCTTCTTACATGTTTTTGTAATTCGTTCAAAATGTATATTAACATAAATTGATGATTTTGTTCATCTACATCTAAATAAGAATTTTTATAACTAGAATCTACATTTTCCGGTGACAACCGCATTAAGGTACTATCTACAATACATATCTACAACCAGACGTTTCACCCATACTTCCACAGTGGCATCCACCATAATATTCCATGTGGCATCCACAGTGGTTTCTATGAGACTGAGGATGCCACATCACAGTATGGGCGAAACGTCTGGTTATATTGTAAATATTGTAGATAGTACCTTGACGCAGTTGTCACCGGAAAATATAGATTCTAGTTATGACACCGGCCGCTTGAGCCTAAGTTCGTAAGAAGAATTTTATGTCTCAATTTATTTAAAAATACTTTACTCACAACTAGATATTAATATACGGTCTCTATTGCCGCCATATTACTTGTTATACACTTTATAAATTTGGCTTTTAAATATATACCCTACAAAATTTTAAGTAACTAAAATTAGTAGCAAAATTAATTTCAAAGTCTAATGTAGTAATTTCAATTGATTCCGTTCAATAAATGTGAATACAATGTTTTCAATTATGTTTTCAAATAGTAAGTAAAACATATATTTACTTTGAGTATTACGTATATAAAAATATGTCTAGTTTGACAACTCTTTGGAATAATAAAATATATGTGACCAGTAATTTTAACTGTAGGAGATACCAAAACATACACGTTCTATGTTGTTACAGAATCAGCTCAGAGATGGCTTAAAATAAAATATAATAAGCTGCAGAAAAATATACATTCTATGTAGGGACAGTATCATTGTTCAAAATTTAATTTTGAAATTTAATTACATGTTAGTATTGAGGACTACCAGCAGTTAAACACACACAGATAAAGACAAAATAGATTTTTACTTAACTGATAGTTCTATTGTAGTAATTGCAGATCTATTTTTAATATTAACTTTCCATATTTGTTCTTGCAGTGATCTCTTCACGCTCTTACATGGTATATCTTCTCAATAACTGTTACAAATGATACTGGCATGAAATTGTCCTAATTTTAATTCAATTAACCAAAAATGTAATCTTATCATTTTTTTTGACCGTTAATTTTGATTTATTTTACATTAACATTTTCCTTACCAAGAGAAAATCACTAGTCTGAAAAGACCAATTTAAACAATATTCAAGTTATGGCCTATATTACATTGAACCATATACAATCAACATATAACCACAGGTCTATTTATGGATGTTGTATTTCCTGTTATAATCCAATAGTCCATCTTATAACAAATAAGACTCTGCTTAAGCAGTCTATATTGTATTTAGTGAATAATTAGGTGAACAATAATCCTTAGCTTCTCGGTTATACAGGGCGGAAAAAGTAAGGAAACGCTTTCATAACTTTTGTACGACTTCACTTGTATATGATCATGATTACAAAGAACATACTTTCTTACGCCACTAGCGACATTTCATCTTTTCAGGGGGGGCGGCCCACGAGGAGTTTGGCGAAAACCTTCAACGTAAGCCTAGATCGAGTTTGGTATGAAATGAAAGATCTATTCAAGGGAAATATACTGCCGAAAACTGGACTTCGAAAGGTTTATTTTTTCTAGATTAGCAGCCATTTGAATGTCAAAGTAATTAATTTGAACAATATTACTTCTTCGCTATTTAACTGTCTTAGGAAAATTATTCTGTTTAAAAATTATACTTGAAAAAAAATTAAATTATCAATTTAGGAAGGGAAAAGGTAATGTTCTTGTGAAAGCTTTTCCATATATTTTTCAAACCTGTACGCATACTTCATCACAAATAATGTCATGGAATTTTCCAGTTGGAGCAGCTGTACATAGAGGTTCTGTACACCATTACCAACAAGGTGGGCGCCTCCAGCGGCCAGTTCTCTCACTACCAGGAAGACTTGTACAGCTATGCCCAAAAGGCCTTCAACATCCCCTCTGACCAACATAGACGGTACCTCGCCATTGCTGGGGAGGAAAAGGTAGGATATATTTTGATATAATATATTTAATCATTCATTATATTTTACAACTAATCGATAATATGTTAGAAGCAAATGAATTGAAATAAATCATGACTAATGAGAAATATAAGCTTAGTTATGATACAATGTTGTAGTAATGCAATTTATATGAAATTCATAATGTTTACGTACTGAACATGCTATTTTTAGGCAACTGACTTTAATTTTATTTGTATTAAAAATTCAGTTCTATAATTTCTTACCCATCTCGTTGCATTGATTATAGAGTTATCAAACTTTTGGATTTGTTTTGTCCAACTGAAACGAAATTTCGTACAGACCCACTGTAAACATGGTAAAGGTTATTCCGATTAATACGAGCATACGATTAAAATTTTGGACAATTTAAAATAAATCTAAGAACTTGACAATTCAAACGTAAGTCCAATTCATGGCTAAATGGCAAAAACATAATTAGATCAGCGTAAATAAAAAATTAATACAAAGTTATTTTTAAGGGCATTATAATTTCACTACCATAGTTAACAGCTTTATGATTGGAGAAACAAGGTTAACTTCAAACATGATTAAAATATGTAGGAATACAATATAAGAGGTATTTCCTTCAACAGGACATCACTGTCGTTTGAACTGTTCAAAATGTGTTTACATTTCTGCGCGCAGGTTAAGTTGATTTTATTTAGGGTAGGTTAGTTTGCACAGGGTGTGTTTACATGGCCTAAAGGTGAGTTTGGGCCCGAGGAAATTCACGTACATTTGTATAGGCTTATCATACATATATGATTTAGTGCCTCATATAAGCTTATTAGTACAGAACATTTATTTTAATATTTCCTTATTCAATATACAATAATAAAAAAATGTGTTTTTTTTACTATTAAACACTTGAACCTTATGATGAGGTTTTTCCTAACCTAAAAGGCATTTAAAAATGTAATTGAAGTATTATTGTAGTGATATTTATAGAGGGTGGAGGAGAGGCTTAAAATAATAATAAAACCCCTTTGAGTCTCGAAAACGTCCCCAGATACGTAAACCTGTGATTTTCAATTCGATTTCCACCACTTTTACCTCTGATTTTTTGCACAGGTAGATTTGTCAGCCAATGTTAAATGTTTTGCCTATATTAGCTGTTTTCAGGTAAATTAGTGTAGTTCCATTGAAATTTAATACATTTTAACCCAGCAGGACTAGAAGAGCTGAATAACTAACAAAATACTGGCACAAATATTCCTATTACATGAGATATTAATATTTGTTTTGTTTTTTGATATGTTTTGCATTGTTTATATACAACTTATATTTATTGTCTTTTTCACTTTTTGTTAATTTATTAGTGCTTTCTTTTCTTTTTACTCAAGTTTGTTGTTATTGTTTGGATGCTTTATCTTTGTTACTTAATGCTTATATTTATTGTCTTTTTACTTGTTATTATTTATTAGTGTTTTACTTTTCTTTTCACTCAAGTTTGTTGTTATTGTTTAAATATTTAATTTTTGTTAGTTAGTTTAATGGATTATTATTGTTAATTAATTGCATTATTGAAGCCGTCTGTATTACTTTTTGTAAATTGATGTTATGCCGTTGGTATGATAAATTAATAGATATCTACTGTAGGTGTATAAATCAAGGCAGCATAGTATCCCGTTTTACTATCCCTGTGTTGTAATAGAATTTATAAAATATTGAATAATGATAATATTTTCCGTAAAGATGACAGTGAGAATTATTCCAAGTCATGGGAATCAATATTCCACATATTAAAATAAGATGGACGAAAAAAAAATCACATGATACAAGGTGGGTCACGTGATTGGTGTTTCCCCTCCCCTGCAAAACCGGTTTGAAAAGTATTGACTATATAGACGAGAGGTTGTACTGCCATCTCAGTCTTAGAGATACCACTGAGGATGCCACAACAGAGTATTGGTGAAACGTTGGGTGATGTAAATAGCTGACAGTGTCATTACCAGAAACTTCAGTTTGTAGTTTTATTATCAAGGCTTCTAATCAACTTTCGATTCTCGACCACGTACTGATCGACTTACTCTTGCTTCCTGTCTGGTCCACTCGACCATGTGTTGCTACATTCCTTTTAACATCCACTAACTCATGTACCCTTAATTTATCCACAGTGTTTATCAGACCCACGTCCAGGCATGTGGTGATCGTAGTGTTTTATTGGACAGCAAACTGATGTATAGGATGTAAGCTAGCTTCAGTAATGTACAGCCCTATTTCAGACTCGCCACACGTACACATCGTGTATCCTGAAAGGAGATAATGTTATCTCTAATCATACGCCGTTCGGAAAGATTTTCAGTAATATAACATCTCCCATATTACTAGGAGAGGTATATAATATATTTATATGATAAGGATAGGTGTGAAATAGATTTAGTTCACTTTGAAACGATATAAAAAAGTGAAAAAGTCTTTAACTATTCTAAAAATCATTTAAATTTAGATTGTACTTTATACAAATGAAAGCATTATAAAACCACTTTATTTTAACTGATTAATGTTTTCAGTTAATTCATAACTATACTATTTTTTAAACTAAAATATTGGTATATTAGTTTTTAGTATGGTGACATTTTTATTGTGATATTTATTTATAGGTTGATCAAGATAATTTAAACATTTTATTTGAGATAGTTTTTGTCTTCTATAACTTCAATAATATTAAAATCAGGCACATTAAAAACACATAGAGAAATACACTATTTTTTTGTAAAAATTTTAATCGTTACTAGTTCTTATATTCTATAGATATTGACTGAGTTTTAAAAGCAAAATATATAATTAAACGTAAAAAAAGGAGCAATACAAAATACCATTAACTGAATATTTACATACAGTATTATATCAGAATACATGATCATCTTCTGCAATCATCCCTCTTTTGATAAATAAATAAATATAAATAATTATTTATTGCATAATACAATTAACAATTGTGTTGCAAAAGTCATAATTTAGTCCAGCCTAAACACTCACACACAATCGGACACATTCATTTTGTACATGCATCCCACATTTACACAATTGACACCAGAATTGCATGATAGGGTGTTTACTGATTGTCCCAGCGGCTTTGAAAGAATTCTTCAACTAAATAAAAATAATTTTCTACCAAAAGGTGTTTTAAACGTCTTTTGAACAAATTCAGGTTTGGATTTTTAATTTGTTCAGGGAGCAAATTGATTATGTTTACACCCACTTGTGATGGCAGACGCTCGAAAGCTGCACTTCTATGCCTCTGCGTTCTGTAATTATTCCTCCCTGTAGTTTCATAAGAGTGAACACCCCTGCCGCTCGTCAAAGTGCACTTTGACTTGCAGTACAGGACGACCTCCATTATATAGAGGCAGGGTAGGGTCAATAATCTAAGGTTCCTAAACCCCTCTCGACACGACTCTCTAACGTTTATGTTTTTCAATATTGAAAGAATTCAGTTTGTTTATATACTTTATAATTATATATATTTACTTTCATTGTTGGTGTTTTGAGTTTTGAATTGGGTGTAATTCTGAAATTGAACATTTTCCGTTAATTCACTAGCACTACTTTGTTTGGGTTTCGTTAGGTTTGTTTATGATGTGTTAGGTTAAGCTAAGTAATGGTTGTGGTATTGACTTATCGGAAAAGATCCCTGAAAATTACTATTGCCTTTATTAATCATTATATTATGAAGAACGATAAAAATCTATTCTAAGTAATAAATATACACTATTTCTAAGCTTAGTTATAAAACAATTTCTACGACTGTTGCCTACTTCTCTCCCCTGCAGTCATACAAGTATGTTAGAGACACCCATCACACGATGTGTTCTATTTCTACGACTGTTGCCTACTTCTCTCCCCTGCAGTCATACAAGTATGTTAGAGACACCCATCACACGATGTGTTCTATTTCTACGACTGTTGCCTACTTCTCTCCCCTGCAGTCATACAAGTATGTTAGAGACACCCATCACACGATGTGTTCTATTTCTACGACTGTTGCCTACTTCTCTCCCCTGCAGTCATACAAGTATGTTAGAGACACCCATCACACGATGTGTTCTATTTCTACGACTGTTGCCTACTTCTCTCCCCTGCAGTCATACAAGTATGTTAGAGACACCCATCACACGATGTGTTCTATTTCTACGACTGTTGCCTACTTCTCTCCCCTGCAGTCATACAAGTATGTTAGAGACACCCATCACACGATGTGTTCTATTTCTACGACTGTTGCCTACTTCTCTCCCCTGCAGTCATACAAGTATGTTAGAGACACCCATCACACGATGTGTTCTATTTCTACGACTGTTGCCTACTTCTCTCCCCTGCAGTCATACAAGTATGTTAGAGACACCCATCACACGATGTGTTCTATTTCTGCGACTGTTGCCTACTTCTCTCCCCTGCAGTCATACAAGTATGTTAGAGACACCCATCACACGATGTGTTCTATTTTTAAAGCAGTAGTGTAAGTATCCAACCCCCTACCACCCCCAGTCTCCACACCACTTACAAAGAACGACACGTTCCACTTCTCTGTCAGGATCTTGCCACACACTCCCCTTTATTGTCCAACTTTGTCGACACATTACAGGCCTCCGTAACGGAAGAGCTGTTAACTTATCTACAATCCGCTCTGGTCTGGGCTATAATCCATAGAAAACTAAGATCTATACAAAAGTACCATATTATTTTTATAATATAAGCTAACACATAATAAATACGGTACTATAGTTCAAAATGAAACCTTAATTTTACGTAATTATTTGAATTCAAAACAAGTAATATGGTTTGGAATACATTAAAAGTAAATTACATTTAGTTTATTTTGTGGTTATAAATCTATCTGCGGTGTCTTTCACGAGTACCTTTTTTCTCAAAATATTTATTGTAATATTTAATTTCGGCTCTGGTGGTGCAATGCTGTAGCCCAGGTACATGGAGACAAAGTGTAGTGGACGTTGTAAATGATAGGTTCCATACTCAGTCCTCTAATACTAACACGGCGTCCGCTCAATTGTTGCCATCGACGTGGACAATACTAGAGAAGTCTGTGGTATCCATATTCGGTGGTAGTCTAGGTTCGGATGTTGTGTAAGAAATAAAACAGAGTATCTGACCTGTCAATTAGTTGAAAATCACTAGGTGGTTCGGATTCTACGAAAAGCTGTAATCCCTTAGTTGCCCTGGCTATTGGGCTATTAATAAATAGCTCTTTCTAAGGAAAGGTTGACATTAGTTAGTAACAATGACTACACTCGTTCATATACACTCATTCACCCCTCATATTCGCTCACATCTCTACGATCGGCGTATTAATGATGAATAATGAATAATAATGAATATTAATCAAACATCTTTAAATTTGTTTAATCTTCAATGCTGTAACCATAGTAAACTGTTTTTACCATAACTACTCATTTAGCAGTTAAAAGAATTCCTGTCTGCCATTTTAAATTTTAGATATTTGCTTATTTAACAGTATTTGTGATTTTTATGCCTCAGATATAAATTGTGACATTACCATAGTCCATTCCAAAGATCTTTTACTTATAGAAGTAAAGAGAAAAATCACAAAAACGATTTAATAAAATCTCGAATTCGTTCTAAGTTAAAAATTTAATACGTAAAAAATGCTATGAAATGCCAGTTAAATGGATTTTGATTTCGGTATTTTACTTTGTAAATAAAAAAAATATTTCAAATATTATTTTTTTTTAATTTATTTCTTCTTAAGACACCGATCGTCAAAGTTTGGGCGATTATGGATTTCGAATGAATGTAATGAGTGAAGATGAACGAGTGTAGTCATTTTTACTATCTAAGATTGAATTAGCTCAGAAAGGACTATTTATTAATAGACCAATAGCCAGGGCAACTATGGGACCTACAGCTTTACGTGGAATCCGAACCACATAGTATTGGTCTGATTTTCAGGTAACTGACAAGTCTGACAGTTCTCTTCAATACACAACATTTGAGCCCTGGCCGCCATCCAACATGGACATCCCAGACTTCTGTAGTAGTGTACAAGTCAATGGCAAGCATTGAGCGGATGCTGTGTCGGTATTAAGAGGACCGAGGATGGGACCTATCACCTACAATCTCCCAAACACTTTGTCCCCAAGTAGCTGGGTTACAGCACTGCACCACCAATGCCGATTGTTAATTTACTAATCTTCAAACAATAGTTAATAGTTTAGTATAGTAAGATATAACTGTCATACCCATGGTGCTCATAGTATCATAAAATGTATATTACTGACTTTCGTTATGTTTGATTTTTGTCTGAATGTCCCAAATTTTAATTTTCTGTGTGTCATGTTGTGTACTTATTGTAAAATTCTAGTTGAAGATTTTACTTTAGCCTTAGTATTTTAAGTAATATACCCTACAAAGTTAATTGATAAATTACGTAGCTAAAAGTTTTCGACTTCTCATTTTTTTCAAAATAAGTATTAATTAAATGTTCAGTTAGTATTAAACTCACAAAATCGGTCCAGCTTAATTTTACAATAAAAACATATTACTTTATGTATCTAAATAGATTTCATGAACAAATCTTGAGAGAATAAACAAAAAAACTTTGAAACACGAGAATATTCAATATTATGAACCACTGAGAAGTATAAACTCTGGATGTTACTAAGTTTGCCCCTTACCAATGTGATTTGCCCCGAAGGAGTCAAGAGAAACAAGGCAGCGTCTCTGATATATTCAGTGGAAAGCTGTATTGTTAAGGGGTTATATTTATTTCCCTTTATTGCAATGCATATTATAACTTAACTTTTTCTTATTGTTTTAGTAATATTTCCTTCTAGGGAACATCTCCATACTTCGTGTTGCAAATTGTATTAATTTTATTTTACCCAAGATTACTTTTATTTTTTTTTTTAATTGTTAACATTTTAGCAATAAACAAACTTCCATTCATCCTACATCCAACATATACCAGATCGTTCTGAAACAGAAGGATCGTCCAAAAATTATAAGAAACCCAGAACAACAATCTAGGTTATAATACATCTTTCATATTTATGACAATTATATCGTATATTTAATTATAATGATAATAATATCAATATTTTCATGATTATTACTGCTGTTTTTAAATGTATTAAAAAAAATTAAGCATAATAGGTATTAACAGATAAAAGAAATTAAATACAAATACAGTAGTAACTGAGAAATTAAATGACTTCTCAAAATTATTTCTAAAATAAAAGTGTAGAATTTCCCGGTTATTCGAAATTCCTGTATATTGATGAATACATATACCGGTCCACCAGCATGTGTATTTAGTAGTACAATATGTTCCGTTGGTACTTGAAGTTCTTGTGTTTTTTTTCAGTCGACATTAAAGAAACTTAGCCTAAGTTTGGGTGGTATTATATTGTATACAGTAGTTTATTATTATATTGGGCTGTCAATGCATCTATTTTGAGTTATAATGAACTTGAAGATGGGAAAAAATAAAAAAGATGCAAGATTAAATCAGCAATGTAAAGTTACTAAACTTATTCTTTCATAAAGTTCTTGATTAAAATATGTAAAAATACCGTGTTTAAAGAAAATTCTTGAAAGAACTAAACGTAACGAAAAACTTACTATTGTGAAAGAGTTCGTCATTTACTGTTCTTTCAGGGATTCTCCAATTCCAACTGGACTCAAACGGATGACTTCCAGAGTTTTATGGTACTTGTACTTGGGAAATGCAAAGGATATTTTTAAAAATCCAGTAGTTTATTTTTTCTCTTTATTAACATTTTTAATCGCAGTCATACTGAATTTAACTTAATAAGTGAATTATTTTCCTTCTGTTGAGTGTTTTTGCTGTCTATATATATTGAGATTTTTCGTTTTTGTTAAATTCAAAGTTATTCAAACTGGTTAACACTGTATAAAATTATCAGATATTTTAATTACAATCAATGAATAAGTCAGAATGTCTTCGTAAGGAACGTTTGATATGGTACGTGTGTTTCTATTTATTGTTTTACAGTTATTTAAATTAAGATACTTTTTGTGTTTATAGTGTAAATAACTATATAAAATTAAACTATACTTACGTAAAACAATACATAAAGTACTAATTAGTAAATAGCTAACTCAAAAGAATATGGATTAATGAATTTATTATTGTTAAAATAGTTTTTAATCAGTATTTTTAAATCATTTTTTAAATTGGGGTATTCGTGAAATTTTTTAAAAAGAGACATGTATAGTATTCTTAAACATTTTCCAGTCGAACAATTATGCTATATATTATGTTAGATATAGTACAATATTTAGTTTGTATTCGATATTAAATATCGTTTCAAGCAATCCCACTTTGAACTATTGCTTTGAAACTATTGAGTTATGTATATGATCGGATAAGAATTAAGTTACAACAGAAAAACATGTTAGGATAAAATATAATAAATCTAAAATCCATTTTACCAAAACATTAAATCAAAATAACTTTTATTTTCACAAAAGTACAAAATAAAACATACAAATCAAATACAAAATATACTTCACAAACCAATTTTTCAAGCAAAACTATCACTTAGTTTTTATAATTTACAACATCATATTAAAATAACTAAAATATTTGCTTCAAAATAAAACATAATGTAAAATGATTAAGTCTTATCAGTGGCTATTTTAGAAATTAATTCCGAAAGTACTCAAATAACAAAATTGAGATAAGAAATATTTTTCCTAAATAAAATTGACGTTTATGAAGAAATGTGAGCCTGCATGGGCATCAGAGGCCTCTGAGTAGGCTGGAGTTGTTTTTGAATTAAAATTAAGTGTTGTTTTGAAAATAGTCTGTAATATTTTTGAACCTAAATTCAGGAATTAAGACTTTTCATTTGAATTTCCAATATATACATCTTAAGTATTTATGATTTAACTTATAGGAGATATAATAGATTGTCATTAATTCTTATAGGAGATATAATAGACTGTCATTAATTCTTATAGGAGATATATTAGACTGCCATTAATTCTTATAGGAGATATATTAGACTGTCATTAATTCTTATAGGAGATATATTAGACTGTCATTAATTCTTATAGGAGATAAATTAGACTGTCATTAATTTTTATAGGAGATGTATTAGACTGTCATTAATTCTTATAGGAGATATATTAGACTGTCATTAATTATTATAGGAGATATATTAGACTGTCATTAATTCTTATAGGAGACATAATAGACTGGCATTAATTCTTATAGGAGATATATTAGACTGTCATTAATTCTTATAGGAGATATATTAGACTGTAATTAATTCTTATAGGAGATATATTAGACTGTCATTAATTCTTATAGGAGATATAATAGACTGTCATTAATTCTTATAGGAGATATATTACAATGTCAATAATTCTTATAGGAGATATATTATACTGTCATTAATTCTTATAGGAGATATAATAGACTGTCATTAATTCTTATAGGAGATATAATAGACTCTCATTAATTCTATAGAAGATATATTAGAATGTCATTAATTCTTATAGGAGATATAATAGACTGTCATTAATTTTTATAGGAGATATATTAGACTGTCATTAATTCTTATAGGAGATATATTAGACTGTCATTAATTCTTATGTTGCTTGATGCGGTACCAGTTGTTTTCCTTTAATATGGAATATTTCAGTTGAACTTATTTGATTATAACAATAATCAACCACTAGGTGTGTCACCATTGTATTTAGAGTAGGATACGAATCAAGCTGTAAATAACTATTAATAGTGGGAAACATTAAGGAGTCTCCAATATTTTACGTATCCATTTATAAATATTATTTCAAAATACTGGGCTGGTATGGTAGCTGAACGGCTAAGGATTCGGCCTTCGTAGTGCGTAGTCCAAGCTTCGAATCCCTATCTGCACCAACGGCTGATTTTTCACTACTTGAATTCATTTCAAACAGAGATCTGCAGGTCCATTCGAACTGGCGAATGATGTTTAAAAAGAGAATTTTTATTTGCTTTTTTTAAAATATCTTAATCATGAGTGCGTGAACATACCAATATAACTCCTCCTATGATGGGATGGGTGAATTATATGGTTGATACATGGAAGATATTTTCACCCCAACAATAAGGGTAGTTAAAATATCAAGTTTAGTTTAGCTACGCGATATTATTAATATTAAAAGTAATCATGAAGTTAAAAAATGTTACTTTAGAACCATTTCGCCTGTTCATTAGCTATTATTAAATATTTCTTAATAACGAATCGACGTTTCGTGAATCGGAAATGTAATTAAAATTGAGAAGAAAGATTCAGATCTTCAGCTGACGGCAAATTAATTTTCTTAATCAATACTGAGTTTGAGTATCTCTTGCTAAAGTTACTGTTTATCTTCTCTTTAATGTAATTTTCTTTTGGGGAGTATCTCTTGCTAAAATTACTGTTTATCTTCTCTTTAATGTAATTTTCTTTTGGGGAGGTTGTAATTTAGGAATCATAAACTGAATTTCAGCGATTTTTTAGAGTAATATGAACTTTTCAATCCCCAAGATAGTAATCCAGAATTAATAGTCTAGTTATTTGGTGAAATGAACCACTAATTTTATGATATAAAATTAGTTTCTGATTATTTGAATCCAGAGTAAGAACTCAATAGTCACATGTAGTATGTTTTCTGATTAACGCAAGAGCAGCATATTGTCTTAGGGACCAGGAATTAATTACCAATTTATTCAATAATTGATGAAAATAGCTGGCTGAAAATACATATTAAAAATTAAAAATATGACATTTTTAGGAAAAAAAGTAAAAAGTAGAAAAACTAAATAAACAGTTATTTTGGCAATAGTTTTAAGTTTATTAGTTGGACTTACATTGTTAATATGTGCTGGATTTATTATTATTCATGTGCTTTAGTTTCTGTAGTAAATATGGAACGTGATAAAGATGTCTATACTTGAATTGTAGGATGAAGGTTTTAGACGGGGTGTTAGTGAAGAAAAAATAAACAGACCTGATAGTGTATTACAACTGTTATTAGAAAAATTGTTGGAATTCTGTTACTCCCACCAACTCAAACTAATGGAATTTTACATAAAATAACAATGTTTTCTATCTATATGTTCGAAAGAGCAGTTAGTTAAAGACAGCTAACTGAGGCTTGAGTATCTCTTTGGTCTCACATTTGTAATTGGATAATTATATAATAATTGCTAAACTTCGTGAATAGATTATTTTAAATAACAACAGAAAAACAAAAATACTGAAAAAAATTCTTGGCCCCAGTGGTAATATAGGCCTACCCTATTCTGGTATGGGAGTCAACCTGTTTGTTCTAGAATTAAATATAAACACACAATATAGTGCATAAACAGTACATGCAACGCCACTAAGCAAAGTTCAGAAATAACTTTATACCTGCCCAATTATATAACTTGATTTTTTTCTAACAATTAATTACAGCTTACATGGGCCTGCGGGCCTGTGCGTGGACGTTATTAAACAAGTGAAGTACCAACTTTTATCTCCACAGTCGGAAGCTAAGCCACTGAGCCACCACGGCAGTAGTTTTAAAGGCATTGAATAATTAACGTTTGCTAATACAAAAAAATTGTTTTGTATTACTTTGTTTTATCATGTCTAATATCTTATAATAATAACATTAAGGATACAGAATGCTCTAAGGATGTGAATAAAAGTCCTTTTTTCAGCCTCCGATTGTGGTCCTGAATGTGGTCGTCCTGGAAGCGGAAAACCTAGAAGCTAAGGATGCAAATGGTGAGTTTGAGCAAATTACATATTGTTACTATTGTCTCATCGTACAATTTATTTTTAATTTAAAAAAGCCATTTTAAAATAGTTTAAATTCTTAAGGAAAACGTCAATGAATTTTTATTTAGAAACGTTTAATGTACGAACAAGATATAATATAAACTTTAAAGAAATTTACATTTTAATTACACGATATTAACCAATAACATTTAATTATGCATTTAAATTTTACTAACAATTTAAGCTTTATTATAAGGCAATTTCATAATGCTGGTAATATTAATATGGTTAATACATGAATAAGAAGCGTAATGGGAGCAAAGGACTTGACATGAGGTATTTCTTAATTTTATCTTTTTAGTGTAGTTTCTGATGTTACAATTTTCGTATTAGGTATTTCACTTTTAAAAAAGTTTATGACCGCAATCTTCGTATAAAAATTATATAAAACAGCCTTTATTAAAATTCAATGTAATATTTGTGTAGCATTTTTAATATTTTTAACTTTATGACCAGATCTATTTTTCAGTTGACTACTCCATAAAACGTAAACGTTGTAGTGTTATTTATACATTTTAAATAAATATATTTTGAGAAAATGTTTAAATAAGTTTCAAATTGCCGTTTATATTATTAGGGTTTTCGGTAAGTGATTGGGTAATTTAGAAATATATGAAATGAAGGGTTTAAATGAAACAAATTTAATCATTGTAAATTTAATTTGTACTCTCTTTAGATTTAACATCAAATTGTGTGTTTTTGGATTGTTTATTAACACAAACAATCTGTAGTAAAATCAAATAATTTCATGTAATTATACCACGCAGAGAAAGTTTTGATTCTTTGTCATTTAATCTTATTTGTTATGTTTAAATTAATTGTTGATTGCATAGTTAAGAGATAAGCTTGAAATAACCAGTAAATTCCTACGTATTGAGATGGCTCTAAGGCAAGGTATTAAATCAATTCGTAACGTAGACTCATTTATCTTCAGTAGTTTAGTCATTTGGAAGATGGTTTCTACTAATAACGGATCGGGATAGTGGCCATTTGTATCTATTGAAATAGTTTGTTGAAAAAAATGGCCTGTCGGTAGATGGTTTAGATTAATGTAGCCAGCGCCATTAGCTCTATTATTTAAAAAGAAAAGAAAGTGTTTTTACAAGCGTATATTATTTTTTATGATTGTAGAGTTGTTTGAAAACACTTAATGAAAAAAAAAAAAAACGTAAAAAAGATTTGAAACGTGTACAGAAATATTTTGAAATATCATTTTACCATTTAATAGTTTCAATACATTTTAAATCATTGCTTGTAACTTATATTCTATAAATTTACTAATATGCTACAACCCAACAGCTTCAAACTCGGGTGCACATATTTTCTTCGCCGAGAGTAGTTGTCCTTATTTGTTTAAAATACCGGTATTTACATTTACCCTTTCCATTTGAATCGAAGTGTTGTACAACACGTGAACCCACCCTCCAGATGGAATTGGCAGATAGCAGTATGCAACTGACACCTACCCTTGTCACATCTGTCCTTTACTTTTGGAAAGAAAATATTACATTTAACCATGAGTAAAGTATATTAAATCCACCTTTTTTAACATTAATACATGAGGAAGATGGAGGTTTTTGGACATTTACCATCATTACGTGAAAAATACCAATCACGACGTTCCGATTTGGTAAAACCCAAACATGTTATAAAACTAAGATCTTAAAGTAATAAACCTATCTACATTAATAATTATCTACATTTTAACATAGATCCTAGAATGGGGTACAACAGAATGAACTTCTACTAAATATAAAAATGTTAACTGGGTGAAATTAATATAACCAATTAGGCGCTGCCAAGGTCACGATATCAACAAAAAAGTGTTAAAAAAATTAAATTAATATTCTAATCAAACTAATACATAGCTACATAAAATTTGTCAGTACAAAATAAGGTTATCTATCTTAAATTATCATGTCTACAACTTACTCTTTAGTACACAAAACCGAACCAATAATAAGTGACTCACACAGACGTTTTAAATCTACGCCTTTTAAACTGTAATGTTAAAAATAAATAATCAGTTAAAACTGTATCTTCTTAATTTCCATTATTCATTGACTGATGTTACGTGTTGACTTTCAACCAATTAAGTTCACCTCGGAGAAAGTTATCTCTTGGGGTATACATGAAAGTTGTAGTAGTTAATGTAAGGTTAATTTATTGGGTTGGTGGGGTTTTGGAAGAAATATTTTTTACCATGAGTGCAAGTTCCTGCCTGACAAAATAGATCGGAAAATAATTTTGCCTAAAATTGAATTTTATTTTTTCCGTTTTTACAATTAATTACTATGATTATGACGAAAAACAATGATATTTTATCTGTCCACTAAATATGTAACTGTATTGTATATTTAATTGTTGGAGAGTGAAGCCAAGAAGGTATCGTATATTATTTCCACAGTATATTATATCATGAAGAATATATCTAGGCACCAAATTGAGCACTCCAAGAAATTTAAGTCTGTAGTTCACCACATATATCGATTGGGGTAGCGCAAGGAGCCTGCCTAACTAACACATATACAACGTGTTTCCCTCATCTCTCTGCTCCTCACTTTCTCCACCTTACCCAGGAATGCAAGTTGTAAAAATGTACACAAGTTTTTATAAATTATTATAGAATTTCAGTCAAAGATAATTGTACAGATTTCAGCACAAAATTTGTACGTATATCATTTAAAAAAATTAATTTGGTACACTATAAAATATACAAATATATTTGTTAACTATAAATATATGAATTTATTTTTAAGTTTTCCTTTTGACTAGGTTAGTTGGTACCTTTTTTCCACTATATTGATAAAATCTATCGCACGGTTTCTTAGAGAGTTATGTGCATAAAAAAAGCTAACTTAGCTACACTTTAAGTGCCCATATCTCAATAAACTCAATTTATTACTTAAAGAAGACAACTAAATTTAAAACATTTAAAATATATAAATATATAATAAAAACTCTTATATAACATTCAGGAGACTTCGATTTTAGACAGCCTCCCCTCAAAACATATTAATACTACAAATAACTACTCTCAGGTATATGTAAATAAATATATATATATTTTTAAACATATATGAATATCATATGATACATTTATGAGTTACAAATAATACTTAATTATATCATATTTATAAACGAGCAATTTAAAATGTTTAATAACCTCGTGGCAATAATTACTTAACCTCTTTAACCACTTGACTTCACATAACCCTTAACAAACTGTTAAATCGTTACTGTTAAAGGGGGGGGGGGAGAGAACGCCATGAATAACCCTGCAAATATGCATAGTATTGTGTAAAATTTTTTCAGGAAAACGAGTACAATTAAACTGATCTGAAAATGCCTAAACACTGATCAGTGAGATAATAGGCTCTTAAAGCATTAGGAATGATTTAATATAGCAATCATAGTTTAACGATAAGTAGTTGGCTAAAATACATACTTTATTATATTTTCCTTGAGTCACCAAATATTATTATATTTTTGGTAGTTGAGTAAAACAAATACCGTGTTAAACATTTAAATTACAAATTTTAAAAATATTTCGATAGAATATTTTCAATTCATATCTTTAACATTAAGATACTATTTATATCGCGGATCAATATTTTTTTAAAGTAGTTAAAACTTATAAAACAACGTACGAAGATTCCTTAATGCTAGGGGTAATAAGGTTATCCAGATCCTGACCGGACATCCGGAAACAAGCTTAACAGCTTTGACGCTAACACCCTTCCTCACAATCCCCTCCGACATACCCCTCTCCCTTCACAAACACACTGGAAAACATTTGCATAAAGTATAGAGAACTCCGGACTACTTTATCAGTAACATTATAGCAATAAATAATAGGTTTGGTTGTTTAAAGCATTTTTGTATTTATTTTTGGGACCATAAGGCAGTATTTAGATTATAATATATGTTCAAGGACTAAGTTTTAAAAAAAATTTTAATATAGAAATTTTTTACTAATTAATTTTAAAAATCACGATTAACTTTTAAAGTAGTTCAGAGGATTTTAAAAGTTTGGAAATCGCTAATACTTAGTGTAAAATGTTATTGAAAATATTCTTAGTCATCTTGTATAGTTCTATAGTCTTCGTGAGGAGTATATAATCACTTTTAATAATTAACAAAATAATTTCAGAATTTTATCGGATTTTTTAATTATTGTTAACTTTATCTAAAAGTGAATGTTAGTGTCATCAATTGAAATGTTATTGATTTTCTTTTAAGAAAAGCAACCTTTATTAAAATATGAAAAATATTTATAGAGTAGCTAGTTTTGAAATACTTTTTACTAATCAAATGAAATCATCATATGTAAATTTATTTACAAAAGCTGAAATCCTCACAACAAACCTTTGCCGACTTGAAGGAATAAAGTTAATCAGGAAAATAAATTATGCCTTACTTTTTATTAAACTGAATTTCATGATAATTGACAAAATTATACTTTTTAGGTTTACGCATTTCAAAATTACATGAATAACTGACTGTTTTAGTTGTTGTTGAATGTCTGCATTTAAATACTGGTAGATTTAATAAAAATAACTCGGAAAGAAACGGTAATGACTAATTGTTTTACGGAAATCGTCCTTAATTATAAAAATGCTAAATATTTATTTAATTATCATAATACGTGTTCGTACAGATACAGTACAAGTAAACGTGTCACACAACACAAATGTCTTACAATATAAGCACAAATGCACAAATATACTACAATACAAGTACAAAATGCACTACTTTTTTTTGTTAATTTGTACATATAAACTGCATTTTACCAACTAGTGACATTGAAAGCTACAAGGTCATATGTTTCATTGTTACGATAGCAAAAAATATCAAAACAATAAAATAGTACTAATTCATTATTACATATTTCCTAAACACTAGGTAAATATTAGCTAATCATAGGAAAACAAATAAAACTAAAAGATTTTCAGAGCAGCTTTAATTATATGTTTAAGATATATACTTTAAACTAGTTGGAATTTACAAAATGTTACTAATTACATATAAATATGAAAATTATTTTGTGTTATATTAAATTCTAGTTATTTAAATATTAAATCTACTATTTTTAACATTTAAACAAGGCGATACAAAACCCTTTACCATATCAATATTATACATCTTAACGTTAATAAAATACAATAATTTTAATAAAATTAAACAGTTAAGTTTTTAGATAACTCCTACTAATGAAAGAAAAATAATGCTTAGCAAATTTGATGTTTTAGCGAAATAGTAATATATTTGGTAAGATATATACTGAGGAAATGCTCTTAGAATAATTTAACTACAATTCGACTTTTGAAGTTACTCAATTGTTTATGTTATTTTAGTTCTACCATTGATAGCAATAATATAATCTAATCAACAATGCGTATTATTAAATTGGTGTTTAATTTAATTGGTGTGGAATTTCCAACTAATTAACGTCTTAAAACGTACAATTACTTATGACGTCAAGTGGAAGAACAAAACAATAATTTAATGCCTTTATAAAACTTCATTACATAATAACAGGTATTATAAATATTAGTAATATTATACATTTATACAATGTATTATCTATAACAATATTTTAAGTGTACAATTTAACAAAATATATAAAGATTCAAGACGTTTTTTATGTCAAATACTGTAAATTATTTCCTAATTATTAAGAAACGTAAGATACTTTCATTATAAACGGTCAATCGTAATTTAAAGAATTAAAGCTGCAATCAAAAACAAAATAAAAACGTCCCTTGATCGATGTCAATATGAACCCTTCCGGTGTAAATTAAAGTGCCCCAGTGGCCAATCAGCAGGCTCTGGTCTCTCAGCGTGCAGCCTTAATGTTGGGCCACAAAAACAGCTGGGAGGTGTTTACCCGAGCAAATCTGGCAGACAGGTCATTCACCTTTAGATGTTCAACCTACTCATAAGGTCATTTCTTCCATTCTACAATATCTTCAATTTAACTTAAAACACTCTATTTAGCTTGTAAATAAAAATACTATACAATTTTTTCAACCATACCTTTTTAAATGACATTAGACGAAATATTTATTCAAAATGAATGATCCTTATAAGTGACTCTATTTAACAAAAGTAAACTGCACTCATAATAAACATCCATAGCTTAGTATTGTAATGATACTTTTTTTCGGTAATGAGTAAACGTTCTATGAATATAAATTTTGAAATAAAACAGAAATGATACACTACGCAAGGTGAGTACTATTTACAAGAAAAATAAAATTATTTAATTGCAAATTAACGTATAAGTAACTGAAAATTTATTGTAATTACTTGCCTTACTTACTAGTAAGGCAGTTTGTTTTATAATAATGAATACATTTTTCATTATTACGGTATTACAACGCGTAGATGAATAATAATACGCAAAAAAAATACCTAATTGTTTTCGATTTTATTAAAATAGCATAGAGGTGCAAGAAATATCATTCTAAGCCAAGGTAATGTGAACAACGTACCGATCTCCAACTCTCAACCCAATATTAAGAAAATGTGTTAAACAGAAGATGAAAACCAATATACTTTTCGGCCGATAATCATATCCATACGTTAATTTATACGTGAAGAACAGAGAAATTAGCCAAATAGGCCTGAAATTAAATTACACGGACTATAGTTTGCTCGGAATATAGGCCTAGTAGTTTGCGAGTTACTATTGAATGACTAATTTTATTTTAACTATATAGGATTCACTTGTTCATTTGTATGAGAATGTCACATCTTGAAATATGTATGGTTCGTAGACTATTCATTTTATCTACATTTAAAAAAAATCTGTTTTACGTCCCTTTTGTCTTCGTTCTACACATAACTGATTTTTGATACGTACAATTTGTTGTGTGTTTATCACCCTTCTCCATCTCCTTCCATGTTATGCATTCACAAATTTTAACCCCTTTCAAACTAACATATAAAAATCACTGATTAGTGTTATGGGGTGGGGCAAGCTTTTAAAAATGTTGTATGAACCATCAAAGAGAGAATTTTGATAGCTTTTATATAATTACTGAATCTTTTTATTCTGAAGTTTATTCTTTACGTGAAACATTTTTAAAATTGCAGGCAATATGCATATTTAAACAAGAAAATAACGTCAAGCAACATAACTATGCTGCAATATAGTTAAAATATTTTAAAATATCGTTATTATTGTTAGTAAATCCCTTTAACCAACCCCTAAATTGATGACCCCCATTGAAACGATCCTAACCAACCGGCATGAGTTCTTTGACCTTGACAATTGTTATACAGGGTGTAAAATACGTCCTTATGCTGCTTAATAGTTTCTCAACCGTTGTAAATGAAATATTGAAACTAAAAAAAAAAAAATTAATAAATAAATAAAGATTTTAAAGGTGTACTTTTGGGGGCAATTTTATAATTTATATCCCCTACTTACTGGGGAGGACCCACTTTGAGTACAAAGAACGTCTTTAATTCAAGCATATGTATTTATGCTTATAAAATTAAAGGTCTTTATTAGTAGAAAACATTGCCACAAATATCATAACCAATGAGCCACAGTCATTTGTAGTGCATATTAGATTGCCATTTATACTAAGCATTGTAGACGTTTATAATAATTCAATGATCATTCAAACACTTCATATATCGAACCGAACAGTTTTATAGGTTTTACTAGCCAAAAAATGTACTAAAAAGACATTCACCAGGATTAAGAAGAAAATTCTAAATTATGCCCAAGGCTAAATATATATTAGGTTTAATGTAACAATTACTAGAGCTGAATTCCGCAAATCAATGTAAAAAAGGCCATTATATGCAAAATTGCTGTAAATTTATCTCAGTTAGTTGATGAATTTCAAACGGCTACTATAGTTGACCCTGCTGTTCATTAGAAGTTAAACGTATAGCACTGTTAAAGAAGTTCAATTTGATATATATTAACATATGCTTAAAGATTTCTTTTGGACTCCAAGAAGGCCGTCCCGTAAAAGTGGTATAAATTGTACAGTTACTGCAAAAAGTACAATTTTAGATCATGTTTATGAGTGATGAGTTTTATAGCTTTATCTGGAACCGTTGACTTATTTTCCACCTTGATGCAGTTGTTGGATACAAGTTTCATTACTTTTTGAATATCTCTGATCTGAGTATATACTAAATGTAGATTCAAAAATCGGTTACTATAATTGTTGCTCTTGTTTACAAAAATGGAACAAAGGGAATGAAACAAAGAAATATAAGACACATTCACAGTCGAATTTTTTATGTTACACAAATTTAGTTAAAAAACATTAGATATATACAATTATAGACTTATCAATTCAGATCAGAATATAGAAAAGTAGGGCCTTTTGAAAGTGCACATGTAACATTTCAATTAGAGATTATTAGTTGGATTCCACGTAAAGCTGAGAGTCTCTCAGTTTTACTGGTTATCGGACTATTGTTAATGGACCTTTCTGAGGTGCAGTTACACTCAGTTAGTAACCAGACTACACAGATCATCCACATTCATGTAATCATTCATACTCACCTTAAAATACGCATAATTTTGTGTCGGAGACTCATGTCTAAGAATAATAATATCATATTTACAAAGTAATCCCATTAAATATCTCAGTGATTCACAAAAAGTGAAAACTTTCCATAAAAAATATTTGTGCCTAAAAAATTTATTTCGTTTGTACATATTTCCTATGTTTTGTATTTATGATTTTGCTCTTCATATTTTTTCAATAACTCTAATAGTGCACATTAAGAACTCCTTGAAAGTGTCAGATTTATACGCTTAAATCACATTGTCAACATATTGCTTTATTAGTAATTTCTTTGAAACGGGGAGTGAGGTATGTAGAAAAGAAATCGTCAAATATTCCAGATTTGGTATCGATTGGTTGCCATAGTTACAACCTGTTGACACAGACTCTCCCATCTCCAGGCTTCTTATCTCTTCTTCCCCCCTCTTACCAGGCCTGCCCTCCCTCAACCTCTCTACCAGGTCACCCCTCCACCTCTTTACCAGGCCTCACTTCCCTCTCCCCCACCCCAACTAACCAAACGCTTAACGGATGCCAGTATTAGCTGACAGACTTCGCTGGATTAACATAAAAAAGCACTTAAATTTCACTTACTTGAGTTCCCTCGGGCAGTCTCCACAATTTAGAGCTCAACTTGTCAAGTTAATTTTCCAAGTCGACTTAGTGTAGCATAATGAAATCCATTAACGCAATGAACATTTTTAATTTATTCATGTTTAACACTTAACTTTTAATAATACTATTTATTTATTTTTAATGTTTTTACTTTATTCGAATTTACCTTAATTGAACCAGTTCAACTATTAGTTTTTAGACAAGGTAACTATAGAACAGAGGCCTTGTCGATTTTTTTAGCTGAACATTTTTCATACTAGATAGACCCTTTATAGTTAAGAAACAAGAATGTGATTTTTTTTCAGTGAAAGGACGGAACAATACGAAAATGAGGAGAAACGCAAAAGTATTTGTTTCTTGAAATATAGTGATGTGGATACTCAAATTGAGCGGATGTTTTTCTGATTATGAATATGACGAGGGCTTAGCAATCTAACCATAATTAAGCACGTTAGCGCCGGATATGTGCCGATTTCAGTAGGTAACGGCTAGGTTGGGTATTGATAGGTTAGGTAAGGTTAAATTTCTAGGTTATGTTTTTACCTATCAATACCCGACCTAGCCCTATTCTAACAGAACGTAACTTTACTGAAATTAGCACATTTCTGGCGCTTATTAATGGTTCCATTACGAAGACCTTATCACATTCACAATCAGGGCCAAATTCCACATTTTTGGAGTACCCACATCACTATATATATATATAAATATATCCGTTTTACCGTAATTTTTTATTTTTGTATTTTTCCAGCTTTTCCGCTGAAAAATTCACATTCCTGTTTATTATCTATGTGTCTACTATAAACAAAATGTTAGTTGTAAAAGCCTTGTAATATTTACGAAAAAACTAAATTTTACAGTTTTTACTCAATTTTTTATTTTTCCGGTTTTCCGCTGAAAACCGATAGAGTTCCTGTTTCTTAGCTATTTACCTACAATGCAAAAGTTTTTCAGCCGAAAAATTGACAATATCCTTTTTCTACATAATTATCTTAGACGACGTACAAAAGGACCAGCTAATTAAAATAATTTGTATTTATGAATTTTTAACGATATAAGTGTCACTTAACAATAAAAACAGATTTTTTATGGTGGGAACATAATTTTGTCTTATTATAATTAAAATTCATTATGTGGATGTATTGATAAAACAGTTTCATGATAAATATGTAACAAGGAAATAATATTTACCATAAAGAAATATTAAGTAAGGTACGCATATTACTTATAGCATTGCGTGACCTGTATTATTGTGGTGTTTTTTTACATGAAATGTTCTACTTGTCATTTGCAAGGTAAAATATAAAAAATGTCTAGATTTTCCCCAATGATAACAATGTTTACTTATTATTTATGATCGTAACCATCTCTGTATAAATAAATTGAATTTTTTATATTGTTATTTTGACCTACAAAAAATTGTGTCAGTGACCTACAAGTCAACGATTAAACCATCTTGAGGTGCGCCTATATTTAATTTTAAATACAGACTCTTACGTATTATTAAATCAATGCATAATTATTTATAAGATTAAATATGCCTAAACACATGATCGTTTGGAAAGTAATTTCATATTTACTACAATTTTTAAATACACGTTATGAACTTAAGTAGTTGTCAAATAACAACTGTATAAATAAATGTTACAATTTATCTTGACAGTATTGTGTAAAGTAAAAAGGTATATTGTAGTAGTGTGCTTTGTTTGATTAGAAAACAGAGTTATATATTTCAATAATTTTTAATATTTTCTTCCACTATCAAATTCCATTTTGTATATTTGGAATCTACGTATATAGATAAAAATGCTTTCGACACTGATTTTATTCAGCAATCCATTTAATTGTTTCTGGGTTTACCTTACTTCAGTTTTCATATAATTCTAGATTTGATATTTAGTTTGGTGTTGGATTCTTAATTGGCTTGATATAAGGAAGACAAAGGTTGTTCGACATTTGCCATCATTACGTGAAAATTACCAATCAAGTGTACGACCAGGTAACTTTCATAAGAAGGGAAATTGTAAATATCCAACAACCTTTGTCTTCCTCATCTGATACTCCATCATTAACAAATTTCAAAAACAAAGTTGGCTTGATAGTTGATTGATAGTTGAAAAAGTTTGTATTTTTCGTTTTCTCGCGTCAGAACGTCAGTGTTTCTGTGATATACTTTTATTTATATAAATATGTAAATTTTTCAGCATTCAAACAAATAGCAACATTGTTGGAAAACATATTCTTTTCTGAATAGATAGATTTTTTGGAATTACGCAAATTGAGAGAGTGAGATATTGTAAATAAATTTAATATTGTGATTTTACGTTATACAGTTAATCTATTATTATTTGTAGTCAAAAATCACATGCTGAGGCCGAATGCTGAGGTGTATCGAGCGCAGGGAGATTCGGGGTTGGCACGCGAAGCGTGCAGGGGTGTCCCCTTGTATGTTATAAATAAAATTGTATAAAATTTCCTCAGGTTTAGAGGTTCTCGTTTAGTAAAAGGCTTTTGATCTAGGAAAGTATTTAGTGGCAATTGTTACTAGGAGTTTCTAAATTGTCCACCTCGACTTTAAAAACGACTGAAGTAATACTACGTTTGGCTAAATAGTCATAAAGTTCTAACTGGAAACAAGGAGTGAGAAATTATAATAAAATGGTAGTTTTCATAATAATTTATATTTTGCTAACTATATTATATATAAGTATAAACTATCACTTAAATACCTTGCATGTATGGGTTAGCGGAGTAGTCAGTACCACTGTACGTGTAAGGGTGGGTGGAGTAGTCAGTGCCACTGTACGTGTAAGGGTGGGTGGAGTAGTCAGTGCCACTGTACGTGTAAGGGTGGGTGGAGTAGTCAGTGCCACTGTACGTGTAAGGGTGGGTGGAGTAGTCAGTACCACTGTACGTGTAAGGGTGGGTGGAGTAGTCAGTACCACTGTACGTGTAAGGGTGGGTGGAGTAGTCAGTACCACTGTACGTGTAAGGGTGGGTGGAGTAGTCAGTACCACTGTACGTGTAAGGGTGGGTGGAGTAGTCAGTACCACTGTAGGTGTAAGGGTGGGTGGAGTAGTCAGTACCACTGTACGTGTAAGGGTGGGTGGAGTAGTCAGTACCACTGTACGTCTAAGGGTTGGTGGAGTAGTCAGTACCACTGTACGTGTAAGGGTGGGTGGAGTAGTCAGTACCACTGTACGTGTAAGGGTGGGTGGAGTAGTCAGTACCACTGTACGTGTAAGGGTGGGTGGAGTAGTCAGTACCACTGTACGTGTAAGGGTGGGTGGAGTAGTCAGTGCCACTGTACGTGTAAGGGTGGGTGGAGTAGTCAGTGCCACTGTACGTGTAAGGGTGGGTGGAGTAGTCAGTACCACTGTACGTGTAAGGGTGGGTGGATTAGTCAGTACCACTGTACGTGTAAGGGTGGGTGGAGTAGTCAGTACCACTGTACGTGTAAGGGTGGGTGGAGTAGTCAGTACCATTGTACGTGTAAGGGTGGGTGGAGTAGTCAGTACCACTGTACGTGTAAGGGTGGGTGGAGTAGTCAGTGCCACTTTACGTGTAAGGGTGGGTGGAGTAGTCAGTACCACTGTACGTGTAAGGGTGGGTGGAGTAGTCAGTGCCACTGTACGTGTAAGGGTGGGTGGAGTAGTCAGTACCACTGTACGTGTAAGGGTGGGTGGAGTAGTCAGTACCACTGTACGTGTAAGGGTGGGTGGATTAGTCAGTACCACTGTACGTGTAAGGGTGGGTGGATTAGTCAGTACCACTGTACGTGTAAGGGTGGGTGGAGTAGTCAGTGCCACTGTACGTGTAAGGGTGGGTGGAGTAGTCAGTGCCACTGTACGTGTAAGGGTTGTTGGAGTAGTCAGTACCACTGTACGTGTAAGGGTGGGTGGAGTAGTCAGTACCACTGTACGTGTAAGGGTGGGTGGAGTAGTCAGTGCCACTGTACGTGTAAGGGTGGGTGGAGTAGTCAGTACCACTGTACGTGTAAGGGTGGGTGGATTAGTCAGTACCACTGTACGTGTAAGGGTGGGTGGAGTAGTCAGTGCCACTGTACGTGTAAGGGTGGGTGGAGTAGTCAGTGCCACTGTACGTGTAAGGGTGGGTGGAGTAGTCAGTACCACTGTACGTGTAAGGGTGGGTGGAGTAGACAGTACCACTGTACGTGTAAGGGTGGGTGGAGTAGACAGTACCACTGTACGTGTAAGGGTTGGCGGAGTAGTCAGTACCACTGTACGTGTAAGGGTGGGTGGAGTAGTCAGTGCCACTGTACGTGTAAGGGTGGGTGGAGTAGTCAGTGCCACTGTACGTGTAAGGGTGGGTGGAGTAGTCAGTACTACTGTACGTGTAAGGGTGGGTGGAGTAGTCAGTACCACTGTACGTGTAAGGGTGGGTGGAGTAGTCAGTACCACTGTACGTGTAAGGGTGGGTGGAGTAGTCAGTGCCACTGTACGTGTAAGGGTGGGTGGAGTAGTCAGTACCACTGTACGTGTAAGGGTGGGTGGAGTAGTCAGTACCACTGTACGTGTAAGGGTGGGTGGAGTAGTCAGTGCCACTGTACGTGTAAGGGTGGGTGGAGTAGTCAGTACCACTGTACGTGTAAGGGTGGGTGGATTAGTCAGTACCACTGTACGTGTAAGGGTGGGTGGAGTAGTCAGTGCCACTGTACGTGTAAGGGTGGGTGGAGTAGTCAGTGCCACTGTACGTGTAAGGGTGGGTGGAGTAGTCAGTACCACTGTACGTGTAAGGGTGGGTGGAGTAGACAGTACCACTGTACGTGTAAGGGTGGGTGGAGTAGACAGTACCACTGTACGTGTAAGGGTTGGCGGAGTAGTCAGTACCACTGTACGTGTAAGGGTGGGTGGAGTAGTCAGTGCCACTGTACGTGTAAGGGTGGGTGGAGTAGTCAGTGCCACTGTACGTGTAAGGGTGGGTGGAGTAGTCAGTACTACTGTACGTGTAAGGGTGGGTGGAGTAGTCAGTACCACTGTACGTGTAAGGGTGGGTGGAGTAGTCAGTACCACTGTACGTGTAAGGGTGGGTGGAGTAGTCAGTGCCACTGTACGTGTAAGGGTGGGTGGAGTAGTCAGTACCACTGTACGTGTAAGGGTGGGTGGAGTAGTCAGTACCACTGTACGTGTAAGGGTGGGTGGAGTAGTCAGTACCACTGTACGTGTAAGGGTGGGTGGAGTAGTCAGTAACACTGTACGTGTAAGGGTGGGTGGAGTAGTCAGTGCCACTGTACGTGTAAGGGTGGGTGGAGTAGTCAGTACCACTGTACGTGTAAGGGTGGGTGGATTAGTCAGTACCATAGTACGTGTAAGGGTGGGTGGAGTAGTCAGTGCCACTGTACGTGTAAGGGTGGGAGGAGTAGTCAGAACCACTGTACGTGTAAGGGTGGGTGGGTGGTTCAGTACCACTGTACGTGTAAGGGTGGGTGGGTGGTTCAGTACCACTGTACGTGTAAGGGTGGGTGGGTGGTTCAGTACCACTGTACGTGTAAGGGTGGGTGGAGTAGTCAGTACCACTGTACGTGTAAGGGTGGATGGAGTAGTCAGTGCCACTGTACGTGTAAGGGTGGGTGGATTAGTCAGTACCACTGTACGTGTAAGGGTGGGTGGAGTAGTCAGTACCACTGTACGTGTAAGGGTGGGTGGAGTAGTCAGTACCACTGTACGTGTAAGGGTGGGTGGAGTTGTCAGTGCCACTGTACGTGTAAGGGTGGGTGGAGTAGTCAGTGCCACTGTACGTGTAAGGGTGGGTGGAGTAGTCAGTACCACTGTACGTGTAAGGGTGGGTGGATTAGTCAGTACCACTGTACGTGTAAGGGTGGGTGGATTAGTCAGTACCACTGTACGTGTAAGGGTGGGAGGAGTAGTTAGAACCACTGTACGTGTAAGGGTGGGTGGAGTAGTCAGTACCACTGTACGTGTAAGGGTGGGTGGATTAGTCAGTACCACTGTACGTGTAAGGGTGGGAGGAGTACTTAGAACCACTGTACGTGTAAGGGTGGGTGGAGTAGTCAGTACCACTGTACGTGTAAGTGTGGGTGGATTAGTCAGTACCACTGTACGTGTAAGGGTGGGAGGAGTAGTTAGAACCACTGTACGTGTAAGGGTGGGTGGAGTAGTCAGTACCACTGTACGTGTAAGGGTGGGTGGATTAGTCAGTACCACTGTACGTGTAAGGGTGGGAGGAGTAGTTAGAACCACTGTACGTGTAAGGGTGGGTGGAGTAGTCAGTACCACTGTACGTGTAAGGGTGGGTGGAGTAGTCAGTACCACTGTACGTGTAAGGGTGGGTGGATTAGTCAGTACTACTGTACGTGTAAGGGTGGGAGGAGTAGTTAGAACCACTGTACGTGTAAGGGTGGGTGGATTAGTCAGTACCACATCACGTGTAAGGGTGGGTGTAATTGAAAATGACAACATGGTTTTATATGGGTACGGAGGGTGAGAGTGGGTTTCTTTACAAAAAAAAAGACTATTTATGAATCATTATTCATTGCTATATGAACGATAATTAATATTAATATAATCACTTTTAAGCAGGTTATTTATTCCAATAGGGATTTAATTTATTACCTGAAAACATAAAGCAGGACTTTAACTAAATACTTTACAAGCAAAGTTAAGAAAACTACATATAAATAATGATAACAGAAAAAAAAATTAAACAAGGATAAAAAAATATTTTAAACTGCTTAAGAAAGAACCCAAAAGGAGATTTACTGTTATTCACTGTATTAATTAACAGGAACTTAATATATTGGGGAGAGCCAGTGGGCGAGTGGTCTAAGGCGTCAGGATTTTGAATCTGAGTTAGAAATAGTGCTGGTTCTAATCCTGGCCTTGACTGTTAGTTTTTATTAGTAATATCAACTCAGACTGTACCGGTTCTCCCCTTATTTATATGATCAATTACTATCTTAAAAATAAATAAATGGCTAAATAAAATAATAAACAAATTGCATTGTAATAATGTTCAGTTTAGTAATTAAGTCAACAAGGGAAATGAAATGATCAATGATTAATTGTGTACCCAGTTTAGTAACCGTTAACTATCTGCAAGAAACTATTTGAATATAGGTACGTTGTGTAGTTTATATGGTTCAGTAATAGACAGTTAAAAGATCAAGAGTTATAATGAGTGATTCTCTAGGAGCAGAGTAGGAATGGGAGGCCTGGTAGGAGAGATGAGGGAGGGGAGGCCTGGTAGAGAGGTGGAAGGAGGGGAAGCCTGATAGAGAGGAGGGGAGGCTTGGTAGAGAGGTGGAGGAGAGGGGTGGCTTGGTAGGAGGTGTGAGAGAGGCCTGGAGATGGAATAGTCTCTGTCAACAGGTTGTAGCTATGGAAACCAATCGATACCAAATCTGGAATGTTTGACGCTTTATTACCACATTCCTGACTCTCCATTCAATGAAATGCTAGTTCATCTTCATCAATAAATATATTGACTCCTTAGTTGAATTATTTAAGCCTTGTCATTATGGGTATATACAACAAAAGAATTTATTATATTGTTTCATGAATCCGATAGCTTTTTGAAGATAAAAAGCTACATATGTTAAAACGTACTTGTTCACAAACTTCGTAATAAATCAGTTTTTAGAGAAATATATGATGCGTAACGTCTTATAATAATTGGGTTATTTCGTTCCCGCAGATTGTGAGGTAACCACTAGAATGATATATTTGTATAATTATTTATTTAAACGATGGCAATTGAGTGTAAAAGGAAATAATGGAACTAAAATTGTAATGTCTAACTAATACACCCAAGTGGGGTATAAAATTACAGGATTTCTTCTCTTAATTAGTAATGTACCATCAGATTTCAGAAAAGACTATGTCTATGAGCTCCACTGCTCGAAAGACATAAATTCATAATCATACGTTTTAAGAATCCTGGCAAGGATGATCTGCCTCACGAGGAAACTTTCCGAGATTTACAAATGGGACTGTAACAGAGTGCCATGGTAAGGCCGCAGGCCGAACTTTTCACCGCGAGGCCGTAGGCCGAGTTCCACCAAAGGACCATTAGCAGAGCATCTTGGTGAGGCCGAAGGCCGAGTTCTACAAAGGGGCTAAAGGAAAAAATAAAAACAGTCTATATCTTTGTTTGTGACTAAAGACAGTGTCCCCAGGCGAGGTCGAAGGCCGAGCTTCCTTCACGAGTGCAGCGAGTGATGGTGTTGGCACACGAGGCGTGCATGGGTTTCCCCCAGTATAGATAATTTTATCGTTTTATAAAATGTTATTAATTTATAAAGTTTACATAAGCATCACATTACTGTAAACATCAACCTAAATACGTCCTAACGTGTTATATAAAGTTTACATAGGCATCACTTTACTGTAAAAATCAACCTAATTACGTCCTAACGTGTTAGTTTACGTACGTTAACTGCGTTATATAAAGTTTACATAGGCATCACTTTACTGTAAACATCAACCTAAATACGTCCTAACGTGTTAGTTTTCGTACGTCAACTGCGTTATATAAAGTTTACATAGGCATCATTTTACTGTAAACATCAACCTAAATACGTCCTAACGTGTTAGTTTTCGTACGTCAACTGCGTTATATAAAGTTTACATAGGCATCATTTTACTCTAAACATCAACCTAAATACGTCCTAACGTGTTAGTTTTCGTACGTCAACTGCGTTATATAAAGTTTACATAGGCATCACTTTACTGTAAACATCAACCTAAATACGTCCTAACGTGTTAGTTTACGTACGTTAACTGCGTTATATAAAGTTTACATAGGCATCACTTTACTGTAAACATCAACCTAAATACGTCCTAACGTGTTGTTTACGTACGTCAACTGCGTTATATAAAGTTTACATAGGCATCACTTTACTGTAAACATCAACCTAAAGACGTCCTAACGTGTTGTTTACGTACGTCAACTGCGTTATATAAAGTTTACATAGGCATCACTTTACTGTAAACATCAACCTAAAGACGTCCTAACGTGTTGTTTACGTACGTCAACTGCGTTATATAAAGTTTACATAGGCATCACTTTACTGTAAACATCAACCTAAATACGTCCTAACGTGTTAGTTTACGTACATCAACTGCGTTATATAAAGTTTACATAGGCATCACTTTACTGTAAACATCAACCTAAAGACGTCCTAACATGTTGTTTACGTACGTCAACTGCGTTATATAAAGTTTACATAGGCATCATTTTACTGTAAACATCAACCTAAATACGTCCTAACGTGTTAGTTTTCGTACGTCAACTGCGTTATATAAAGTTTACATAGGCATCACTTTACTGTAAACATCAACCTAAAGACGTCCTAACGTGTTGTTTACGTACGTCAACTGCGTTATATAAAGTTTACATAGGCATCACTTTACTGCAAACATCAACCTAAATACGTCCTAACATGTTAGTTTTCGTACGTCAACTGCGTTATATAAAGTTTACATAGGCATCACTTTATTGTAAACATCAACCTAAATACGTCCAAACGTGCCAGTTTACGTACGTCAACTGCGTTATATAAAGTGTTGGAGGTAGCTAAAGCAGTCTACAGGGACTTATCACATTGTAGTAATATGTTTTCCACTCTAACCGTGTTAACATGTCTAATACCTTGTTGTGGAAAGTTGTGACGGCATAAACCTTGTTATCATCTTTAGATAACCAACTCAACTCTACCATGTACGTACATTGCCATCAGAGTAAAGTATCAATTAACCCAAATACAAGAGCAAGTGTTAATTTATGTACATAAATTGTTACGCAATGTTCCGAGTTAAATTGCAACATTCTGGGAATCATTCGCTTGTTTCCGCACCGTCCCCATTGTTAGCAGAGTATGTAAATATTGTTATGACAGCTACTTAACGTTAGGGGAGTATTTTACCATGTATATATTTGCCAGACATACTTGCCAACTGTTATATCCAAAAGAACTACTATAATACGAATTAGTTTAAAATATAGGATGAGGAAGTGAGTATATAAAAATACGACAGAAATCTATTTCTGTTAAAACGTTGCTTTTTTTTAACACTTGAAACGTTGGAAGTTTCCAACAAATTTACTAATCAACAACAATCAATCGCCAAAAACTAACATTCGGTAATTTTGTTTGAATAGAAATTAAAACAAATAAAAGTAGTTTGTGTTCAACAAAATTCCTTTCCAAAAAAGAAAGTTTCATTTTTCTTACCTTTTATTTTAAAAAGTTTAATAAACTCCGGATTCAATAACCACTAGTGCTTTACAGGAATTATTTATTCATTCATATAATAGAATTTACTTTGTATCGCACAACTTTTTTACGCAATACGAACACTGCTCAATCACTAATAATAAGGGACAAAGCTGTACCGAGTCGAAAGCTAACTTTCCTGTCTGGAGTTTAACAAACAGGATTATATATTTGTGTGCATGAAATATTTAAAAAATAAAGTCAACAGTTTGTTCTGGAGTAAGGTTTTAATGTTATTACTTGTTTTTGAACAGTGTAATTGTTTCAATATTCGGAGACAGTGAATGGCTCATGAGATAATTTGGCCGGAGAAAGCGCCCTCGGCTCGGTCGGCACAATACAGCTGGCACTTATCATGTTTTATATATACATACATTAGTTGATTATAGGAAAAATCCACATTATTAGTTAAGTTAAGAGAAGCCCGCCTAGTGCCAACTTGTATTAGTATTATGTTTTTGACTATTACAATTTTTGTTTCTTTTTGTTAGAAAATTTAAATATTTATATAAATTAAAAATAGTAATAACTTAAAGGTTCAGTGAATCTCGTTGATAAGAATTTCTTAGTGAGGTCAATGTTTGTAATTTTTCATGTATAAATAAATAAATACTTTGTATTATAAATCAGCCTCAAAGTGTCAACAGTTATTTCTATAGTATTCTAAATAATTTAACCATACGCTGTGACTGTAATAATTTATTATCACCGTTTGACGCCTTGTATTTAGTCTTACTAACAGCTGGACATTTAGACAATTATTATCATAATAGTTTCATTTACATCATAATTCGAAACGTAAAGTAATCCATTTTTAGACATTCCTACAATTACCTTATACTTAAATATTCTAACCAGCTAACTTGTATTGAAAAAAAAAGATCAATACATTTTAAACATTTGTTAAATCTTAAAAATGCACTTTTTATTGAATTTATAATATTCAGTTATGATAAAACTTGTTATGTATATCGTACTTCAATTTTTATGACAGTAATACTGTTGTATTACATTTTTACTGCAAACTTATTTTTAACAATGAATGTATTCTTGTTATTTTCTTATTTTGAATAGGTCAGTGGTTACCACGTACATAAATTAAATGTTATTACGTCATTGATAAAGGCTTTGGTACGTAAAAACTATTAAAAGTAAGTTAATTAGAGATTGTACCATGGTTTTATGGTTTAAATAACTTCTTGTACATCCTGTAATAATTTATTGTTTTAAACATTTTCAATTCCATATAAACGTCAATAAATGGTTATTATTTCATGGTAATTCATAAATTTTCCCATTTTAAAATACATTTTAATATGATTATCCTCATGCAAGTGTACATGATTCGAGGGATATGCTGGGGGATTTATTTTCACTGAAGTATTTATTTTTTTGTAATTTAATTAGGCAAATAATTTCATTTTTGTATTTTAATTAAGCTAATAATTTTCCATAGTATAGGGCTATATTTAAACGTCTATACGTGGATCGCACTATTTGTGTTATTACTTGTATAGCTGATAGTGGTCCTTCACCTCGAGCTATGTGGCCAAGAGGGACACTATTTCCATAATTGAATTGAATTTTCTGTAAAAATTTATTTATTTTTTTTATGGAAATTAGTATTAACGATCTATCTCTATTCCTCATATTACAATTAGGTTACGTTAAACATGTATTTGAAATAGTTTGCTGCCAAACTGTTCTTAACAGGAAATTAAAAACCCTAGTTGTGTTACAGGGTTCAGCGACCCCTACTGCATGCTGGGCATCCAACCAGGTACGATGGCCTCGCCTCAACCCTCCTCTCCCGGGTCACCCAACCCTAGAGGTGCCAATTCCCGGGCACTCTCAGAGAGTGGGCTTGACCCTACAGACAAGCACGAAGGTCACCATGAAAAGCTGAGGAAACACCATAGGTGACTTGTACTTTCCATGATATATTAATATGGCAGTGAAGAGATATATAAGGTTATTGAAAAAGATGGAAATTTGTAATAAGTATGACATTTATCAAACAAACAAGTTAGTTCATATTCATATACAAATTCAAAAAGATTTCATGATTTTGTCATAGTATTCACCTTTTAGTTACTCAATACATAAAATAAGCTTAGTATTAGGTATTACTAGTTTCATAGTAGCTTTTGGAATCGTAGCAGCCAGATAAACTAATTTTGAAGTTTATTTCCGATATAAAACATTTATAGAAGGCTATAATTGACAATGAACCTATTAAAAATTTACCATTGAACAAAAAAATTCATAATACATACTAGCAAAAAAATTAAACCCTGACCATTAATCTCTAATCAGTAAACTAAAATATCGAATTAAAATACTGTAATTATTTAACTTTATTATTCCTAATTGTATTGCATTTTTTTAATGTACTTATTTATTTTTAATTTGTTCAAATAAAAATAGATTTTTTCAACCTTATTAAGGGTTTATCATTCCCTATGGGTCTAGTTTGTGAATAAACTTTTTCAAATAAACACGTTTTGGCATCAATAAAAATACATTTGATGTTAAAAAACATATTTTAAAAATTATTAAGATTAATAATTTGAGTTTAACAAATTCGAATAGTTGTCAGTAGAAATAAATAAATGCCTTTAACTCACAAAGCTTATTATAAAATTTATTTTTTAACTATATTACTTATTAGACTTCTATACGTTTGTAATAACAAATATAATGTTTAATAAAAGTAAAAATAGCTTGCGTATGTTCTGTTAGTCACTGTAGAAATGTTGAAATCGAGATTGTATTATTCTATTAAGGAAACTATCGAAATAGGTTTTACTTAGACGATGATCTTATATATATATATATATATATATATATATATATATATATATATATATATATATATATATATATATATATATATATTCATAATTTTAGAGATTTTAATCTTGCAAATTTAAAATCAGGTTTATTTACTTATTTTATTTAAGGATAAGTATTAGGTACAGAAGACGTCGAAATGAAGAGAAAAAACTATTAAACTACTGTTTAAATACATATAATTTGTAATTAGTAGATTGTTAACTAACATAAAACTATTTATGTTAGTTTTTAAATAGTTAAAATAATTAGGAATTTAATGGAAAATAAACTCAAAAGTAATATTAATAAATACATCAAAGATTAGCGCCTTCAAATGTTCAGTACAAATATTGATAGGCAATTTGAATGCAGCATCTGTTTTGCATCCGGGAATGTCTTCAGGCGTTCCTGTAAAATATCAGCCCATTTTTCTAACAGAAAAATAATTGTATTATAGTATAACCCCAATTATCAGAAAAAAATTGGTGCTGGATCCGTTTCTGATACGGTAATGGAAATCTGCGATAATCAGATGTTACATTATTTTAGTAATTGTGAACAGTAAATGTGTACCCAGATTGCATAAGTAGTATTTTAAAACTATGTAAACATTACATTACAGTACAGTATGATTTTTAAATCATTTTAAAAAGTATTTTATTTCATTTCAATGGTTACCTTCAATCTTTTTCGTTTTGCTAATATCCTAAATCAATAGACATACTCTACTGTTCAAGTGCACATTTTATGTATAGTTCTTTAACATTCTACCATGTTTAGTGTATAAATTCATTTTGTAGTTGATATAGAACACAATAATTGATACATAAAATGTCAGTTGTTTTACCAACATTCATTCGATTAATGTTGCTTATTCCTTTTCTCACTTATTCATATTTCGGATAATCAGGATTTCTGATAATCAAGGTTCTGATAATTGGGATTTTACTGTAACTTATAATCAACTATTATTAGTAATTGTTTTAATAAAATCGTAATAAATACCCATAATTCATTAACAATACACTAGTCAGTACAAAAGAACCAAACAACTAATTTAAACATTTTTAAAGATAACAATTACATAACTCACGTAAAATGTTTAATTCTCTTTTGGCCAGTAACATTTATTCATAGAATAAAAACGATAGTTATCATATTGAATCTATAAACACTCTCAAGGAAGATCATATGTGTCCTACAACTTTTCAGGAGAAAAAAGGGGCTGGATAAGAACCTAAATTTTACTAAAATGTTTACAGAAACAAGGATCATATCTGTTATGACGATAATAAAAGAACATTGATGAATTTGAGCATGATAATACTTTCAAAATATATTTATTATGATGACGATTATTCAACATATTAAAGCTATTGACGAAAATATAAGACAATAGTACAAACCATTTTTTAATACTGCTAGATGCTCCAACATTATCCACTCCATAACAGATCACACAATAGAATTACACTAAAAAAGAATTTTATTTTAAGAAAATACGATATAATTTGTACAAAGCACTATCAAAAAATACAGTTTATATGTATCTGGAAAATTAGATAAACTGTAATTATTATTTTTAATTTACTGTTAATAGTAGTACACTGCCATACTTGTATGTAGCAAATGGTATATAGTAATTGAAAATTGTTAAAAGTTACCTATATATTTATTATATAATAATATATCTTCTACCAGTAGTTTTTGTTGATTGAGTAGGAGAATGACTCATAAAATTTTTTCTTTTGCAGTTTTCGCCTAAGCTTTAAGCGAAAGGAAAGAAGGGAGCACCGTGATAGCATATCCTCAGCAGTCCCTGCCAAGTTCATTAGAGCCACCACCGTCAGACCCCAGACACTGAATCCTCGATGGAACGAGAAGTTCAGATTGTGAGTAAGAATTGTTACCTCTTAGTTCAATATTATAGTTGGGTTTTTATGAAAAGAAAGCTAATTTAAATAATATTTTTACGTAAAGTAAGTCAAAATATGAATATGACTATATGGGTTCATTTTTTAAAAAAGTTTTTTATTTATGTTTTTCTTTTTTTGGCGTTTAGTGGTTATTAATAGGTTCTGAGCTAAAATACATACCGGTAGAGAGTATAAACAAGTCATACGTAGGTGTTGGTCAGTAGCATCATGAATAGAGTGTCATTTGTCAATGGTTCAGAGTAGAAATATATGTTTAAATAATAGGAGTACTCCCATCCACTCTACATTCCCACACACCTTCTACACAGGGTCAGTTGACCTCAACGATTTTCCAATCGAGTCCAATCATCCAATTAGAGTCGTGAGGCCTAAACGTGTACACTTGATAAATAGGACTAAACCGTAGAATGAAATAATGAATTTATTCACACACAAAAATTATCATACAAATTGCCATATGACATAATTGTAAATATACCTAGCCACTTATCCAGTAGTGTGGATAGGTTAAACAAAAATGTAATACAAGATTATAAACAATTATAACAATGAGTCCAGTTCAGCAAGCTTATTTTCAAGGTAATACAACTCTCTGCAGCGCAAGTGGTTACAGTTCAACTTAAATTATTTATATATTCAACTGTATTTAAAACAAACACAAATCATACCATGGATTGGCTCATAAAGTCCGTTAGTTCTAACGTGAAAAGCCGTTGTATTAATTTTTTACAAAACTTTGTTTCATTATTGATTTGCTTGATTTCAAGAGGCAATTTACTGAAATAATTTGGCCCAAGATAGTTAAAAGATTGTTTAAAAATAGTTTTATTAACCTTAGGTTTAATAAAGATGCGTTGATTGTTACTCCTAATATTATAGTTAGGACGTGAAGATCCTTTGTTGCCACTTCTTATATAAAACAGTCTTAAAGTTTTAAAAGAGAACAAGTGTTGGATTGGAAGTACTTTTAAATATGAGTATAATGCGAATGAAGACCGGCGGGAATTTCGCTTCAGAATTACACGAACAAACTTAGTTTGAATTTTCCTAATATTGCCAATATTGGTCTTGTATGATCCACTCCAACACACAATACCATACTGCAATCTGGAGTGAACCAAGCCATAGTATAATGTACGTAACAGAGAAGTACTACAAAAATGCATGAGTACTACAGAATATGCCATGATCGTTATAATAAATCTAGTTTGTAGAGTCTGTGGTGCTATTACATGATCGCTGGATCACTTACTCCAAAGAATGGACAAACCACTAGATCTCTTAAGTCAAAACTAAATTCTGAAACGGTTGGTCCAAAAGCCTCTTCCGAACGACGAGATAATAAGGTTGATAGTTGTTTTCTGCGTGAGTTTCCACCTCACCTAGCTCCAGAACCTTCTACTCAATATACATACATTGGTGTAGAATCTAGGATACATGATATGCTAATCGTCAAGATTCAGGGGACGAAATATTGTGTAGATTTGAAGGTTAAAAAATATATTCATTATTATTAACTAAGGTCAACCCCATTTCTACTATGATTATGTTCCTTAAAAATAGTGTTGTTTGACACTAAAATCAATGTGTTTTCATTATACAATTTTTAAAAATATTTCAAATACTTATAAAAAACTAAGGGAGTACGTTTAGTGGAAGCCAAATTTAGTATTAATATGAATTTCACAAAACTGACAATCTTAATATTCACTGCGCTCAATTTTGCAGAATCTGAAACCTGAAAGTCGTCCTAATTGAACACTTAGCCTTCTGTAATAGTATCACCATGTGTAGTAAACATTGGTGTGGACGCAATATCTGTCTAACAATATACACAACCTTTAACCCCTTTAAGTATCTGGAGTACAGCACTACGCTACATTACTCCCATAGTACCTTCAATTGTGGGAGGATACTAATATAAAATACACAATTATATCAGCATTTTTGTTCATTCTAAAATGATTTTCAAGAACACTTTATTTATACTAACACCATAATAACCAAGGGTTTTTTAACGAAGGTATTGTTAAAATGATTACTATTTTTAAATTTTGTCGATACGTTTTTCTATTTATACATACATGCTGACTGTGTATGTTTTAATCATACAACATTCAAATTATTTTAAAATTATCACTTTATTACTCAATCAATTTATGAAGTAATCTACGTCTTAACGTGGGCATACAGACGTAATATGAATTTGTCCAGTCACAATTCAATTTCTCATTTAATGAGAGCTACACATGGCAATCAAATGTGAATTATGAAGTCTAAAAATTGTCGGCAATGAACAAATACGCAGTAAGCAAACTCTTTCAACGGTTAAATATAATTATATAAAACCAATGTCCTTCGTCAACGATGGGCGAGGATGGAAAATCAAGTTATGCCTTCCCAATAAAGCGATGAATTGGTTTATATTTCTTGAAAAATAACTGACAAGGGAATAATTTTCATTTACAGTGAATGCTATGTATCTCCGACAATGTTTATATTCTGATTAAAATGTAAAACAGTTATTATGCCTTCTGTAATCGCTATTTCTCCTATACTGTATAACTGTAACTAATACTATGTATGTCTTGGTGTAAGAAGTGTTGATTGAGTATTATTTATAACCTTATATTATATTCCTTCCTTATTTTAACTATATTTTTTTTGTAATTTTTAGTAAATAAAAGGTTGAAAATTGCTTGTCAGCAATTAACGAATATAATTTTATGCTGTAAAATGAGTCAAACATTCTAGTAATACTAATTTTTTTCTATAAGGCTTTTCAGAGTGTTTTATTTAAAGAAAATAAAGCAAACAAATAATCTTTCTGGCTTGTTAGAGTCCTTAAACGTTATACAATATTTAACAAAACAATATTCAAAAATAATAATATTCAAATACTTTACAACAACAGTTAAATTATTTAAGACTTTTTGGAATGCACGAAAGATCATTTAAAAGACAGCAGCAACTCTATCGTGGTCTTCATGGAGCTATACTTGGGGACAAAGTGTTTGGGAGATTGTAGGCGATAGGTTATATCCTCGGTCCTCTTAATACCAACACAGCGTCCACTCAATGGTTGCTATTGACGTGGACACTACTAGAGAAGTTTGGGGTGTGCATGTTGGATGGTAGTCAAGGTACAGATGTTGTTTAGGGAAGAGAACTGAGTGTCAGACTTGTCAGTTATTTGAAAATCAGACCAACACTACTTGATTCGGATTCCACTTAAATCTGTAAGTTCCTAAATAAGGCTATTGGGCTATTGATACATATCTCTTTATAGGTAACAGTCGAATTTATTTTGCAACAATGACTAAATTCGTTCAACAGTCATCAGTCCTTCGCCCCTCAAATTAGCCTAAATCTTTACGATCGGCGTCTTACAAATGAGTGATTAACAAAATAATGAATAATGCATTTAATCGCATAGATTGACAGTAGATAAGTCATGTGAGTCCATTCAAACTATAGATAACATGGGTACAGAGTACCCTTGTGCTCTTTTATGGGAGAATATGCTAGAATAAATAGAATCAGTGAGACAGGCTTCAATGACTTGATGGATTGAATTAAGCTTTTTGTAAAGATTGTGTCAGGAGATCACTTTATTACTTTTATTAATAAATGACACAACTTTTGGGTCTTGTTTCAAGTATATATTACTGATTTTGTAGAATAATAATTGATAGCTGACACCGAACTATAAGCTATGTAAACTCTTTCTGAGTACCCATAGCCATGAAAATAAGAAAAAAATGTTATATTTTTTTCAAATATTTTTTTAATAAAACTATAAACGTTTAAATGGTAATATATCATTAATATAATATTTTATTTGCATCATTATTCTTCTTTAATTTAATTTGGTGGCCGATTAAAATCCATACGATAAATATATGCAAATTTATTCATTACAATAATTATCGTTAAGCACTTAATGAACATTGATACACTTGCGTAATTATGTTATATAATTTTTATTTGTGTTTCAGTGATATTGATGATGTTACCACCGATATTCTACATCTGGATATTTGGTGAGTCTGATTAATTTTGGGTTAATTAATAATAATTTCTGATTTTATGCAAAGTTTCGCTGTGTTCATTAAATGTTACCTAAAATGCGATTGTATTTGCCTGTGTTATTACTTGTTATGTTTATAAGCATGACTAATAAATTATTCATAAAATTTAATATTAACTGAAAAAACACTTAATTTAAATTTAATCATTTAAAATTTACTGTTACTGGAAAAAGTACTAGAATATTATGAATGTATTACAATTACTCTTCTTCTTTGATTCTTTAATAATCGCACCAATCTTTAAATTAACTGTAATTAACTTAAAATTAATGCATTATAAACGTTAACTTTTTCGTAATAAAGATGTCTTCAAGTAGAACTAGTTTCTCTGCTTGGAGGTTACTCAAGATAAAAAGATACACTAACAGTTATAAAAAAAATGTCTTTTCTTAAATTGCACCATTTTAAACGCTATTATTCATATAGCATTTTATTATATGAGTATCAACAATAATATATTGAATGGCATGAAAAGCTCTGATTGGCCGTTATCGGGCTACTTATTATTTGCATTATTTTATCTGTTTGAGAGAAAATATTTTAAAATCCTTCTTAGTAGGCTACTAATCTACAGCTAAAAAAGATTATTTGTGTGAAGTTATAGTTTTTTAGTAACTGTGGCCAGTCTTTTAATCTTTTTTTATAATAAGATAAGAAGGAAATTATTTAATTTGTTCATGCTTTTGATAAAGAAGGTTTAAAAACATAGAAACGTTTCAGTACCATTTTCCAATTAATTGTTCTACAATTAATTCCCTTTCGTTGAAAATTTGACGTGTATGGTTTGATTTCTTATAGAGCTTACATCGTAACTACTACAATATACATCGTTAAATTATGTGTATCAAACATTTAACAAAGTCAACAAGTACAAATTAATGAACTTTAAATATAAAACAATACTTCATTGTGAATTCCTTCAAAAGAACTAAGTACAGTAAAATCCTCTTGTAGTTATTTTTAATGTTGTTTTATTTGAATCATATTCGAACAAATTCATATATTTCATATTGCACCAAAAATTTGAAATAATGAGATTAATTTTCATATAACAATTGTTCTCTGATTAAGAGAATAAATTTATATCACTGATCACAACAAATCAACAAAATGCACTACGAAATGTTTAAATGAATCGTAACAAGAACAGTAATGACGCCCTGTACGAGAGGGCTTGAGGGGAAGTGGTGGGGGTGAGTGAAATGTAGTTTGTCAATTAATTAAGGACAATTGGGAAGAGCTTCAGTGGACAAGCTCTTAATTACTATGAGTAATTACTCCACTGACGATCGAGTGTGATGGTCATATTTCCTAAAGCCTGCCATTCATTACCGCAACCCCTCTCGGTGCTACCACTTAATTACTATGAGTAATTACTCCACTGACGATCGAGTGTGATGGTCATATTTCCTAAAGCCTGCCATTCATTACCGCAACCCCTCTCGGTGCTACCACTTAATTCTCCATTCAATAGTACTGATAGTCAGTTGAAAGTAGCTTTGTGTTTACTGTAATTGACTTAGTAATCTCAATTTTACTTTCTCAATATGCGTTAGCATAGAGAAAGTATTGTGATCGTCCAAAAAATATTGTTCACAAGTTGGTCTAAAAATCCTTTTATAGGGTCCCCTAAACTCATAAAAGTGGTCTGTCCATATGTGTATCTGTCTGTGTGTATGTGCAGTTAGTTTGATGGAGACCAAACAGATGGATAAAGTTTTGTCAAATTTGGTATGTAGGTGTGTATTTAGCCGATATCTTCATATAATTTTTTACTTTCTTAATTTTAGTTTTTATTTTATAGGCAAAAAACATACAAATAATGGAATTTTCTCAAAAACGGCTATAACGATTTTGATTAAATTTTCAGTAAAGATGTTAATTATGATTCACAATATTTTAGTAAATACTGCACATCTCTAACTTGATTAGGTTTTTAGTTATAGCAAAAATTCATATTTAGGAATCAAACTGGTAATTTCAAAGTTTTGATTTTTTAGTGTTTAATATGGGAGAACATTTGTGCCAATTCTTTGGAACCATTAGTTTTATTATTCTTGAAGATTCAGAACACAAAGTGCAGGCTTTAACTTACAAATTATTTGACCTAATATGCAATGAGACTATCTGGTTGAGCCATATGGTTTTAACCTCTTAGTTCAACCCATGTATTATCTTTATTTAACTTTAAAAAGTGCTAACGTGCCCACGATAATTTTTATGGTTATTAGTTTTTAATTTCATTTAATTATATAAGACATTTTTGTAGATCTGTATGGCTCAATATATTTTTAGGCAGATCTAGAATTGTTGAATCTTTTGCATACTTCTTGAATCAAAAATCATATCTATTTAGCTAAAGATTTGTTTTTTATTTGGCATTCAAATCAGGACACGCGTCAAGTGTATCGATGTTAACTATCCCAGCTCATCACTAAGCATTTAACAACATACATCTTGAGACTTAAGTCTGGTTAGTCACGGAATTTAGGGAATGGTTTCGGTGTATTCGTAGGGGGGGGGGAGGCGTAGGCCTTGGTCGTGATGTCAATGTTAGGCTATGTGTATGACGTGTGTTCGTTCAGGTAGAATTTATGAGTAATTTTTAAATATTCATGTTATTAAAGTACTTTTTTCTTCTTACTTGTATGTTCTTTAACACCAGATACAGTTAAACCTCGATAGTTCGACGCCGATTAGAGTGACAAGGCGTAGCAATTTTTTGTCCCTTGGCAGGTTGTGAGTGAGTCAGCCCAGTACAGATCAATGAAATAACACCGTCTAAATGAATAATAGTTAAAATTACGAGTGTTTGGACATTTAGTTACTGTACCTTCTGAGTACTCTACTGTCCATACTTTAATAACAACTATTGTAACTCCATACCAATTTAGTAGGACATACATTGTAACAGAAATATATAGCTTGTTTTTACTTTTGTTTAGTTGTTAACTATTTATAAAGAAAATACAGTACAATTTCTTTATGTAAATAGTTTTTGTTGTTTTGTTTACCATACATTCCTTATAGTTCGACATTTCAATACTTCGACGCCCCCGCAGTTCACAAAGTGTCGAGTATTACTGGTAGAATATCGATAGTTTGACTCTCAATACTTCGACAGTCCTTATAGTTCGACATTTTGATACTTCGACACCCCGTAGTCCACAAAGGGTCGAAGTATCGAGATATTACTGGTAGAACATCGATATTTCGACTCTCAATACTTCGACAGCCCTTATAGTTTGATATTTTGATACTTCGACACCCCCGTAGTCCACAAAGAGTCGAAGTTTCGAGGTTTTATTGTACTCAATTTGTGAGAATCAATTACTATGTAAATTGATTTACTGTTTTTTTAATTCCAAGTAGTGTTCAGCAGATGTAAACGTGCGTGAAGTCTTTCTAGATATACTCAATACATTTATGTATACATTTTTCTTTTTAAGGTTAAGTGTAAGAGTTCTAACTTTTTGTCAGTAAATACAACTTTGTTCATTTTATTTACTACTTTTATATGTGTGTATAACATAAAAACGTTACATTGAAAAGCTACCTACTGGTTGAATATTTATGAATACATTGACAGTATTGTACGGCAAAGCTGTAATAAAAGTGTAACTTTTCTGTTAACAACTGACGCTCCCTTTTAGTATATGACCCTATCGGAACTTGTATACCTTAGGCTACATCATTAACATTTCGTCTATTAATATACTTTCAAGTACGTAACTAAATATTCACATATACACGGCTGAGAGTGTGGCCTTTTCCATCTATTCCCTGGCTAATACTTACGCCCTTTTCACACTAAAATGTACATTATTGGCATTCTCTTGGTATAAGAACAAATTCTTATACTCTCTATACATACAATAAATTCACGCCACAGTTTCTAATAATATATATATCCTTTTGCAGTTATTTTTAGTAGGCTTTAGGAAACAATGTAAATTTCATTACTAAAGTTTTAAATAATTTTGTGGATAAATTTTTTATGAAATGTTCACATACATAAAGTATTATATTTTCATAAAGTCTTATATCTGAAACCAATAGATCGATTTACTGATTTATTTTATGTGAATTCATATTTCATTTTAAACACTTTCTTACGAAAACCTATATTATTCTTACGTCCATTTAAACACGTAGATTCAATTAAAGCTGTTAAATAACTAATTTAAATAATTTAAAAACATCACTCTGTTAATTTAATGAACAGATTGTTAATTAATTTCACGAACTCTCAGCTTGTTGACGCTAATGAGGTTAATACATTTGGAAATAACGACCAACAACATTTTATCGTTAATGGGGTTCATTCACGAGTCAACTCACCGCTCATTCACTACGTCCGCGTCTTTGCCACTAAACTGAGTATTTTATTATTACTGTTTAATCTGAATTTGATTTTATAATTGCAGTGGGTGTATCATAAACAGAGCTACGACATTAAACACTTATTGCACCCCTAGTCATTACACTAAAATTCGTTTAATACCGCTCAATTGTTGGTCGCATTATATTGTTTTATGTAAAACTCGAAAATTTACTATTATAAGTAACATATAATATATTTACTTAAATGAAATGGACTATTAAAAAATGTTACTTTATGCTTATTTCCCTGAGATCCATCTACGTCTACGTCAAAATCAAGACATTTATTATTTCCTTTTCTTTTGATAACAAAACCTTTTAAACATCAATATTTACAAAATATCGCAAAACAAAGATACACATTTTGTTTTATGTTTTGTAAAAAGTAACAAGAAATTTATTCTGTTCAGTTTTTCAAACAAAACATTCTAAAAACTTAATACACTAAAATATGCATACAGACATAGATCACATTTTATATGATTTACTGAGGATGCACAGATTTCTTTTTTTTGGGGGGGGGGGGCTTTAAGGGGTGCCCAATACAATGTTCTTCCCAATACAATTCATCTTCTTCACTTATTTATCCCCTTAGAAGTTATCTAATTTATTGTATTTCATGTATTTAATGTAGTTGGTAACAATAAAAATAATTACACATTTGTTAGTTAAACATAACCACTGTAAACAGTGAAGAGACAGATGTAACCATTAGTAAAGAACAGTATCGAGAAATATAATAAGAAAATTAGCTGACAGGATATTTGACCATGCATCCTTAAAGTTCTATAGCAGTTTTATATTCTCCTAGGTCCAAATCGATCTAAACTGCCGTAATTACGGTAAAAAAGCGGCTGTTGCTAAAAATATTCGTATAAAATAAGGCGAATATCACTTAGAGAGTCAATTGTAGGATAATATAAACTATAATTTGTTACTACATAGCGCAATATGTTTTTAAAACCTTTTGTTCGATTATTTCAGGGATCACGATGACGAGTCAAGTGTATTAGATGCAGTCAGCAAGCTAAACGAGGTGCGAGGAGTTAAGGGACTGGGTCGATTTTTCAAACAAATTGCTCAAAGTGCCCGCACGGGCAGCACAGACGACTTCCTAGGCTGTGTCAATGTGCCTGTACAGGTCCGTATAATAAGTGGTAATAGTATAGAGTAATAAGATACATATTGTTGTTTTTAAAATATATATAAAAGTTAGATTAAGTAAATTAGATTTCAATGTTTTTCCTTTGTAGGAGAGTTGCGTTGTTTTTCCGTGTGATGGATGGTTGAGTAACTTCTCCAATAATCATTTTAATAAGTAGCAAGAAGTGTTTGGGTAAGGTGATCGTTTAAATAGAAATCTATTCAATAATCACTTGAATTAGGTACATGTTCATGTACATTATTTTTGAGACAATGGGTGGTTGAATAAGACGTCTTCTAAGAATCATATGAATCAGATCCAAGGAGTAACCTGTAGGTTGTTTTTAGTTATGTGGGTGATTAAGTAAGACGTCCTCTAAGAATCATATCAATCAGATCCAAGGAGTGTATGTTCCAATAATGTATAGGTTGTTTTTAGTTGTTTGGATGGTTGAGTGTGCCATTCTCCAATAATCATATGGATTGTTTCAGATATATAATAATATACGTTGTGTCTAATAAAGATGAATGGTTGAGTAAGAAATTCTCAAAGAGTAAAATGAGTTAGTTTTATCCTTAAAAGTTATATATACTTTGTTGACTTGATGACTTTGTTTTTAGAAACACGGTTGGTTGAGTAAGAAGTTCTCCAGGAATTATATCCATATGTTTAAACAAATTGTTTACTAGTAATTTTTTTTAGTAAGATGGGTGATTGAGTAAGAAGTTATCAAATAATCTTATGAATTGGTTACAAAAGTTACGTGTACATTGTTTTGGAGTAAGATATATGGCTGAATAATATTTCTTGATCAAGTTCTTCAAGAATCATGAGAATTAGTTTCAAAGAGTTATTCATATATTTTTTTAGTAAGTTTGGTGCCTGAGTAAGAAGTTTCCAAAGAATTACGAATTACGATAGGATTATATACAAGGAGCTACGTAACTTATACGTTGTTTTGAGTATGATAACATATTGAGTAGCATGTTTCAAGAACTATTTCAACTGCAAGGAGTTAAGTGTAAAGTCGGTCTAGTAAAACTAATGACTAAGTAAGTAGTTTATCAAACATCATTTGAATTAGTTGCAAAGAAATAATATTTCCTATTTATCTATTAATTATTATTTTTTTCAAGGTGATGGTCAGATAGAAATTACTTCTTCAAAAATTATTTTAATAGCTTGAAAGAACTCACGCATACGTTTTTTTTCTTGTATAGGATACACGGAGTAGGAGTTCCCTCTAGAATAAATTGAAAGGAATCATGCAATGTAAATGGACATTGAAGTAACACTACAGGAATGTAACTAATTAATAACACTGCTTGTATTACTTATCAGGAAACATTTAAAACTACACATTTTCTAAACCAAAATATTACTTCTTCATAGTTAAAAGTCATTTTTGTTTCCAATGAAAAATTAGCCAAGGAAAAGTTGAATACAGACGAGTAAAAAAGGATAGTTAACGAGAAGGAACGACAATCACATTTAGCTTCCAAATAAAACTTTTATCATGTGTGATTTTCTAAAATCCAAGTTGATCCATTAACTTTGGAAGTTATCACAGGAATCTATAACACGCGTGCATTTGTTCATCATCTCCATAAAAACAGAAAATACATAACTTAATGAGAAAAAGGAAAAATGAGACCTTTAATTATATACATTTTTATTTACAAAATTTAAATGTAACAAGACTCAGTTGATTGGAGATTCAAAATTATTATTTGTTACATTCATATTAAAAAACTGCTCGATTAATTTACTAGCAATCATTGTCTTACAGTATCTTACTATTATCGATTATCAAATAGTTGTTATCTTTAAAGACAGAATTTATCAAGAACACCGTAAGCTTCAGAAAAGTAATTACCATCTATAAGTTATGTAAGAAACTTTAACAACACAGTTTTTACTTGTGTTTGAAGTAGATTGATGGTATACATGGGTAACCCCATTTACACCTTCAGTCGCGTAAAGCACAATTTTTCAAAAAACAACATTAATCATAGTGTAACCTGGCACTTGTTAGTTCCTTAGTATTAAGTGTTTTTATTTATTTTTAAACCGTTATTATTAATCAGTTACTATAGTTATATTTGTATAAAAATATGAATTACCCAATTAAAATATATTTTTTAGAAAAAACATAGAGTTTGAGTATTTTACTCTAAAACGTATAGTTCACTAAACCAAAACTTAATATGGTATATTAAGGCTAAATAATGTTCAGTAGTTTGAATACAGATAAAAAATAAGCTAATAAACAAACTATTATAATTAAAATAATGTTAAGATAATCCAAAATCAATCATATGTGACATTTACATGATTCTATAACCCCCAAATATTGTTTTCTACGCTTCAATGCACCCTTCATATATCACAGGTACAATGCTACTTTTGAACTCATTTTATGACTGATGGTACCTGTAACATGAACTATCAATTCATCACAGTTTGTCATTAATTATAAAATGCAGATCTTTTATTTTAATTCAATTATGCACTTACTTAAGTGAATGTTGCTTCATTTACTAATATACATAAACATGTTTAATGATTTAAGATTATCTTTACTATGTATATTATTTGATCTTTAATTTATTATCAATAGCTAAAAAATCGCATTTGGTACTGTGAACAAGAGATAAGTGCCACAAGTTTATTTTTACTGAGTGACATTTAATGTGCCACTTGTAATTTATAACGAAACTTAACCCATCGTGGGCAAAAGACGCAGCATATGCGTCACCGTGGAGAGTGGACCGGAGGCCGAAAGACACAGCATAATTATCATCGTGGAGAGTGGATCAAAGGCTTTACCCAACGATCGTATAATATTTTAATTAATTATACTAAGGGTGATTATTTCATAACTTTCCTCATTTCAAATGGGACAATATAACACACGGTGCGGTTTTAATTAGTCTTCAAATAAAACATGAGGTACAAAAATAATATGATCATGAACTTTAGTTTGTTCATCAGGATGCGTTGTATTGTACAGGATATCCCATCAACGGGACTGGACTGCTGGTACAAGTTAGAGGCGAGGACGACACGGTCCAACATCCAGGGGAAGATTAGGCTAAAACTGTGGCTATCGACCAGGGAAGACCGAGGAACAAGTGAGGAGGACCACTGGTCCTCCATCAGGCAACAGGAGAGGTTACACTCGGTATTCATCAACTACGAGATGTCGCAGACGCAGAACGTCTGGAGTGGGGAGCTCCCTCACATAGGTAAGTAGAACATAGATGGGACATAGTTGGATTTGTTGAAAAGATTTTATTGCTAGATTATATAATTGCTATTATTGCTTACCTCACACCATGACCCTATTACAGCACTGAGCATTCTTCACCAGCATGCCATCCAGGCAGACATCACTGACCTCCAGCTAGCCGTGGTGCGATGGCTAGCCTACAGTAGAGCCCAGCCTAGCGTAGACCCAAGGGTACTCTACAAACTGCTTACCTCTCTTGAGAACAGTTGGCCTATGGAAGTACTCTCACGAGAAGAGGTAGGTTCAAGGGTCAGATAATTCTAGTTCTAATCAATTTAACGTTTCCTCTTATCATACTTTATATTCTTTTTGGTTCAATAACTGTCTGAAAAATGAATTTGGTATCATCATGATTGACCTAAACTAAAATATAACCTGTACCTTCTCATAAGTTTCGTAAATATATATATCTCCACATAAGCTTCGCAAATATACACTAAATCTTCTCATAAACTTCGTAAATATACACATACCTTCTCATAAACTTCGTAAATGTACACAAACATACCAATCTACGTCAATTTTAAATCAAACTTTTCATTTAATTATTTAACAATCATATACGAATTATTTATTTTATAGTCTATTTACTTTATAGTAATTAATAGATCAGCAACTCTAAGATGTTACAGTTTTACATTCAACCTTAAAGTTATGTTTTGTAAATGATGATACAACAACGATTATTTCGTAAGTTAAAATTTGTTTATTTTTTCAGGAAGAATGGTTAGCAGACTCGTTCAACATCTTCCTGGATTACTCCTTGCAGCTCATCAAAAAACATCGAATCCTTTTTCCTCCTTTACATCGACCCTCAATGTCCAGACTGGAGCACATTCTTCGGTACGTCATCCTTTTTTTATTTATTATTTTTGTTTTGTAAAATAATTTGTTTTTCTCGATACGGATTTATAGAGTTTGTATTTTTTAATCATTATCTTGACTTCCTTTAGGTTACAGGAAAACTTATATTAAAAAAGAATGGAATAGTATGTTTTAAATTTATCAGGTATGATTATATTATTTATGAATAACTATATAATTTATTACATTCAAAACATTTATTGTACAAGGAATATTTAGATAAATATTTTTTAGAATAAATTTACGTAGCTTATATAATTTACATTAAATGTTGAATATACATACATAATCTACTAAGTTACTTTCATGTCATTTGTAATATCCATTACAAATTCGATAAGTTATTTCAAATGTATTTATAAAAGTCTTCGTTTTCCAAATTTAAAATCACCTTTCTTATATTTATTTACGATTATAATTATAATATATAATATTGTTTCACCAAAGGTTTTAGGAGTTGAAAAAAGGCTCAGAAGACCTAACGCTTCCGGGCAGTCTAAGGCGTTAGGACTTTGAGCCTGGGTTATAGATAGCATGATAGCTTCGAATTTGGCTTCGGCTGAAAGATTTATCAGAAATTTTTCTGAATAAATTACGCCTTACTTTGTCTGAATAAATTACTTGTACAGATATCAATAGTCTATGGAAAATATATAGAGTAAGGATGAGAAGGAATTCGGCCTCTCTTAAGAAAAAAAACACTTAAAATATAAGAGGTCATTAAATATCTCCTTTAGTCTATTGAAATTCTTTGCAAGAAAGGAATGCCGTAAATATAAATTATATGTTGAAAAAGTGTCTATTTATAAAATGTCATTGGGTTAAAACAACTAATTGATTTTAAGTATAAACATTATGATATCATACCAAATTTAGACGAATGTTTATAATTAAAATATTATTTAAGTAAACATATTTCAGTGACTTTAACTATTTGAAATTTCAAAGCGTTATAAATGTATCAAAGCTCTCCCCACTCACTTAAATTACAGGCAAACTTGTTTTCATGAAATATAAATTGTTAATACTTTATATAAGTTGGATTTAAGTTGTTTTGAATAGTTATAATTATAAATAGGTTATATTTTTGATTTACTGATAGCATAATTAATTACAACACAAAACTATAAACATATGGAGTTCCTATACCAATGGGAACTCTAATCGATATCAAAGTCAGCTAAACGAACAGTTACTAATTGGTTCTCTCGCGTTTATTTGTCTTTCGGATATTAAGTAAAGACACTCCCATAAGGGAACAGCTGTCTTAGGTATTATCAAAGTCAATAATTGTTCATCCACACCCCTTGTCTTCTACACTCACGTATATAACCTTTAATTATCATATTACCTACTTCAGCGTTTTATTATTAATTAATGCAAAATGTTAAAAGAAAACTAATATATTACGTGCTATTAACTTTAAGTCAAATATTTATCATTTTTAACATTTTATTTTGTTTAGAATTTATTTTTAAAATCTATAATCTATAAAAACATTTTATTTTCATTACTTTTTCATACTTATGACGTTTCGAAAAAGCAATAGATTTTTTACTAAGTGTATAAAAATGTTTGTGGTGTCCCTGTGATAACCAAGGACTAGAAAAAGGCTTAATGGTAACGAATTTTTATAGCGTAAAACGTTATGGAGCTTTAAACTTTTAATTTCGTAGGCTTAAATGGAAAGTGTCGTATTACTAATAACTAAAGCTTCTGGTAACGACTGCGTCAAGGTGTTATCTACAATATTTCCATTACCAAACGTTTCGCCCATGCTGATATCAGTCTCAGATATACCACTGAGGATGCCACGTCACAACATGGGCGAAACGTTTGGTGATGTAAATATTATAGATAACACCTTGACGCAGTCGTTACCGGAAGCTTTAGTTATTACTTTAAACTTTTATCCGTTAAACGTAAAAATTTGAGCTACTTTTTTAAATTAATATATCATGTTTATTAAAATATTACCTTGTATATAATGCCATGGTATATACAATTAAAAATTGTTTTTGTAGATAATATTTTACACTACGTTGTGGGTCTGCACCAGAGTTTTTTCTAAGAAATTGATCAACTCGCATTATTTATTGACAATAACCAGCAAATAGTAATCCCATATAAGTCGCACATAAAAAATATGCGAATCAACATAGTTCAAATAATTTTCTTTACTTCCATGTTCAAAATGATATGTTCACTTTAAAAGACCTAGACTTTACAGCATGTTTTTAAGCTATCACATATTTTATAAATTATTGTTCATTATTCATTTTCGCGTTTAATAATTGTTTTTGATTACTATTTTGGCCATTATATGAATATAAAATATATTTTTCACCCCTATAAATCCCAAAATAACGACTAACAATAATTTCATTGCTTTCATACGGAATTTCTAATCATGGTGGCTCAGTAGCTAATGTTTCGGACTGTGGAGGGCAAGGTCCAAGATTCGAATCCCCACTGAGCCAAAGGTCGTTACTTCACTCGTTGAATAAAGTTAATAAAGGCACTGGCCTTTAGGTCCATGTCACCTGGCGAGGGAAGTTAAAAATAAAATATTTTTTTAAAATTGATTTCAAAAATTTTAAAACCATTACAGATATTTAAAAAAATTTATTTGGATTATAATAATCTTATAATCATTTTAATAGGGCTAAACTTATTTTAATTTGTGACAATATGGTTGTTCCAAAAATATTCAATGAATGTCCAAATCTAAACACAAATAAATGTGTATGTTTATCTAAAATCTAATAAAATTCACAATATGTGTTTTAACAATGCTATCCAAACAATAATTTGCTTTACGTCTATGCCCTTTAATATTCATAAAGGCTTAATTAATTGTTTACGTAATTTGAGTTATTTATACGCAATCAAAAGAAAGAAAATAACTACACAAATCCAAGGTTTTTAAGTGTTAAGTTTTGTGTGTAAAAATGTTTCATGTAGATGAAACAAGCAAATATTTTACATTCCGATTGGTAATAACAATATAATACATTTTTATTTTTAGCTGTTTTCAAAAGTATGTTTGTTATTTTACCTTTTGTTTTTTTACTGTGCAATACTTGTTTTCCAACTATTTATTTTTAGCAAGTCATTTTCCTTTCAAATGTATAATGTTAAATTTCTTTTCACGTTAATATAATTTCAAAATTGCTATTTCCTTGAATCATTTAAGTGCATTTATTATATTACAATCAACTCTTAAATACACCTATTCATAAGAAAACAAATGTTATATTAAAATAATGTAAAATTCTTACTTAATTACTTAAATGTAGATGTGCTGGTTTGAATTAATTTATTGTAAATTCCCATAATTACTCATTTATTGCGCCATCACAAAATATTTAAGTTATTTCAATTTAGGTGAAAATGTTATCTCTACTATTTTACTGTTATCAATGCTAGATATTTTGAAAATTTGATAATTTTTTACTATCTTAGTTTTCTTTATGGATTATATATTAACTTAGTCATTGTACTTGATTTAATTTCCTTAATATTCATTTCATTTAGTTTAGTGAATTGGATTAAGTTATTGTAATAAGTCAGTTACTTTGTAATTTAAATAGTACATTACTTTTAATATTAGTGATTATTTTTACTAGCAATTTATATCATAAAAAATTGTATTTTAAGTAATACACACTGATAATCCACACATGTACATATAATTATAAAGAAGCAAATATACAACGAATGCAATAAAAATAATGTTGAAGGCACATCGGGAAAAATACGTCTAAATAAATTTTATGTTCGAAAGGATACTTATTTCAATTATAATACAAGGATATAATCTTAGCTTTATTAATAATAATAATATTGAGCTCAAAATTAATAATTTTATGTAAGAATTAAGTATTTGTTCCTAGGAGTCAGTTATCAGTTAATTTTCTAATGATTTGGTTTTAAATTATATTTTCATGAAACAGATGTCTTGGCCTGCTTTCCTCAATGAAGGCTTATTGGAAAGTGTGCCCTTTCAATAAGGAAGTAAGGGGAGAAATCATCCAGGCTCTGAAGAAGGGAACACAAGAATGGTATTTATTTTTAGAATCTAGCTTCTTTTAATACGTACTTTAAGAGGACATTGTACTTATAAATATTTTCTTTTTTGCATTTTTACTTTTTTGCATTTTATGAAACTCCATTTTCTTATGAAAAAAATTATATACCATTAATTTAATTTCCATAGTTATAACAATGCAAAATATGTGTTGTAATCTTATCATACCTAGGATATATGCAACGATTTCCCTCTTAGCTTTGGTAGCACTGTTGTAATTTGTATGCAAATAGTTATATAGTAGTATATCAATATAAACTTTCCGTTATTTTATTTTGTCAAGTTGGCAGTAGCTATTAAAAACTGAAAGCAGTGATTGCTTCATAGTAAAGACTATGAAGCAGGAATGTTTTAATACGTGTAAGTTTAGTTTTTTTCTGTATAGATTATCCATGTATTTACTAAATAGGTGTTCCTGAAAACTAAGTATTTTTATTACTTATGTACTATAAATTATTATACCTAGAGACTTGAAATTTTCACTGCATGTTCTTGTAACATACTTGCACTTTGATAAGCAAAATCATAAGTTTATGTTTAACAGTTATTTAATTTTAAAAAGTTTTATATGAAAAATATAAAAATTTGTATGGTAATTTTGAAAAAAATCAAAATTGAAAGAAAAAAATAATTATATAAATGCTTTTTTGCTTATCAGAGCTCTAGGTATTGAATTATAGCCATAAAAAACAGATCTCTATCTTGTATAGTTTTTGAGAAAAGGGTACATAAATATGCTAAATTTAACATTACAGCTAATGGGAGTACAATGTCCCCTTAGTTAAAAACTAGGTCATTTTACAAAAATAAAATAAATATTTAGCATTTACAACGCTTTTTTTCATTACTTCTTCACAAAAACATTGATTAATCACACAATTGGCATTTTAATTATTATTAATATTACGTTATAAAATAATTAAGCCAACTAAATGAAGAATTGTTAATGAGTACTTGGCCCTCTAAAGTTTTGGACTAACTAACAAATCTATTTTAATTGCAAAAGTAATTTAATTTACAACAGTTTAAAAGTCATATCAAATTAAAATTTAGAAGGATAAATTCAGATTTAAAGATGAAAGTTAAAATCACAAAGAAGTACGTTTATATACATTTAAATCATATTTGTTTTTTGTACTAAATATTTGTGAAAAGTCTGATGATGGTGGCTTTACCATCAAAAGTTCTCACAAATAAATGTTGTATAGTGGTTTAATTTGATAATACTATCTAACAATAAGTTTAATAAACAAGTTAATGAACATATGACAATATAATGGACTAATAAAATGGGGCCAAATGTTTACTAGCAAAATAAAGTTAAAGTTCGTCTTATTTTACCAGGCGAAGTTAGGGCTAAGAACTAAAAGTTAGGGCTCTAACATTTAACCTGGGGACCAACGGCTTTACGTAACTTCCGAACCACGGGAGTGGCAGGGTGAAAACTGTGTTGGTGGTCATATCGGGAATCGAACCCGGTTCGATTGCAAGGCAAGCTCCTTAACTAAGGCCGCTCCAGCAGATAAGAATAAAAGAAAATATTTACTGTAATATGCAAATATAGTAATTTGAATTGATTGTAGCAATATACAGTATAACTTCATGTAATTTTAATTTTTTTATATCATTGATGCTATTAAAGCACTAAAATATTATATGGAAGATTTTTTTTTAAGAAGCAGGTTAAATCTTCATGCAAATGCTAATTAACCAATGTAAAAAACGGCCTTTTAAAATCATAACAGAAATAAAATGAATCCAATGTTAACATTGTATTCGCTGATTACAACTTCCTGTTAAGGTACGAGGAGCAGCACCGAGGGATGGCCGGCACCAGGGCGGACCCAGACACTCGCATCCTTGCCCTGGTCAAACTGATCACGGCCTTCATCGTCGACCTCCAGAGGGGCATTGACTACTACAATGGACTCTTTGAAAGGTCGGTAGACTTACTTAATACTTCATTTCAACATTTAATACTATTTAGTACACACTGTAGTAAAGAAATTACATTGTAACTTCCACTAAAACAGAGTTTCACAATCTCATGGAATCTCTGAAATGTAACAAGACCAATATAATGTACAAGCCATATTAAGATCTTATTGTGAAACTATGTCTTAACACTCAAACTAAAACGTATCTAATACAAATAAGAATATGTTGTAATCGCTAACTTGCTATTAGAAATAATATCTTAAAATTAGACCTATCACCAAAAACCTCCCATAATTAGTATTGTACAACATATTCTTATTTGTTCAACACCACTGTACGTGTATGGGTGGGTGGGTGGGTTAATGCCACTGTACGTATATGGGTGGGCGGGCGAGTCAATGTCACTAAACGTGTATGGGCGGGCGGGTGGGTCAATGCCATTGTACGTGTAAGGATGGGCAGGTGGGTTACTGCTGAGGTGTCTTACTTCTCGGGCGTGACTAACCTTTATCTTCAAATGTTTAACTTCCGTAACAGTGATTGGTTGACAAAAATAACTGTAATTAGCAATATAAGTTTGCTTAATTGCAATTTACGATTCTTGCAACATATTCTTATTTGTTGTACAATACTAATTATGGGAGGTTTTTGGTGATAGGTCTAAGTTTAAGATATTATTTCTAATAGCAAGTTAGCGATTGTTCGAATCCTCAATGAATGAGGAGGGTAATGTTCACCTTGTACTGTACTAGTTCTCCCCCTTACTCTGTCTGAAGAATTTTTTCCCCAGCTTAACAGTGTGGTGGAATATGTGGTCCTCTCTTAAAACAAATAAATTATTAATCAAATGGTATCTAAAATTTATAATGTTGGCCCGTCACTCATACATTTAATTTTGGAAACAGAACTTAGATGAGAATAAATATTCACAATTAATTTATATATCCTTCTTAATATACTAATTCTATAAATATAAAATCCTAATAACATTGACTGACTGATCACAACTTCTCAAATTGTATAAGGTTAGACCGTAAAACTTGACACAACTATTCTTTGTAAGCCCCAGATGCGGACTAATATACTCGTAGGATTTTGGGTAGTTCCCCTTGAAGACCTTCCTATGGATATTAAAAGGTAAACAATTAATACCCAATTACCGACCAATCAGAGACTTTGTTGTCACCCACCATGCGAGTGATAGAGCTTAGAATGGTGAAATGTTATTTAAGAGGTTATTTTGTTATTATGTAACAGTGCAGTGTAAAGAAAATAATAAAATTACATGAGTATATTGAGTGGCGTGGCTGGCACGCGAAGCATACAAGGGTGTCACCTAATTTCTATAATATAATTTCTTACTTCAACGGTTTACATTAATAGCATATGTTTTCCACAGTACGAACGGAGTTCCCTACTTTTGTTCAATCTACAAACAGCTGGAAAAATTGGTAAGTGATCTTAAAATTGCTTTCTTTTAAGTAACCTTTTCGCTTTACATATCCGAAATAAAAACTATCGTAATCATTCATTTTCTCAAAAGATGAATCAGTTAATGTACTGTTATATTTTTATACGAAAGGTTTACATTTAAAGTTTTATTTTTTCTAATCCTTACTCGATAATCCTTACCTTATCTTGAAGAATTTAGCAACTTTTAGATTTCATTCAAACACGGCAGTGTCTGAAAAGTAGAAATGTTTAACTTGGTTAATTTTTGCAAATAGTTGATAATCAGTTCAACAACACATAACTTTAACGAATACAAATTCATCTTCCTTCATTATTAGATTAGTAACTGCATTTATGAACCTAAGCAGAAAATATATATGAATGCTACTTACAGAAAATAGTTATGATAATTTAGTCATTAACGGAAGTAAACATCAAACACAAGTGTTTGATGTAAATAAGTCAAACAGTGCAGGAAAACCTAGAAATATATTAAAAATAGTACTTTTTGAAAATGGTTTCAAGACTACATAACTATTTGACAATTTTAAATTATTTGCATCGCAAATGATAATATACAGATAAACATAAGATATATTAAATTACAGTCAACAATACTGCCACCATAAAACATGTTCTATCACTAAACATTTAAATTTTTCTGGTATACTTTAATATATACGAAGTAATTTTATATAAAAAGTATATAAGCCTTAAGACAAGTTGTTAAAGCATAAACTGTACAAAAATGCCATTTTTTCCAATAAAATAAATTAAAGTTTCATATTCAGGGTGTTGAAAAAGTCTGGAAACACTTTATTTTTAATAACTGGAAGGAAACACAAATATATTAATAAACACAGAACAATGAAAAACTGTAGTTACCTACTTATTGGTCATTTTAACTGCCCTTTTTCGGGGGGGGGGGGGGACGTCCTGTGGAGGAAGTCTGACGAAAAGGCTTCAGAACTTCAGAAAAAAACATACTACCACTATACGTGTATGGGTAGGTGGGTGGGTCAATACCACTATACATATATGGGTGGGCGAGTGGGTCTCTGCCATTGTACGTGTATGGGTGGGTGGGGGGTCACTACCATTGTACGTATATGGGTGGGCAGGTGGGTTACTACCATTGTACGTATAATATGGGTGGGCGGGTGGGCTTTCGAATATAGGTGAAGTTGGAGGCTGTTATTTCCAAACGAATAGTTCTTTTTCAGTCGGGGTTGTGGCAATGTGTTCCTCTAACAATGACCTTTAAATTGAAATATAACTCGACTTATGCTTAATTTTAAGATTTTTCAGATTTTATTTACAGAATGTTTTCCCAGACCGAAAAGGACAGTTAAAATGGCCAAAAAATTATTAACTACAGGGAGGACGTAGTCCTAGTGTTTCATTGTTCTGTGTTTATTAATATAATAAATATTAAGGGGTTTCCAGACTTTTTGAACACCCTGTGTACCTACCGTAACAGTTTTTTAAAGGGAGGTTCAAAGAATAGTAAACTCACTTAAAATAGTTTTAAAATTTTGAATTTAAATATTGTTGATAATTTAGTGCTTAGCGACTGAAAGAAAATTTTGAAATTCAGTATTGATTTATGCGAGGGATTTTAAGCTTATTTTACTAGTGTAGAGACCAAGGTAAATTCGTAGTTAAAATCTTGACTTGGAAAATCTAAAAAGACTTTTTTGATAAAGGCGTATTGATAAAAGAACAATTATTTTAATCCCAACAAAAATTATCAGATACAATTATTACAACGAAATCTATTTCCCCCTAAATTAGATAGAATTATTTTGATAATTGAGCTTAAGTATTCGTTGGAATAATACTAATGCATTCTTTCACCAGTACATGTGGAATGTTCTTACGTTTAGAATATTTTATTCAGGGACTAGTAAACAGTTAAATATTTTTTATTAAATACAAATCCGTCATGTTCTGGGTCGGCCTTATTAATTGGCTGTGTATATTATGTAAGGTTTTTTACTCTTCTGAATTTATTTTTTAAGGTTTTTGGTAGTGGCATTATTTTCTTTTAAATTAAAAACTAAAAGTGGATAACTAAACTTGAATGTAGTAAAAATTACAAATAGAATATTTCCAGGAATGATTATATCATATCTAAAGTTACTTATGAAATATTTTATTTTTTTAACATATGTATATTTTATTTTAAACAAGTTTGATACATACTAAAACATATATGTTATTGTTACATAATACAATTATATAAAATGAACAAATGAAAACATTGACTTAATCGTTTGTTTGAATTTAGTTTTTTTTTTTTTAATTTGTCGGTGTTCCATTGTTTATTTTTAATTTGATAACATGTCTTGGAACTTAAGTATTTAATAATTTTATAAATAAAGCTTAGGGTTCAAAGGTTTGTATTTATAAATTAATTTTGATTTCTAAGTAAAAGTTTGATAGCTCAAATTAAGTATACATACTTTTAATCAAATTAACATAAATAATGGAACTAAATTTTTGTATTAATTTATTCATTTATTGTTTCAGTGGGCCATTAATAATAAACACAGTTTGTTGATTATTTTATTATCATTATTATTTACTTAATATCCCCGTAGATGGAATATAATGTAGTGATTTTTTTCTGGTCGGCCCAATACTATTATGTGGAGAAAGATTTTTTTTCTTTTGAGAATTTCGCTCATTATTCATTTTGTTTGCTCTAGTGCGTCTTCCATTAATAAAATAATAAAAGTTATTAATCAAAGAAATTGTTCAGTCATTATCAGTCTTCGTTTTTATAGTTTAAATAATTAAAAGGTAGTAATCTATAAATTAGTTAAATAATGCAGCTTAGCCTTGTAAAATACTTTTATTCAGTGCTTGTATACTTGTAGATCTCATAGTGATGTTTAACCTTGTAATAGTTATATGTACATCGCCTCACTGGAATGCCACATCTTTTTACTACCTAGCATAGCCTACCCAGGACGGCCACCCCCTAGACTCCGGGTGGCCGTCAAGGGTTGTCTCCTCTAGTAGCTCTATCATTCTGTGTTCTCTAGATGGCCAAGGAATTCACTAAGGTGGTGGATGTGTTAGAGGTACAGCGCCGACCGTCCCCCATTGCTTATCGCTTTGCTGCTTCGGCCTGTTCTAGTATAATTGCACTATAGCTATTTTATGTAAAAACAGGAGAATACGGTTAGGACTTTGAGAGTAAAAAGTTAAAGGTGAACTAAGCAGAAAAAATCTATTCATCCTTTTTTTTTTCTTTTTATTAAGTATATGTGTGATCTTGAAGTTAAAATAATTTCAACGAAACTGCCAAGTTATTGAGTACGTAAATTCGTATTCAAACAAATATTCAATACGTATTCCTAATGAATAGTGACAAAATAAGTTTAATTCACTTGCGTATGAGACTTATTTATTTTTATGACTCAGCAATATTTTAAGTTTCTTTTCATAAATATAAAAGTTCATTTTGCTACACAATACACAATAATTGGATTGTTTGCCCTACATTAGGACATTTTTAGTATTGTCGGTTAGTTTATTCATACATATTTATTTTTAAAATAATTGATTAAACAGAGTTAATAAAGCCAATTTTCTTCGTTAGATTTTTAATCACTGTGAAACGAATCTAGGATGTATGACTTAAAAAAAACATGGTAAACAAGTATTTTTCACATAATTCATCAGCAGAATAGTAACCCGTGTAGTAATTTTCCTTTATTGCTCTTTTTAAGTTACCTACAAACGGCAAATTGAAAATTAAAAAAGAATTTGACTTTGGAGTTTAAATTTAATCTGAATAATTAATTATGAAGCGTTCTCTAAATAGTTCACATTAAGTTCGATTATAACAAGTCAAGGCTGAGTGAGAGCATAAAATGTTAAAGCAGTAGAGTAATTCACAAACTAAAAAAATGTATGGTAGCGTTCCAGTATTTTTATCTGTAGTTTTTAGTCTGCTTGCTCTTAATAACCCTTTGAAATTTCAACAATGTTATATTGTGAACTTTTTATACTAACGAAATTCCTATCCATCACACACGTTATATAGTTATTCACATGTATATTTATGTAAAACATGGTATTCTAAATCTATTCCATATTAAATGTAAATTATTGCATCACAAAATAGCTATTTTGACAGATGAGCGTAGAGTGCTGTTTTTTGCTTCTGCAACTGAATGTCAACTTGTAAATAGCCAACCAAAACGCATTATTGGTAGTGGTTTGTCAGATCACATAATTCAGCCAAACTGTACATGTTGTAGGTGCTTGTTAGTTCTTGCATGCTTTAGGCGATTAAAAATATCTAATAATACTTGCTTGGTATTATCTCTTTTATGAATTTCATCATACTTTTTATTTCAAAAATATATGTATTGCTTAAGATATTGTTAGTGTTTGGTTTTAAAAATCAATAAATTACTGCAAAGATCTTATATAAAACTATTTGTTGGTCATTTATAGTTTAAAGCATATTAATTCCAAAAATCAGTAGCATTATTATTAATATGGAGATTTATAATTATTGGTTGTATAATCAAATTATTGGTAACTAAAAGGTTTTATCTTCATTTAGCTAATGTAAACACTAACTCATTTCGTATATCAATTAGTAAAATTATAGCTAAAGTTACTTCCCCATAAAAAAACGAACTATAAGATTATAAAATAATGTATACTATAAGGTCGTGAACAAAAATACACACACCAACAGGATTTATTAGACTTTTTCTATTACACAAATAAATTTGACACAGTTAACACTATCCTTCTTTAACCAATAAGAAATAAATAATTATTATTGTTTTAATACAATGGGTAGTGATCTTAAACAGCAACAGCTCTTATTAAATCATGCAACAGCCTTGACTAGTAATGCCGGTGCCACATTAAGTTTCTTCATTCTTATTTTGCTTCAGCACCCTCTCTACGTAAATAGCTACGCATTTGTCGAATAATAGTGTCCGGCGATAAAGGGCTGACGACTGCTTCCAGTTCTCTTCTTTCTGCCTCCAACGCACTGCATTGGAAGAATGTGTGTAGGGCATCGTCATGCTCAGTATCTCCGTGACGACAATCCGAGCTCTCGACCTTTCCCATCTTCTCGAGAGGAACTGGTTTAAGTAATAATTTACTTCCCCAGATTTCCTCTCCACCCATTCTCGCAGGTTCATGATCAGCCGTGCGGTCCATCTACCTCTTGTCTCGTTTCACCAACTTTCTTGCCCAATCACTCATGGTGCGTTATCGGGCTTCGGTGCGGCTCAGTGCACCACCCCCATTGAAAATACGTTTCCTTTCATAAGCAAGTAATCGATGGGTGTCACGTCCGTAGCTACGAGAACGGCTGGCTCCGACACTGTTCTGTATGCGGATGCAATTCTTAGCGCACAACTCCTCTGCACAGCTGCTACCTTTTTTCTGTATTGCTCCTGCCACAGTACATCATCCCATATTTCACAGCCGTACAAGATGACGGACTGCGTATCCGACGCTTACTTGTGACAGGGCCGCCGATATTGTTCATAAGCCTGTTCAGGGAGGTGGTTATTCTTTCGGCCTTTCCAGCTACGGTAGAGATGTGACCCAAGAACGTGAGTTAGGTGTACTTCACGCCCAGGTACTTCTCGGCAGGCTTGGACACTATAATTGTCCTATCAATTTGGATCGTACGATAGTATTGATCCTCAAGAAGTACGATCTTCTTATTTTCCATCACTAGGCTGAGGCCATGGTCCATGATCCAGGTAATAATGATACACATGACCTGATTCAACAGTCTTTGAGCCTCCTCGAGGTTCTTCACTGTAATAATGACGGCAATGTCGTCGGCATATGCCACGTGATAGTATCCCGGAGGCATTTCCAGTCGTAGGATTCCATCATATATAATGTTCCAAAGAGCTGGTCCAAGGATCGAGCCCCGAGCCGCACATACCATAATCTCTTTCCAGCGTAGTTCGTCTGATGTTGTATATATTTCTCAACTATTCTTAAGATTTATTTTAAGCATTCTCAGAAGATAGGCGGGCACATAGAAATCGTCTGTGAGGGTCGTCAACATGTCAGCCCACCTGGCTGAGTTGAACGCGTTTTTCACGTCTAGCCTGACCAACCCCAGCCGGCGTGAACGATGGTTCACATGCCGAATCTCTTGGACCACTCTTACGACCTGTCCCGCACCAAGTGTGGATCGTCCGGAACAAAACCCGTACTGTTGATCGGAAAATCCGCCACCCTCCTCGACTGCCTGACAGAGTCTTGGTTTCAGAAGTCGCTCGAGGAGTTTCCTTGCCGTGTCCTCCAACGTACAGAGAGTTGTGTATGCAGATGGGGTTACGGGATCTCCTTTACCTTTAATTGATAACTGGGTAGGGGATCTGTACTTGCACGCAGACCGAACACTGTTGGTGGATTGAAAGTCACCTTCAACCAATTGGTCGCCAGGTTAGATGATAGAAGGGGTTTTTAGTCCTAGACTTTTCTGGTAAAATAACATCTCCTTCAACCTCTTTTACAACCAGTTAACAACTAAAAATTAATTGTTGCATAATAACTAATATTAATAAGAACGTTATGTAGTAAATAATTTGATGAGATATAAACTACATATTGAAGGATTTAACTATTGTTGTAATTGCTTTCAAGCTAATTTAAGTACGAATATCAAAACATTAATATTTTTAGAAGAAAATTTTAATAACAGTCAGCCTCTTATTATTAATTTATATCATTAATAATTAATTAAACATCTGGTATAGTAATTATAATTAAATCGTTCCTCATTCACTCTAAGACTTCTCAACGATGTGAATTTGGTGACTTTATCTGTGTGACATAATTAAGAAGATACGATCTTAACTCTTTAGAAAAATTGGATGAAAGCATAATTAAATGATAATTGTGATGAACATATCTCTACAATAGTTAGTATTTGTTAAATATGAGTTAAAAAAGGTGTTAAGTGAACATTTTCATTGAACAAACATTTTAATAATATTGTTACTTACTGCGAAAAGTACCCAAATATTGATAAAAAGAGTGTTATTAATATTTTATTTACGGTAAAATCTGCACATGACTGTAAAATACAACTTACGATTTTATAAATATATCATTAATTATTTTTTATTTTACAATATATTGGTTACAGTGATTTCCTATTTTGAAATGGGTATTTTTAATTTTTCTCCACTGGTATTGAATAGGCTTACTTAACTGTAGTAATCTCAACTAACCTTACAGTCACTGACAAGTATTCAAAAGTATACTCGGTATATTTATAACCAGTAAACAGTCTTCTTTAGTAAAATTATATAGCAATGTTTGTTTAAAATCTTGAAAGAGTTCATGTAAGAGAATGTTAGTAATGACTACCAAAATCACCTTAGTTAATTATAGCTTAAAAAATACACAGCACGGTGAAAATGTTTTAAAAAGCAATATAATGTATTAAATTATTTTTAATATAAAATTATAATATGCAACGACATATTTTAATTAACTCATAAATGTAATACGCACTACACACATTAAAATTAAAAATATACTATATTGCAAGGGCTTAGACATTCTTTCTTTAGGTAATATTACAAAATACACGTCCAAGTCGAAAAAACAAAAAATTAACTCTACTACATCATGTAATCTCTATCTACTGTCATAAACCTACTACATCGTGTAATCGCTATCTACTGTCATAATCCTACTACATCATGTAATCTCTATCTACTGTCATAACCCTACTACATCATGTAATCGCTATCTACTGTCATAACCCTACTACATCATGTAATCTCTATCTACTGTCATAACCCTACTACATCATGTAATCGCTATCTACTGTCATAACCCTACTACATCATGTAATATATATGTACTGTCATAACCCTACTACATCATGTAATCTATATGTACTGTCATAACCCTACTACATCATGTAATCGCTATCTACTGTCATAACCCTACTACATCATGTAATCGCTATCTACTGTCATAACCCTACTACATCATGTAATCTCTATCTAATGTTATAACTATACTAGATAGTTATCTACTAACGTCATGTAATCTATATGTACCGTCATAACCCTACTACATCATGTAATCGCTATCTACTGTCATAACCCTACTACATCATGTAATCGCTATCTACTGTCATAGTCATTTATAACGGTCCCAAGAGGCCGAAGCAACAGTGACAAATTAATGCTGCTTCAAGACAGATGGCTCATAGACATCTATTGATATTGGTTCTTATCATTGTCCCTATTCTTAGCTGCTTATCTTTAGTCGTACGTTATCGTAAATTATAGATCACATATCTGATCTCCCTTATCAGATTAAAGTATCTTCATTCCAGTTAATAATTGCTTATAATACAATGACATCATCAACTAGGTTCTTCACCTCATTCTAACAAAGTATAATTTGATTATATTCTAATCTATCCCACTTGTATAAACAAATTATTTGTAAATTTGGTGGTATTATGATTGACTACGGAAACAAGAAGACTGTCCGCAGGGTGCCGTGAAGCCGGTTTTCCTATTCAGTAGAATTAGTTCATGTTCGGTTTTCACAGGTAGCAGCACTAGCAGTGTCCCCCTCTCTTCACCCCTCTCGCTTCTCTCTCCAGTATACGCTAAAGTGACTAATAGCTGAGCTAATAGTACGATAAATAGTCATACAAGCACTTATTTGCTATTTATCACCGTTAGATAGCACCGCAAATCTGTCTACAACAAATGCATTGCCTTGAATAGTGCGTTTGTTTCTGTAGTCAGTTATTTTTGTAATTTGATTGATAAATTGTAAAATAACGATTAAAATCTATATAATATAATCACACCCAAGCACAGTTGCCAAAGCTATTTACAATAAATCATACAATACGCTCTGCTAATTACATATCTATATGTTGTTTGTGTATATTTTGTATTTGCGGCATTCACAGTGTTTTAGTGTAGCAATGGTTAGTGTCTTGCCGCTTGCTATTTTGATTAATAAACAAAATCACAATTTTATGACATTGTATATTATTTTAATTTGTTGTGCATATGCTCTTCAATATACATGTGAATTAATTTTTTGTTGTTATTTACATTATATTAAATGTTATCTCTAATTGTGTACACAATCGTTAATTATAGTTTTCCACAGGTAAAAATCATGTGTTCTTTATAATATATATTACTTTCATATTCCATGTTTATATTTTAAAATGTTATAGAGTATATCCTGGTGATTTTTTAATCTTAATATTTTAATTTTAATTATTTTATCAAACATAAGAATTATTTATAATCAATTCTTATCGTTTATATTCACGGTTTTAGTGTGTTTTTTTACTCAAATTGAATTTTTGAGAGATTTTGTAATATGTTTTATCAATACATAATATGTACACTGACCTATTACTACAAATGTAAATGAATTTTCAATTACCACTCATGAGACTATCTTCATAAAGCATTAAAAACTTACCAATGGAAAAAGTCATGAAAATTTACCCAACTAACGTGCAATCTGTGAGAAATTTCCCTTGTTCTCCAGAAGGGGAAAATTAAAAAATGTTGTATACGTAATACTATTTTATTTATTTGTGTAAAATGTAGTTTGGTAAGTTGGTTGGCAAACGTCTTTGACATATAATCTTAATTACTATAAATAGAGTATCTACATTTATAGTTTCATTGGATTGCTCGTTAATCTTTATTGATAAATTTTAGTTTCGTCTTATATTTTATGCTACTTAGCTGGTTTAATTTTTTTTTAAACTTCCTATTGCTATTTTTTCATTGTGTATCACCGATATTTTAGAATATTGTACATATTAATACAGTTTAAAACTTGTGTTCAACTTGATTTATAATGTAAATGTCTAAATTTTTATTGTTTACACTTACTTAGAAATCTATTTTTTAACTTCTTGACATTTTCTTTTACTTTCGAAAGTAAATTTTTTAATAATACGTGAGAATGTTTCAATTATTAAGGAATAAAATACATTATTTCATATGTATTTTCATTTATTCATATAAGTAATTATAAGTTCTTTTTATTTATAAGTCCCCCACAAAGTACTCTATTTAACTTTATTTTCCCTGGCACATATTACGACCTGTGTCTGTTGAGGTGGTGAACGACCTTGGCCCAGAGATGATGACATTATGTCAGCAGTTGAAGGTCACGGAATTGGGGATAGAACCTCCAAACCTGCCTCCGGGGGCAGAAGTCGGTACTCCCATCTTTGAACTGTACATGTCCGTGCAAGAATTTATCAGGTAAGAAACATGGTGTAGATGTAGATCAATGACAATCCGTTATTGGGAATGTTAATTTTCTCATCATTTTTTTCAATGTAAACGGTTTTAATAAAACCCAATTTGATTGTTTATCAAATTAAATGTAAGGGTTAATTTTTGTATGTACTTTTTACATTTTTTTGTAACAAAAATATATAATAAGATTTGAAATTAAAACACTTAATCATATTTTTATATAATTCCTTGATTAAAAACGTACCACAGAAAGTAAAATAGTGAATATATACTGAAAGGGTTTAGACAATCCCTTTTAAGTTATATTACAAAATATGCGTTGCCAAAGCCAAGCCAAATACAAAAGTCACTCCACTAAATCATCTGCCCATTACATTAAGCCATAGACTTTTATGTCGGTCATAAGAGGTCGAAATATTACTACTGCTTCACGACGGATGGCACATTAGTTAATTGGTATAGCTTCCTACCATTATCAATATACTTAGTTGCTTATATTTTGGTCTTCCACTATCACGAATATCACTTGTTAATCTGCCTTATCAGTTGAAAGTATCTTCATTCTAATCAATGATTACTTCTTATATCACTAGTCTTGCCATCAAATAGGTTCTTAACTTCATTATGAATCCAGCCTAGTAAAATTTGATTATATTCTAACCATTCACTTTTATTGAATAAAGGGTTTTTAGCTAGTAATGACTATAAAAACAGGAAGACATAAATTTTAATTTTAGTGAAACTCAATGTCATATTATTGAAATAACTTCTGTAGTATTTTCCAGACATCAGACAGTGACAATATCTCCATTAGAGAGTTTTCAAAATAAAATTATAGAATATGATTTGAAAAATTACGATGTGACAAGATTCTGATTATTTTAATATTTTTATTGTCAAAAATACTTGTATGTGATGTTGTTAATAGTTCATATAAAGATGTCACATTAATATTTTTTAAAGTGTTTTATATATGTAAATATTATTTACAATAATTCAATAACAAGGCAATGTGGAATTTATCCTACCATAACTATAATCTATATTTTCCAGCGACAACCACGTTAAGGTGCTATGTACATTATTTAGAAAGTAACCAGACGTTTCGCCCATATGTGATGTGGCATCCTCAGTGGTATCCCTGAGACCACTGAGTCAGAGATACCACTGAGGATGCCACATCAAAGTATGGGCGAAACGTCTGGTTACTTTGTAAATAATGTACAAAAAACGTCTGGTCACTTTGACGCGGTTATCACCGGAAAATATAGATTCTAGTTATGACACCGGCCGCTTAAGCCTAAGTTCTAACATTATGCTACAATAGTTAGTTTTTACTGCTACCATTTATTTTTGAATACAAACTAATTTTAAATTTGAAATAATACTACAAACTGTTGTCTTCTTCTGTTTTTACTAACTTTTTTTATTCGAAGAAGTGACACTTTCCAAACGTGATGAAACATACAATTTGGCTAATCTGCTAACTTAAACCTCTCAGCTTCCAATTAAAAAAAAAACTTGTGACTCAGTACTAGAGTGTATATTTGTACGTGGTCATAGAGTAAGTGAAAGATGAAATGTTTCAGTGACATTTAAAATCTCTTTTAAGCTGTATGTAGCATGTCACAGCATTTCCCAGTGATAGATCAGTTATATATCCCAAGTGAGTTGTTGCTGAAACTATAAGAACAAGAAATGAAATATTTGGACTAAAGTTACTTCAACATTTGTAATTTTAATTTCAGTCGCTCCACGAGGAAATTGTAGATAATTATCTCAATACTATATAGCAAGTAAAAAGGGGGTTACGGTTGAACGAAAAAACTGTCCTGATGCTTGCAGAGGCATATTAGAAGCACATTCCAATAATAAACTGGAATAAAATTTAATTTTTATGTAATATGACTCGTAAAAGCTTTTTATGCCTTTATTATGTTTGGTTTTTATATTTTCTATTACTTTTTATTTAAAGACATGAATGTCCTCAGTTTTAGAGAACACCTTCCAGAACACAAGGCTCTCTCAGTGCATAGCTACTATGAGTGGTTTGAACCAGCCGTGGACAAATGGCTCGACTTGGCTAAATATAAGGTTGGTACACAGTTTTATTAATACAACAGATTTTAAATGTAAGATTTTTAATTCTGTAAATATTATTATTAGCCCAATAATTTTTGAGCCTAGTCATCAGATTTTTCAGTATAAAAATTATCCTTGTTTAGTTAGAAGGATATGTATGCCATTTTTAACTTCATTGATTTCTTTTTTCTCTGTAACAATACTTAGAACGGCTTAAGAAAGAACATTCGGAATACATTTTGATATAGCACTTTGTAATTTTATTATAGTACTCTACAGCGATTTTTTCTTAAAAAATGCACCAGTGCATATGGACTGTTCATGTAAGAGTGAGGTAACTTTAATTACAGTATTATTTTTGTCTCGTGCTATGCCCTGTTAAAAATTATTTTTTTATTTATATGGTTGCAATAAAAACTATCCCCAAAAGTGATATTCTAACAGAATACTGAAAAAAATTACACTCACTGACTTGTGTCTCTGTTAGTAACAAATGCCCAGGGTATCTGACTGGAAGGGCTTATCGTTATATTTGGCAGTCCAGGAGCAATTTAAACAGATCAGCTGCTGTTAAATATTAAAATTCTTTTTACATGCAACGGTTCAGTATTTATTAACCCTCCGAGTGCCACACTAAAACCCCCTAAGTGCCGGGCCTTTTTTATGTCTTTTTACAGCGTTCAATGGAAATATTAATAAAAAATTACTTTTAGCAGATAACTTCTGTTACACACTGAATATATACACAAAAACATAACTGAAATACTTGGACAAACTTCAGAAGGTTGTTCCTGGGGTCAAAACAAACAAAAAAGTTCAGATAAACTAATATCCTAAATATGCATAGTTTCCGTCTGTCTGTGCGTCTGCGGTTTTGACATTGTAATTTTTTCTCAGCAACTCTTAATGGTAGAGTGTTTAAATATGGCGCATATTCTATACTAGAGGTTTTCTATTACAGACAAAAATTGGAAAACATTCGTTTGAAAATTTCAAACTGGTGGCTAGTTTAAAACTTTGACATTAAATTCCATAAACACTACACACTGTATAAAAAAGACACAAAATTAATAAATTGTAGTAAATGTAATTATAAAACTAACGGTAGCTTATTTATTGTAAACAAACAAGAAATACATAATTTGTGTTTTTGTTCTTCAAGTGTAACTAGATTAAAGGAAATACTACAAAATATGTATTTCTTGTTTATTTTCAATAAATAAGGTATCGTTAGTTTTAAAATCAAATTTACTACATTTTATCACTTTTGTGTTATTTTTATACAGGGTGTAGTTTTTATGGAATTTAACGTCAAAGTTTTAAACTAGCCACCATTTTGAAATTTTCCGACGAATTAAAAATATTTTTTTCTGTAACAGAAAAGTGCTAGTATAGCATATGTGCTAAATTTTAACACTCTACCTTTAATGGTTGCTAAGAAAAAAATTATAATGTAAAAAACACAGGCTGACAGACAGACAGAAAACGGTGCATATTAGGACATATGTTTATATGAATATTTTTGTTTGTTTTTACTCCAGGTTCAACCTCCTGAAGTTTGTTCAAGTATTTCAGTTACACCCTCCACATATTTTTAAGCTATAATAATTAGGCTATCAGAAAATATTAGGTTTATATAATCTACTGTCAGCCAAAAATAATTTATATTTGGTGGAATCTTAGTATTTTCAAAACTCATTTTTACTATTCAAAATATCGATTTTTTTAAGTGAGCTATAAAATTAAAAAAAAAAAAAAATTTCAGGAAATTTGTCACTGAACATAAATATATATGATTTTATTTACTTGTTTTATTTATTTGAAGAAAAGGTTTATTTACGATATAGATAGTAAAAACCGGTAGAATTTATCGAAAACAACGGTAGTGCGATATCGATAGATATCTATCGACTGGACTTCTAGGCGAGATCATATCGAAAGGAACCTATTGATTGGTACCCGGAGGAAATAATTACTACTCACATTTTATATACAACTAGCTGCACCCACCCACTTCGCCGGTCATAATATTGAGTTTTGATTGTAGCATTGAAATGTGCAGCAACCTTTCAGTTTCCATAGTATCCAATTTACAACAGCTGATGTTTTGTGTAGTTTACTACTGTACTCAATTATTTTTAATTTCGAAAGTTTTGCCTACTACAATTTTATTATATTTGTTTTTATTTAACAGCTGTTAATCAAATAAATCAATCAATTAATATAGCTTCACAAGAAATCAAAACATAAAAATATAAACAGTATAATTTTGACATATTTAAAACCCACAGCTGATATTCTTTTTATATTTGACTTATTATACCTTCATGCATCCTGCTATTTGATTAACATCGAAACTTTAGAAGTCCAAGGGATGGAGCCCTGAGGGATTAAAGAAACGGGAATAGGACAGAAACCTTCCCTGGGGTATATAGAACAACTTCCCCAAGTTTCATGGCGATCGGCTGGACGGTTTGGTAGCGCATAAAGGATAGACAGACAAACAAACGTACATTGGATTTTATATATATAGATTAACAGTTTTAGATCAACTATATCAAAGCCGATTTCATAAATAAACAAACGCTAAGTATAATTTTTTGTTTACTTCAATAAACAGTCGTTTTAAAAACAATATTATAAGCAAATAACATAGTGGTTATCTAACCTGCACCATTTAAAATTACCATTTCTAATTTTGATCTAAGGCTTTCAATTTTTTAGTTCTAAACATACTTACAATATTTTAAAGGTTCCAAAATGAAACTTGATAAAAATTCATAATGCTGTAACTGTAAGCAAGCAGTGTTTACTATGATATTCGTATATAATTAATATAATTAGTATTATTTGTAATATGTTTATATACAGAGTGTCTCAAAAGTAAAGTGCCAAACTTCAGTAAAAGGTTCTGTAGGTCAACATTAAGAGAAATAAAAGAATAGTTTTTTTTCTAAAAAATATCTATCATTCGCCAGATATTCGGCATTTTTTCACAATAGAATGATTATTTCCGAGTTAGCATAACCGATCTTTGTGAACCTCGCTATGCATATGAGAGACCTGTTTTAGGGGAAAAACTTGATCCAATTTGAAATAAAAAAATGGCGACCATTTGAATTTTTTGCCGTTTCCCACAGTTTCCATTTAAAAATTTAAATGGCTGCCATTTTGAAATTTTAAATTGGATTAAATAATTTTTAATGTATATCTGTTATCTTAACATGCATAGCGAGTTTTATAAATATCAGCTACGCCAACTCGGAGATACAAATTCTTTTACGAATAAACCAAATTGTGTATATCTAGTGAACGAAGAGTTTTTGGAAAATAATTATTCTTTATTTTTTCTTTATTTCGACCTATATAACCATTTACCGAAGTTTGTAACTTTACGTTTGGACACCCTGTATATGCAGAGCTAAATTTTGAGTGGATTGATAAAATGTTATGGAATTAAATGGTTTTCTCAGGCTTTGAATCGGATCAAGAAGGCTGCAGAACTCAACAGATTTTGCAGTGGAGACTACATTGTAAAACACAGCACCTCTGCTGTTGACACTAGTGCCTGTTTTTATCAGGTAATTTATTACTAACATATAGGTAGCTTATGACCAAATTTATTTAGATAACTAGAAATGAATGCTAGTTTATAAAAAAACCACCTGAGCAGACGTTTTAGAAACGTTTGCTTTGTAGAAAGGGCAAAACAGCGAACTTTATTATTTCATATTAATGTTAATAAACATGTCAAATGTATTTGTTTAAATTTATTACCTTGGTAAACAATGGAGAAATATTATAAGAACTAGTTATTTATTTTTTTTTAAACAATAATCTGTAATATAACGTGGTTTATAGTCGGGTGTTTGAAGGCAATCTTTGCTAAAAAGTTGTATATATTTTTTTTTTAGAAAGACCATTAAGGAAATAATAATTTGTAATTGTTTGTTTATTAAACAATATCATTTTTTATCTTTCTTTTACATTTTATTTTTCATGTTAGTGTCGCTGTAAATGTGAATGTTCGATTTTATACCTACTTTATTTGGTATTTTTTAAACATTACTAATTTTACTTATAATGTTCTTAATAAAGCATTCTTATTACAACAATTGTAGCAAATACATTATGTTTAACATATTGTTACATAGTCTAACAACTGATGTTACCTTATGTAATGTTGTTTTGATTGTATATATAACATCACAGAGTACTAAAGAAGTCTTATAAATTTAAGTGTTACTTATTTTTAATATTCCATTTCGTTCCTCCTATTTAGAAATACTCATAACACCTTAAATATTTTACAGCCTATTTGATAAAGCATTGTATGTTTATTAATTAAAATATACAATTAATGAATCATATATTTTAATTAATTATGTTTATAATTAATATATATATACGTCGGCACTAGTGGCACAGTGCTGGAACTCAGCTACTTGGGTACAAAGTGTTTGGGAGATTGTAGGCGAACTATCGGTCCTCTTAATACCGACACGACGTCTGCTCATTGGTTGCCATCGACGTGGACACTACTAGAGAAGTCTGGGGTGTCCCATGTTCGATAGTAATCATCGTTCAGATGTTGTGTAGTGAAGAGAACTGAGTGTCAGATTTGTCAGTTAGCTGAAAATCAAACCGACACTACGTGGTTCAGATTCCATGTAAATATGTAGGTCCCATAGTTGCCCTTGCTATTGTGCTATTAATAAATAGTCCTTTCTGAGCTAAGTTGAACTCAGATAGTAACAATGACTATACTCGTTCATCTTCACTCATTAAATTCATTCGAAATTCATATTCGCCCATATCTTGACGATCGTCGTCTTAAGAATGAATAAAAATAAATAAAAAATATACATTTTTAAAGTTGTGTCAAGTGTTAGTTACATTTATTTTAATCAGTATAACTGTTACCAATAAAATAAGTGAACTCTAAAATCTTCTACTGTACCATGACCCTCAGGTTTCAGCTACCCTAAAAGAATACATTTCAACTGTTTTCCTGAAATATCCTATGTAAATATCTGTTTATATTTCAGCTTAAAGAATTTTGGAAACAGCTGGCGTGGCCTGACGTAATAGGATCTTACAACCTGGTAGTCAAATTAATAGATGTAAGTACATAAATATATTGTTAGCAAGTAAGTTAAATAGTAAAATAATATTTTCTAGTAACTAACTAAATTAATTACGCTTATTCTGTTATTTTGTTTGTCCAAAATATCTAAAAGAGAGTTGCTATAGATTTTGTTTTTAATGAACGCAATAGTTCATAGGGATTTTTAATTAATGCAATAGCTTATAGGGGTTTTAAAAGAACGCAATAGCTCATAGGGGTTTTTAATGAACGCAATAGCTCATAGGGGTTTTTAATGAACGCAATAGCTCATAGGGGTTTTTAATGAACGCAATAGTTCATAGGGGTTTTAAATGAATACAACAGCTCATAGGGGTTTTTAATGAACGCAATAGCTCATAGGGGTTTTAAATGAACGCAATAGCTCATAGGGGTTTTAAATGAACGCAATAGAGCATAGGGGTTTTTAATGAACACAATAGTTCATAGGGGTTTTAAATGAACACAATAGCTCATAGTGGTTTTAAATGAACGCAATAGCTCATAGGGGTTTTAAATGAACGCAATAGCTCATAGGGGTTTTAAATGAACGCAATAGCTCATAGGGGTTTAAATGAACGCAATAGCTCATAGGGGTTTTTAATGAACGCAATAGCTCATAGGGGTTTTAAATGAACGCAATAGCTCATAGGGGTTTTTAATGAACGCAATAGCTCATAGGGGTTTTAAATGAACGCAATAGCTCATAGGGGTTTTAAATGAACGCAATAGCTCATAAGGGTTTTAAATGAACGCAATAGCTCATAGGGGTTTTAAATGAACGCAATAGCTCATAAGGGTTTTAAATGAACGCAATAGCTCATAGGAGTTTTAAATGAACGCAATAGCTCGTAGGGGTTTTAAATGAACGCAATAGCTCATAGGGGTTTTAAATGAACGCAATAGCTCATAGGGGTTTTAAATGAACGCAATAGCTCATAAGGGTTTTAAATGAACGCAATAGCTCATAGGGGTTTTAAATGAACACAATAGCTCATAAGGGTTTTAAATGAACGCAATAGCTCATAGGGGTTTTAAATGAACGCAATAGCTCATAAGGGTTTTAAATGAACGCAATAGCTCATAGGGGTTTTTAATGAACGCAATAGCTCATAGGGGTTTTTAATGAATGCAATAGCTCATAGGGGTTTTAAATGAACACAATAGCTCATAGTGGTTTTCAATGATTGTAATAGCTCATCGGGATTTTTAATGATAAATTCGTACTATATGTGTGTGCTACTATTGATTAATATCATATTATCACATAAATATGAATAAATATAATACCCTACAAAATATGTCTAAGATAATGAATTCATTAAAGTATATTATTTAAATGTTTGTAGCAATAATGTGGACTATCGAATATAAATTATTATTTTTGTAGGACAGATATTATTTTCTAAAACCTTTATTGAATTAAATATTTTAGCATATATAATACATTTAATTCTACTTTCCAGCATAAATTGAGGTTAATAAAATAATTAAAATTTAAGTACGCACAATTTTTTAAGGCATTATTACATTTATATTAGGGTTTTAGAATAAAAAGAAAAAAAAATACAAATGACTAACTATCAATCTAGCAATACAGTAACGGTTAACAAACTAAACAATTAGTGATAAATTGAATCAAACCCAAATGATCAATTCAGCTAATATTGAAATGGCTCCTTGTTACACAATTCCGAACTGTTAGTCAACACTTGACTCCAGTGCACTTATCACAAAGCCTCAATGGCAACCCACTAGCAAAGAGAACAGATTTAAACTGAAGTGAATCAGATTTAAACGAGATCTTGAGAAACTTAAGTCACAGGTAAACTGAGATTCCAATACCTGCAATTTACCCACTCCAGTATTGGCCGGCTCACGTAAAACATGTCTCCTCCCTATAAACTGAGATGTAACTCCTTCTGTAATGATCCACAATGCTGAAAAAGACGTTTAAACATTTTGCTTTCACACATTGATTGCAGTGGAAGCTAGCAAAGAGACTAAAAACACAATTTAATGTTATAATAAGTCAAAACTAAACCATTTTCCAGAGCCCATTATAAATTACCTTTAGAAGCCCCAATTGTAAATAAATGTGAAATTTTCCTTTTTTTGTCAAATGAATTCATCAAATAATAAGAGAAGGTCCTTAAAACAATTTTCGCACAAATCTGTTCAAATATTCAAATAGGTTCGCTACTATTTATCATATTTACTAATATTGAAATGAATCACTATTTTATTAGAATAATAAAAAATGACACCCTGATATTTGTCTGAATTGTGTCACTAATAGCGCAAATTATATACACCTACAATAAATATCTCATCTAACAGGAATATTTATACCAGTAATTTTGTTAGTTAGTGAGGACTGCTCCCACAGATGGCTTAAGCAGAATTACATAGAACTACATTAGCGCTTTACAACTGCACCCCAAAACATATGGTAATCTGAGAAAAACAAAATTAACGTTCGATGAGAAATCTATGTGTGTATGTACAACATAAATACCAATAGACACACAAATTGATCGTGAACCCTAGTTAACCGGGGGGGGGGGGGGATATTTTTCGTATGAAACTTCATGAGTATATTTATTAAACTGGGGGACACCCCTGCAAGCTTTGCGTGCCGAACCCGTCACTCACTGCGCTCGTGACACCTCGGCCTTCGGCTTCGGCATGTAACTTTTGACAACAAATATTAGTAATTAAACTGCATCTAGTACATTAATAATATGTGATTTGACCTCCAATTACTCACTCGTTGCACTTGCTTCCAAGTTATTTTAAATTAAATTTAAAACCCCACAGTTATAACTGAGGTTAAGAAAGATGCATAACATTCTCAGTATTATAAAAATCATTATTTACATTATAATAGCTGTTTCCATTATTAAGAACAAAATACATACAACAAGTGTAATAATTGTTAACTCTTAATACATAAATAGGATAGATGTCAAACATAGAAAATAAACGTGTTCATTTATTTACAAAACAGCTGTTTTTAATTTAATAAAATCAACCCAAAGTTATCCTTACGGAACAATCTTTTAGGGACGGTTTATACCCCTTAGAAGTATTTTATCAATATGTGAAAATTTTAGTTTTCTTATTTAGCCTACAACAAACATTTGTACCAACATTCAGCTCTGTAGAATTACTGGAAATGGGAGAATTAGTGATGAGTGAGTTAGAGCTTTCTCTTATATATAAGAGGTATTTTTTTAACTGTGCCACCATTGGGATCTTGTAAACTATAAAATTGAGAACAAACGTTAAATGAGAAACATTCCCTTGTCTTTGAAGACGTTTTAAAATATGTAGTTAAAATTTTCTAAAATGCTGCCATACTGAAATATGGCGGTCAACTTTGAAACTTCAAATGGAAACACGAAATTTTTATGAGGGTTTTGGGTTTTACTAGTGATATTAAGAATTTCTTATATTGGTATTTTTTTATATACTTAACCGTTTTACTGCTAGGAGCGCTGAAAGTTTCAGAAATCCTTACTTCAACAAGTTATTTAAGAGGCGTGTTCTGCCATAATAAACCTTAAATTATAATTCATTATTTTTATTCAAATGCATTTTGAAAAGGTCTTCAATACATAGTTTATAAAAAATATTGCAATCACGTAGTTCAAATTTAAAAATTCGGTCGCCATTTTCCAATTAGCGGACAACTTTGAAATGACATTACCAACCCCTAGTTTTTATGATAGATTTAGGTTTTACTAGTGATTCTAAGACTTTTTTATTCTAGGTATTATTTTAATATACTTAATCGTTTCCCCGCTAGGAGTACTGTTAAACTAAGCATTTCTGAAACTTTCAGCAATCCTAGCGGCGAAACGGTTAAACATATCATAAAAATACCTTGAATAAAAAATTCTTAAAATCACTAATAAAACCTAAAACCATAATAAAAATTTGGGGTTTCCATGACCGCCATAGTGGAAAACGTCAGGCATTTTGTAAATTTTTTTGTAAACTACATATTTTTAAACGTTTCCGAAATCAAGGGTTTGTTCTCCATTTAAATTTTGTTGTCAGTTTTATAGTTAAAAAAAAAAAAAAAAAAAAAAAAACTTGTATAGAGATTAAAAAGCTCCTCGTGAGGCCTGTACGACTATTGTATGTTTTTTTCAGTGTATTTGCAGTGGTGCCATCTACTACGCCCAGCTGACTCAACAGAAACTACAAGAAACTGGCTACTACGAAGACACGACCCCGTTCAGGACCACCGATGAGGTAATGGTACTGTAAAACTTTATATTGGGTGTATTATATCACTGTTGTTACCCCTTTTATGTTGAGAAAATACACAATTCACGTGGTTTTTTAACATTGTTATAATTTTCTTTTTTTCATTGTAGATTGATTCTACGTCCTTCTATGTAATACGTAAATCGGTTTCTGTCAACGCAACTCCTTTCTTGACCAATTTAAATGTTTGAGGTGTCAAAACCACGAACACGTGATGATAGTCAACTTTATCGCGATCAGTTAAAATTGTTTAAATCATATATGTATCAATCCTTCAAAATTAGCTCTCTTTCTCTCAATAGATCATGTTGTTCCAGGTATTTTTTCTCTCTCTCTCTCTCTCTCTCTGACCAACTTTCCAATCATAAATATGGTCCCTGAATGCGTTTCTGTTGTAAAAACAAGTTTGTGTTATAACTACCACGTTTACAAACACTTTTACTGTACAAATTCAATTAATTGGTTTTATTGTGTCCTGAATTTAGAATTTATTTATTTTTAAAACACAAGGTTTTGTGTTATTAATATTGTAAGTTAAATTTCGTTGATGTGTCCTTAGAATGTTAGTATTCACTTTCTCACATCAGAATAAATGTTAGTGTATTCTTATATTTTTAAATTCTTATTAAATTTGTGTAATTCTTTTAAGTGCTTATTGGATGCTGTGTTTTTCTGATAATCTTTCTTTTTTCATTTTTAATTTTTATTATTATTTTTTGATTGCTTTCTTTTTGAAACTAACGTTTCATAATCATACTTTCTTATCTATTTCTATGTTATACTATTTTGGTTTTTTATTATTACAATTTTTTTCAATTATTATGAATATTTCGCATTAGTTCATAAACAATTGTTGTTTTGCGATGTCATGCTTCATTTGAAAATCTTCAAAGACATAATTTTTAATTATAATGTAATATTTTTAGTAAATTATAACTATACTTAATGTGTTTTTTTTTTAATTCAATATAACATTGGATATATTATTATTCTGAATTCTGTTGGACTTCTCCAACAATTCAATGTTTTATACCTATTATCTGATCAATTCTGTTAGTATTGAGGTACCTAACAAGTATGACTATTTACAGATGTGCGTGGCGATGAATGACCTTGAGTATGTACGTCGCAGCCTAAGTCTGTTGCCGGATGAGTTACAAGTAGAAGCGGTCCTGGAAGCGGTCAGAGCCACAGGTGACCACTCAACACAATGGAGAGACAATATACAAGCTCTGCTGGACTCCGCTACCTCCCAGCTACACACGGACATCACCCTTATCATCAACAGGATCGGAGTCAAGGTGATGTCAAATAGAAGAATTTTAATTAACTACTAACAGGAAACTAACTCAGACTTTTATTAATTTTGAATTGCAGTTAAGTGAATCGTGTATCCAATAAAGTGTTGTCATTATTGTCATTCATTGTAACCTGTTACAATAGTTTCTCCTTAAGGAGGATTAAATTAAAATCGTTTAAGGAACTAATATTGAGCTTAATGTTCTTGCATATATAATTTATCTACCGTAATTCGACTTGAAAAAATAATTTAAAACTTCCAATAAATGATATGTATTTTAATAATATTTTCCGACATATAAACTAATAATCATTGAGAGTGGAGTCAATGTTTCTGTCCCATATTATTTTCTGAAAACCACCTTTAAGTTTCAACTAATATATTTCCAATAGCTACAGAGACAAGATAAGTATCTTAAGAACATTGTTAACTGTAAGTTTAGAAGTAACAAAATATACATATCTTGTCTCTGTAGCTATTGAAAATATATTAGTTGAAACTTAAAGGTGGTTTTATATATATAGTATATGGTAGGAAAGTTGTAATTCCTAGGGCTGCTATTTATAATAAAGTTATAATATAAAATAACAACTGAGCACCCTTAAAAAACTTTTACTAAATCAACACCTATCGATTTCGTCATTTATGCCATCTTCAAAGGTGCATAGGTGTTTACTATTCAAAATTATTACAAAAAAAATAAAATGAAAGAAACAATTATCATAAAGAAAACATATGTTAAATTAGTAAATATTTCTGATTTGGTGGTTAGTTGTCATTGTGTGTGTTGTTTCTTATATGAATAATTGTTTCGAATATTGTTAACACAAAAAAGAAACCCAATATTGGCATAAATGCCGAAACTGGTCGGTGTTGATTCAATAAAATTTTTTTAAGGGTGCTCAGTTGTTATTTTATATTATAACTTTAATATATATATATATATATATATATAGGCCTATATATATATATATATATATATATATATATATATATTAATATAAAGTAAAAAATTAGGGCTACTTACATATTTTAGGATGTAATAAAATTAAAAACTGAGTACCCTTATATTTAAATTAAAACACAATACACAACATGTTTCAACTTTTTGGTCATTTTCAAGTGTAAATTAAGTAATCATTTTATATATATATATATATATATATATATATATATATATATATATATATATATATATAATTACTATCACGTTTTAAGTACTCTAAATCATCAAGGAGATATTATTAGAGCGTTTTATATGCCTTCAATACCCTAAATGTTTCCAACTATTCCAACTTTGTTAATTCAAGTGTACAATTTTAATTAATGTTTGTAATGACAAAACAATACTCTTTATTAACACAGAACCTCTGCTTTGTTTATGAAGACTACGTGTTTGTAATGAAGTATTGAAGGTTCATGAATTTGAAGAGTTTGAGATAATAAATACGTAGACAAAGAAGAAAATACGTTTCATTTTTAAATACGATCTACTTACTTCAAAAGATACATTCTCACGATGCATTCGAAATAATAGTGTTAAACTAAACGAAAAAATACAACTAGGTTTTAAGAAGAACTTTTTGTTGTTGTTGTAAATTAAAGGCTACTTTCCCTCAAAGAGTTTTCTCAAAACACGTCTTTTGACCGATGTTTTACACCCTGGGCAACACAGAATGTGGTTAATGAACACCTCACTTTACAGGTTGGAATTCTTTTTATCCTAGTATAAATGTCTGATGATGCCCAAGGCATTAAAGGCAAAATTAAAAGGCCTTCTGCAGTGTGGGAGAGTTTTTAGCGTATAATTGGAGGACTGATAAACCTGACATCGGGAAAGGACAGGAAAGCCACATTTAGTGCAGAGTGAGAATGAATGAATAGATTTTGTATGTATAAATGAGTCTTTGTTGGAGTGTATGTGTAGCTTATCGCTTTCAATAATTAATTAATTTTCTTTGACCATTTATTACATAACTTTTAATAAATGATATTTAATCTTTTAACTAACGATTGCAATACAATTTCATGTATTTTGTTAATGCAATAAACGATGTTCTATTGTATTCTATTCTAAATTTTACAAACAAAATATCGTTAAAATTAGACATTTTAGTTCCGGACTGACGATCAATGTCTAAATTGTATCAACCTACTTACTATTGATTACTCACTATTGGACTAGTGGATAGATTGATTGAGTAATACACGTAAGCAAAATATTGTGTAAAATTTTAATTCATCCCACAACAAAATATTTATTAATGTTTCAATTTCAGATGAGACCCGCCCTTAAGAAAGCCATGTTCCACCTGGCATGGTCACCAGACTCTCTCCCTACCAGTGATGCCATCACACCCCTCCTTGAGTACCTGGACTCGCACCTGATAACCCTCAACTCTGCCCTGCTACCCAGGAACTTTGAGCGAGTGCTCAGCCTCGTGTGGGACACGTGTGTGTCAGAGTTGGCCCATCAGGTGGATGGACACGCCCAAGACAAACTTCCAGGGTTTTACGACAGGCTGTACGAGGCGCTGGACATACTAGCGGAGTTCTTCCATGCGGATGGCAAGGGGCTTGGCCTAGAAGGACTTAAGACTGGTAACTGAGTCTATAGATGCAAGTACAGAATATATTCTGTGATAAAGTGATATGAAAAATTCAGTACTCAATGTACAATTCAAAGTAATGTTTTCCTTTTATATATGATTTATACTGCATATAAACTAGAATTAATTAATAATTAGCAAGGGTTGATTGTAAGGGAGAACTTATTAGTCACAAGTTCACCTTTTGTTTAGAACAATTGTTTACTATTAAAATATTGTTAATATGTTATAGTGAATTATATTTGCATAAACAATGATTAAATATAACTATTAATCAAAAGAGTTCGTCATGTGCTTTTTAACAGACAGAAAGTGACTTTTTAATTATGTACAAACCATTTAAAATTGTTCATATTAACATGTTTAAAAATATTAGTATAAAAAGTAGCTTATCGAATATTTGAAATGTAATTAACCTGCATACAAAATATTAGAAATATTAGACATAATTTGAAACATTAAAAAAAGTATAAAATAAATATAGTTGTAAAGTTTTTGGTCTACTTTTAAACATAAAGCTATGCTAAAATTACACAAGTTGCCAAAACATCAAACGGATTATTTGAATAATGTGTTATATTAGATTGGTAAATTCCAGCCTAAATTTTTTTAAACAGTTCTGTAATAAACTTCATGCAGTAATTTTCACTTGAAATATTTGTTACTGTGACGGTATTTTTTGTATGTTAAAGTTAAATAAATTTGATTTTTAACCGAATCCCCACTATACAAAATGTCATAAAAACTCACATATATATATAATTTTTAGATATATTTAGTTATATAAATATACATTTGGGTGTAAACGAGTTTAGGTAATTCAGATACAGGTACTCTTTAAAAGACTAAAGAAGATCCAATGTAATTATAAATTTACATTGATCTTCTGAATTTGTAAGTTTCAGTATCTCGGCGAATCCGGATGCTGATAAAAACTCCAGCCCTCTGACCGATTAACTTAATAGATGGAGACGGTTGTCTCTGTAATTAATTTACCAAGTGATTGGTTAAAAGAATTACTTAGTTCCACTATTGCCTTAGAAAGTAGGTAGGAACTTAGGTGAAGGTAAATGAGGTAATGGGTGGAGTGAACAACTTACTCCGACCTAGTTACAGCAGAGATGTATGTTTAGTAACGTTTTGCTGTAAATATCCATTTTTCATCAAGAAGTTTATAGCTTAATGATGTTATTATTTTATCGAAATGATTGACCCAAAGCCTCTAAGGAATTTTTTTCAAATATAAGGCTTGTTAGCACAATAGTTTGGCCAGTTCTATAGTATGAATATATAATGATCGTAATATTAAGGTTATTTCCTCTTGTATTTTCACTTTGTATCGTTATTAAAATTATAAATTTTAGCCCGGGACAAACGATTAATTTTTACTTACGTGTTTTAGTCAATCTGTCCATTAGATAACTTGACGACGCGTTTAAAGTCAAAAGACTCATCATCAGGTCACTTGTTCTTGTTAAGACAAACTTTTTACACTACCTATTTGAATTCTACTGTTTTAGTTTTATAACAATTAACTATAGATAACGATAAAATAAACATTGGTACTTTCCACGTGTTTAAATAGAAGTGAAATACAGTAATAATGCCTGGACTTCAAATGCTATTAATGATTTCAGATATATACAGAGGTGTAGAACAGCGGTTAAACTATCACAAGACCGACACCGAGCAGCTGCTGAAGCTGTACCACCTGGAACGTCTGCAGGAGCAGCTGATGACAGAGAGCACTCAGTACGGTGTGCTAACGGTGCGGGCGTACTTCCACCACGACTCCCTCTGTGTCGAGGTGCTGAACGCCCGGGACGTCATCCCTCTAGACCCTAACGGTAAATTTGTTCACATAAATGTCAGGAATATCATAACAGTTATGAGCACATACTCAAAAAATTAATAAAATAAAAATTGTAACTATTTTATTACAAATGCAAACAGACAGGGTGAAAGAGTTTACCGTATAAATAAATAAAATAAATATTAAAAAAAAATATTTATTTTACAGTCATGAACAATTTGATTGTTAGACTAACTAAGTAAACGTAAAATCTGTATGCATGCAAATATTTTATAACTACAAATTAAGAAAATATGAAAAGTAATAATTAACGAAAGGAAACTATAAATACAGTAATGTATTAACATTTATATAGGTAAATCAAACTATAAATAGTACTTTATCAGGTCTAAATAAAACAAATAAAACACAGTATACGTTTCAACTAAATATATTTTATTATAAAAATATTTTTTTTCCCCAAAGAATGTATTTTGTCTGAGAAAACACGTTGCCAGTAGCCTTGACCAACGTTATCAAAATAATGGCGTCAAGTAACATCAAGCGTGGCTGTTCCTTGGGCAGGTGGCCAGTGAACGGACACCATCCTCGCACAAAGCCACCTGCCCGGTCAATGGAAGTCACCCTTAAGCTGGTGGTTTCAAGTTAAGTGTTACGACCTTCTTAGTCCTAACTTTTCCTGGTAAAATGTTTTTTCACATAATTATATGTATACTGTAGGCCAACATTACGGAGTGATTTTGTATTTTCTGACCTCTCAGTATATTTTTTAACATGTTGACTGACATGAGTACCGTATGTGGTACTCACAGCTCAATGCCTGACTGCCACTAGTTGATTGCCTCCCTGAGGTCTCACATTTTTTGGAAGATAAAATAACAACATTGATTTTCCCCCTCTATAGTCATATAAATTAAACTTTAATAATTTATTCAAACAAAACTTATATAAATTTATGGTACTCTTGGCCTGTGGCTGCAAGTGTATCTTATTAAAAATGTGTAATCTTAAAACTAATCCATAGTAAGCTTCAATAACATATTTTCCTTCAAAATCTTACTGTGATTGCAAAATAAATATTTGTGAGGGTTTATAAACTAAAAAATAATTGTGTGAAACAAATTAAATATTTATAATTATAACAGTAAGATATTAAACATAGAACATTTCTTATAAGAAGGGCCTACCTGTCAATGTTTCGGTTGTATATTTACTGTTTACAGTTAAATTAAAAATTTTAAATAAAAGAAGCATTCTGAGCAGTAATACAGATGGTGGTAAAAACAGATGATTATAAGATTACCATTAATGCCAACGAATAAAAAAATGTTTGCTAAGACTAAGGAAAGTTAATTTGGTAGGTTTATAACTGAACCGATATGTTCTTGATTGGTACAGAAATTGATTATTTTTTTCACCCCTTGATTGAGATAGAGTGTGTGCCATATCTGGTTCACATGACCTCATGTTGAATATAAGTGAGTACCGTATGTAGTACTCATATCAGTCAGGCCTTGGATCAAAAATTCTATGAGGCAGTCAACTGTTAATAGAATCTTAGCTCAAAAATTAAAATATGATTTATGAAATATATATATATAAAACTCGTAAATGTAATTATTAAATTATTTATTGAAACAAATGAAACATTTCATAGCTTAGTCAAAACTAATCCGTTATCAGTATTATTAAGTTTTACAGAAAAATGCACTTTTGAGACTGTTATATCTACATTTATACTTATTAAATTTAACCATTTAGGGAACCCCTCCTTTTAATGTATCATTTACTTTATCTAATTGTTATTTATTACCTATATAACCTTATTTTGACCACCTCACAAAAAATGAAATCTATTAAATACAATTTAAAATATATTTAACAGAAATCAGATTAAAATGTGTGCTATCCACAGGGTTTAGTGATCCATTTGTGATAGTGGAGTTGCTGCCCAGGTCTCTGTTTGCACACTGCGCTGAGCAAGTCACCAATGTACAGAAGAAGACACTGAACCCTCTCTTCGATGAGTGCTTTGAATTGTGAGTTACGTTACATTTCTTTGTTGATGTTAATCCATTGAAATTATGCATATATAAGAATATTGGGTACTTATAAGTAATATAAAAAAAAATAAGAATGTATAACTGAAATGAAAAAAAAGAAGCAAAGGAAACATTAATAGAGCTCACTTTCTTATGCCAGTGTTGAACGCCTCGGCGTCAAGTTATAAATAGAGTAAAAATATCACTAACAATTTCTAGGTTTTCGGGGTTCGAGCGCGTCACTGGGCTATGTACAAACATTGCCGACGTTTCGGCCACATTACAGTAGGCCATCCTCAGGGCGAGAAGATCACTGTATCACAGGACACGACTCTATATCACAGTGCCAAAACGTTGGCAATGTTTTTACATAGCCCAGTGACGTGGTCGAACCCCAAAGACCTAGAAATTGTTAGTGATAGTGACGACCATGGAAGCATATCCATGAAGATTAAAAATATTTTACAAGAACATCTTTATACATCTTTAGCAATAATTAATACGTTTATCCTTAAGTTTTTTTCGGAAGGGGGGATAAGAATAGTATCTAATAATGGTTCTGCCCCTGCCACTTGACAACCCAAGTGTGTAGCTGGAAGTCCATTCAGAACTATTGACAATTATTGAATGTGACATCCGTTTCTTTCTTCTTACTAATGCGTCCATTTCTCCGTTATGGACCACGATGTGCTGACAGCCAATGACTTCACAGTCACAGTCGAGGACCTAGGTCTAGCGTCCTTAGTTCTTACTGTTATTTAAGCATGTATATGTATCAGTTCAGTGAGCCTGGAGTAGTGCCGCGTGGAGGGAGCCATGGTTGCCTTCTCCGTTATGGCCAAGATGTGCTGACGGCCAATGACTTCGCAGTCACAGTCGAGGACCTAGGTCTAGCGTCCTTAGTTCTTACTGCTATTGAAGCATGTATTTGTATCATTTGTATCAGTTCAGTGAGCCTGGAGTAGTGCCGCGTGGAGGGAGCCATGGTTGCCTTCTCCGTTATGACCAAGATGTGCTGACGGCCAATGACTTCGCAGTCACAGTCGAGGACCTAGGTCTAGCGTCCTTAGTTCTTACTGTTATTGAAGCATGTATTTGTATCAGTTCAGTGAGCCTGGAGTAGTGTCGCGTGGAGAGAGCTATGGTTGCCTTCTCCGTTATGGGCCAAGATGTGCTGACGGCCAATGACATCGCAGTCACAGTCGAGGACCTAGGTCTTACTGTTATTGAAGCATGTATTTGTATCATTTGTATCAGTTCAGTGAGCCTGGAGCAGTGCCGTGTGGAGGGAGCCATGGTTGCCTTCTCCGTTATGGCCAAGATGTGCTGACGGCCAATGACTTCACAGTCACAGTCGAGGACCTAGGTCTTACTGTTATTGAAGCATGTATTTGTATCATTTGTATCAGTTCGGTGAGCCTGGAGCAGTGCCGTGTGGAGGGAGCCATGGTTGCCTTCACTGTCATGGACCACGATGTGCTGACGGCCAATGACTTCGCAGGCGAGGCATTCCTGTCACTCAGCAGCATCCCGGGCGTCAACAGTGCTTGTAACGCTGACAACTTCCATGGCCTTAAGCAACTGGAACTCCCACTCATGCACCAAAAAAATAAAAGTAAATCCTACTTAAATTTTTAGAAATGAATATATTGTATATGATCAAACTATGAAAGTTAGTTTATGTCATGTATTTGTGCTGATATATACTTGACATAAAAATTATGAAGCTACCAAGTGAAGTAGGATAACATAAAATTCTGTATGTAGCCCTACAAGAATTGAACGTCTTACAGCAGAAATCTATTACAATATATAATCTATATATGTACATACATAATATAGAAGATTATTGTGTTTGACTTCGATAAACGACCTGTACTATACTCACTAATGAATTCCTTTATGAACCCTCTACTAATTTGAGGGTGAAAATTGGTTTTTCCAAAATCGACCTCGATAATGTTTGTTTTATCTATTTTTCTTTCGTTTATGTATATACAGGGTGGAAATCATATAGAAACGCTTTTACAACAACGATAGACCATTCGATAATTAGGTTTTTTAGAGTAATTTTGTTCCGTAAAGTATAAATTTTGATCAAAATAATGTTTCATGATCTAACCGTTTCATAACTAATAATATTGTTCTAATTAGTTACTTTGGAATTCAAATGGCCGATACTCTGGAAAGGATAAACATTTTGAAGTCCGGTTAGCGGCAATTAATCTCTCTTAAATATACCTTACATTTGACACCACACTCGACCTAGGCTTACGTTGAAGATTTTCATTCAACACCTCGTGGGCCATCCCCCTGAAAAGATGAAATGTCGCTAATGGCGTAAATAGTATGTTCTTTGTAACCATGATCACGTCCAAGATATCATTTTGACAAGTGAAGTCATACAAAAGTTAAGAAAGCGTTTCCATATTTATTAAAAAAAAAAAAAAAAAAATTCTGTCCAAGGTGAGCACTTGTGGACTTAGGAAAACCTGTGATTCAGCTTTATTCAGTGTGAATATGCTCGAACTGTATATGAACAGTTCATAACTTTAGTAGGGAGAACCAAAGTTATCTCAAGTTAAGTTTGCGGGTGATATGGCTCAGTGGAGGGAAAGGTCCAAGGTTCGAACCCCCACTGACCCAATGTCGGTACTTCCCTCGTTAAATAAAAGTTCACGCACATGGCTGTAGGCTCATGTCAACTGGCGGGTGAAGTTTTTTGTTTAAATGAATAAATAATACTAAATAATGGTACTTAGACTCGTAGCTTTTTCATTTAGTTAATGACAACGTTAGCCTTAAACATTTTTTTTTATTTTTGTGGATTTTAATTTGATATTTATTGCTTTACTCTGATGAATTCTTTGTTTATTTTAAAATGGTGATTGCATTTTAGAATAATTTATAAAATGTCTTATAAAATATTCTTTAAATATTTGTATTGCTTGTATATAAATACAATTTATAGAATATTCCTGTAACGTATCCTTTTCAAATTGCATGCCTCAAATTATTTTTATGCTCGTTCTATGTTATATGATTTTTCCATGACAGGTTTTTCTGTAGTATAATTGTTGGACCGTATCCATTAATTCACTACCACTACTTTTTCCGTTACTTCACTATCAATACTTTTTTATCACAATTACGGTTAGGTTAGTTTAAGTCAGGTTACGGTAAGGTAGATTAGGTTAGGTGGCTACTAAAGTTGATAGCAAATTGGTAAATCCAATGACTAACCTACCGCCGAATTCTCAGTGTGTAAGTTCGATATCAGATTCCTAGTGGACAAGAAATACCACAGAGGACGTAAACATGATTGGGAAACAGTTTTTAGAGCAATTTAATATTTATAATTTGGTAGTGAAGTAACGTAAAAAAAAAAAAAAAAAAAAAAAAAAAAAAAAATAGTAGTAGTAGTGAAATAACGGAAATGATTGGATATATATATACATATATATCCAACCCGAAAATAAAAAATGTTTGGGTTGGATATCTAAATAAACATTAATAAATACCAATGATTTCCCAGATAACAAATGAAACAGGTAAAGCAATCATTAATGAATATTTTTGAAATATTCTTTCTTCGTTTCTTATTACTTCGTTATAAAAATAAATATATTGTTCCAATTATATTTAAAAATCTAAAACCTAATATCTGTTAGTAAAATTTTCTTAGGAAACAGCAAATCAAACAATTTAAATTTGTGTCGTGTATTTATACTCTGTAGCAAGATTTACTTGTGGAATGTTTTGCTTTTGTAAACAGTGATTTTATTATTTTGTGTTTCTATTTTTAGACCACCCAATACTGCAGACTCTGGAGCTTCGGACTTGCGATAAACAGGCACAAGACTTTGTCAAGAAGCACAAACAACGCATTGCAACCTCCTAGTCCATTTTAATCACTGCGTGCCTTTATTTCTTCTACGTGTAAGTTTAGTGGTAGTTTTTCATAAATTTTTATTAATTTATAACCATCAATAAGTTGTGAAAACGTTATGTAATTTGCTTAATGTACAGAATAACGCCAGTTTAGTAAGTACAATATAATTTGCTTATAAATTTCAAAACCCAGGTATAATAATCTTGTCAACAAGCAGTTGAATTATTGTTTTCAATAAACCTGTTGACTAATTTTTAGAAAACCTAAATATTTATTAGTATTATGATCACATTATAATTTAGTACTTTATAAAAACAGTTAGTCTTAAATACACTTTTTAAATCAGCAATCTTAACTTATCTCTTTCCCAGGAAAGTTGGTCTTTTCTCAACTTCACTGATTCATGTAACACACAATTTAACAAATTCTTCAATACCCTAAATTTTCATCTAGACATATCCTGTCCAATAAAGGAAGTAAAAACCCATTCTAAACGGAAACATTGTTCTTGGATTACAAAAGGAATATTGGTTTCCCGGGAGAAACTGAAGTATTTATCAGAAATATCAAGCTCCACGGATAACCCCGGATTCCATCAATACCTAACAAAATACAAAAGAATATATAAACGCATTTTGAAAGCTGCAAAAGCATACGATATTTCAAAAAAACTTATCAATTCACAAAATTTTTCCAAAACCACGTGGAATTTAATTAATTCATTTAAAAATCAACAAAAAAGTAGAAATATCAGTTTAGATATCGATGGGGAGGTAATATCCGATCCCTCTACTGTGGCTGACATGTTCAACACTTTTTTCTCTGACCTTCCGACCCCTTTGAGTCGAAATAATAGCTTAAACATTCAATCATCTGGCTGTGTGCATGGCCCGTCCACCTCGATGCTTTTAGCCCCCGTATCTATCAAAGAGCTCACGCAAGTAATACAAAATTTATCGCCCAAAAAGTCCAATGATGTACACTACATGTCTACATGGCTTTTAAAACAGTGCTTCAGGCACTTGTTATATCCATTGTCACATTTAATAAATATTTCCTTTCAATCTGGACAGTTTCCATCTTCACTGAAAACAGCCAAAGTAACACCAATTTTCAAAAAGGGGGATCCAAACTCAATCAGTAACTACAGACCTATATCCATATTGCCAGTAATAAGTAAAGTTTTCGAGAAAGCGTTTTTATTGCGACTGGTTTCTTTTTTGAATAAACATTCTCTTCTCTCGAATGACCAGTTTGGTTTTAGAGAGGGGAAGTCGACAATAGACGCAGTAGTGAGTCTAGTCGACATGGTAGTTAACAATTTGGAGAGTCGTAGACATACTCTTGGTGTGTTTCTCGATCTCTCCAAAGCTTTTGACTGTGTTAACCATAAAATCCTTTTAAAGAAGCTAGAGTCATATGGTGTTCGAGGAGTGCCGTTATCGTGGCTCAAATCTTATCTGAACAATAGGTTTCAAGCAGTCCATATCGGTAATAAAACATCTAAACCAAGCGAATTAAGGATCGGGGTCCCACAGGGATCGATTCTCAGCCCCTTGCTCTTTCTGGTGTATGTTAATGATACACCTGCATCACTGCGTCATGGGCGGCTTATTCAGTATGCAGATGATACAACCCTCTGTACAAGTGAGGAGTTGAATTCGGATTTGGAAAGAGTAACCTTTATAGATTTAAATAGTTGTGCCCAACATTTTAATAGTATCAATCTTAAAATAAACCCTTCTAAAACTAATTTTATTAGATTCTCCTTACGCCCATCACAAATTGATCAATCGCCGAGGGTTGTCTTGGATGAAGTAGAGGTGGATGAGGTTCAGGCCTGCTCCAGGCTGTCATCCGGAATATACGTTCTAAGAACCCTGTCCGAGATATGTCCCAATCAAGTCATGCTTGCGGCGTATTATGGTCTCATTTATCCTCACCTGTCGTATGGAGTTATTCTTTGGGGTGGCTGTTCCTCAGCAGACTTAATGAGACTCTTTAGACTGCAAAAAAAAGCAGTAAGGATAATGTCCAAACTGAAGTCTAGAGAGTCATGCAAACCCGTATTTAAGTCGTTAAAGCTATTGACATTGCCTTGCATTTACATTTTAGAGGCTGCATCTTATTGTATGTTCAAATGTGTGCTCAACAAAGGCAGTGAAATACATAATTATCCAACCAGACAAAGAGAAAATTACAGAATCGCACAACATAGGACTGTAACCTACGAGCACCTTCCCTCACAAGCAGGTGCTCGCTTGGTCAATAGTCTTCCGATAGAATACAAAGGCAATATTGAGCCAAAGGCTTTCAGGGTACGGTTAAAGAGATTTCTCATTTCCGAAGCCTTTTACTCCGTGAGAGATTTCTTATCCCACAACTGGGAGACCAATAATTCGGCGGTTTGACACTGGAAGCTGGAGTATCTAACTTGGACTAATTGTGTGAATGTGAAGAATATATGACCCAAAAATGTATGTATGAATGTGGAATTCTGTAGGAATGGCTGCTTTAATTTTAATCAATATACAATTTAATTCAAGTCTGACGATTGCGATACATTTAATGTAAATGTCCATGCAATAAAAAAATTATTCTATTCTATTCTATTCTAAATTAAAATATTTGTATGCAGTTGAACAATACTTCGGGTCTGTATAGTTCTCAAATATTTTTATAAGAAGACCTGGTATGTAATGCACTAAGTAATTGTAAATCAATTCCTTTCAAAACACATTCAAACCTGCTGTATACTGTAGAATGTTGGTTTTTGAAAATAAACAATTGGTCTTTGTTTGCTCGCTTTTCATACGGTCGTATTCAGTTTCCCCAATCCTTACATTTTTAAACACACTCTATTTAAAAACACCATCAAGTTTTTAAGTAGCTTAGACGTTTCCATTTTACTACTATATTTGTTTTCAAGTTAGTATTGAATTTCTATTGCCTATTTTCAAATGTGTTTTTTTTATATTTTATATATCAAAGTATACTTCATACTTTTAGCTATAAAATATTAATATATACTTACTGTATATAAGTTATGAATTTTATTAACTGTATATAAATTAGTAAAAGCTACGTACAGATAAAATATTATCACTAAAATATACGTAATAAGTGTGTAAAGGGGTTATTTTAAAAAAATATATAAATTTTTAACGGTATTCTCTATTTCTATTTCGACAACACGTAGCATTTAAAACCCTGATTTCAGTAATGAACAATAGAAATACGATTTAGGTGATCTAACGATATACTAAATATAAAACATATAATCAGATGTAAAATCAATTTTCAGAGCTCTGCCTTTACTTTGGTCTGTTAATTCTTACTTCATTTATACAAGGATACGTTTATTAAAGGCTGAATAATATGAGAAACGAAAAACATCTGAGTGGAATCGGTAGTATACTGTTGAACCGTAAAGTTCATATTTGAACTTCAATTTTTCTATAATTAATTAAGGTGCAGCGAGGTATGTGTTTAAGGCTGGAGTGATTGCTATGTCACGTGAAATCAAAAATATATGAACTTTGTTGTGGGATAACAATAAATCTAGTGTGATATTATCTTCCCAAAAGGAAAATTTTGTAGACGTTTTATGATTTGGTAGATTTTTGTCTCTTTTTGGGTCATTTATAGATCTTTAAATCATTGTAGACTGTTTAGTAAAAATAGGGCTGTAAAGCATACGTTTCAATTTGTTCAATCTTCCTAAAAATTATTGCTTGTAAAAGTTCCAGCTTCATGATTCTATCTTCTATTACTTGTAAGAGATATGCATTAACAATAATAATAATGAAAGAAGTAAATAATTAATACAAATGTAAAACAAGTGTAAAAAGTGGAAATAAACGTGGCCTCGAGGTACAACGTGCATTGTTACCATTTATGGTTAAAAAAGGCCACTTAAAATGGGATCAACAAATCGGAAGACGACTCGGGTGGCAGTGACGGGAGGTCGGTGATAATACGGAAGCGGTGTTGATGGCAGTTGAAGTTAGTTACGGTAGGTTCCAAGTTATTTTAGGTGGACGTGCCGGCCGGAGTAGGAAGGCTACTCGGATGGCAAGTGACGGGAGTTTGGTGATAATACGGAAAAGGTGTTGATGACAGTTGAAGTTAGTTACGGTAGGTTCCAAGTTATTTTAGGTGGACGTGCCTGCCGGAGTAGGAAGGCTACTCGGATGGCAAGTGACGAGAGGTTGGTGATAATGTGGAAGAGGTGTTGATGACAGTTGAAGTTAGTTACGGTAGGTTCCAAGTTATTTTAGGTGGACGTGCCTGCCGGAGTAGGAAGGCTACTCGGATGGCAAGTGACGGGAGGTCGGTGATAATACGGAAGCGGTGTTGATGACAGTTGAAGTTAGTTACGGTAGGTTTCAAGTTATTTTAGGTGGACGTGCCGGCCGGAGTAGGAAGGCTACTCGGATGGCAAGTGACGGGAGGTCGGTGATAATACGGAAGCGGTGTTGATGACAGTTGAAGTTAGTTACGGTAGGTTTCAAGTTATTTTAGGTGGACGTGCCTGCCGGAGTAGGAAGGCTACTCGGATGGCAAGTGACGGGAGGTTGGTGATAATGTGGAAGAGGTGTTGATGACAGTTGAAGTTAGTTACGGTAGGTTCCAAGTTATTTTAGGTGGACGTGCCGGCCGGAGTAGGAAGGCTACTCGGATGGCAAGTGACGAGAGGTTGGTGATAATGTGGAAGAGGTGTTGATGACAGTTGAAGTTAGTTACGGTAGGTTCCAAGTTATTTTAGGTGGACGTGCCTGCCGGAGTAGGAAGGCTACTCGGATGGCAAGTGACGGGAGGTCGGTGATAATACGGAAGCGGTGTTGATGACAGTTGAAGTTAGTTACGGTAGGTTTCAAGTTATTTTAGGTGGACGTGCCGGCCGGAGTAGGAAGGCTACTCGGATGGCAAGTGACGGGAGGTCGGTGATAATACGGAAGCGGTGTTGATGACAGTTGAAGTTAGTTACGGTAGGTTTCAAGTTATTTTAGGTGGACGTGCCGGCCGGAGTAGGAAGTGAGTCGAAACTATCATGTAAGACTTAGTATTTGTATATTGTAAACTCCAGTGTTTGAACAAATTGAATGATTCGATAATATTATTTTTTTTCTAAATTTGTATAATGTTTGGTTAATTATTTGTAAAATAATTGTGATAATTTCTAATTGAATTAGTAGTAATATCATAATTTCAAGTTGTTACTTATCTCGTCGTATGCTCGAGGAGATTTGATAAGAGGAATGGATTGATCCTCTGATATAAACATTTTCTTATAATTTTATAATTTTAATTAACTTTTGTTTAATATTTGATTAACGTTAACATGTCTAGGGATAATTTGCAGTTTAAAGTATATTTTTCTATAAATATCTTATTTGAAACATGATTAATATTTTAATAGTCTTTTTTGATTCCCTCTGGTCTGAGGAAGGTGAGCGTGGTTCACCAAAATCGATCACTATAATAGTTGTGCATTTCGTGCTTATATTGTAATAAATTTTTGTTGTGTGACGTTTATATTGTATTTTTATATTCTCAAGAAGTGTCAAGATGTGTATTTTATATTTATTTATGGTATAAACCATTTTACAATAATAATAACACAAAAACTATATGTACAATGATAATAAAATTAGTCAATTTAACACATGTTAAATGAGGAACCATCTACGTTTAACACAAAGTGAATATTGAAATGTAAGTATTTGCTGATCAATGAACAGGAAGGCTGACTAACATGAAAAAGATTTACTGTACTTCATGTACTAAATAGATATCGAAGCTTAACAATGGTAAGATCTACACAGCAAAACAACTTACGGACTAGATAACAACGATAAATATTGAACATGATAACAGTATATAGACTAACTGACCATGCTAACTGAAAATAAAAACAATTTAATAGAAAACAGCAAGTACAAATTTAAGTAACGACTATAACGACATGAAAAAAAAAAACATTAACGTAAACCTATAACTATACGCCTTATATGGTGTTCACTGTCTGCAAAGAAGTCAATGTGTGGCGAGACTCTGTTACTGAGCTGCTGAATCCGAGCATGGTTGACTGCTGGGTTATATATATATATATATTCTCTATAATTTAAAGATAATTAGATTTGCAAAGAGATTTGAGATATAAGCTTAGTATGCAATTAACAATAAACGGACATCCTGCTTAATATTTTGAATTCTTTGGGAGTACCTTTCTCTCTATACCTTACGCCCCAGGAAAAGTCAAACGTTAACTTTTCTTTAAGTTAACTTAAAAATATATCTTCCTCAAATAAACTTACACAGAATCAAACAAATAAAAATAAAATATTTCTCCAATGAACTTAGAAAGGGGTATTCGGTAAATCGTTTACTTAATAGTTAAGGTCTAATTTAGAAAAAGCCGAATATGCAGTACTTTCATCAAAGTTTACAAAGGTATGTTGCCTTATTCCATTTACATTTAACTCAAAACCTAGAGGAAGAGAGGAAGTTATCTTGCCTAAAAATACAAATCACGCCAACTCAAACTCGAGCTCTCATTGGTTCTCCAAAATAAACTCAACTCGAGTAACGGCTCTCGAGTCCTTGTGAGCGTCACTTACTGTCTGTGTCTGCTCAACTCAACCCTCTACGTCCCGAGTAACAACAAGGCTCCCGAGTCCTTGTGAGCGTCACTTACTGTCTGTGTCTGCTCAACTCAACCCTCTACGTCCCGAGTAACAACAAGGCTCCCGAGTCCTTGTGAGCGTCACTTACTGTCTTTGTGTGCTCAACTCAACCCTCTACGTCCCTCTTCAATTATTCTATTAAATTCGAATTATTCCTTTTCTATTCTTAAAATTCTAGTTCTTTCTCATTCAAATTCAGTACTCTCCCACTTGTTTCTCACGTACTTGTCAGCTGTGTTGTATGTATTGTTTTGTTCTATTATATGTGTTTTGAATGCTTTCATCAAACTAGAATTACTTTATTACCATTGTACGTGTGTGGGTGGGTTAGTACCATTGTACATGTATGGGTGGGTGAGTTAGTACCATTTTACATGTATGGGTGGGTGAGTTAGTACCATTGTACATGTATGGGTGGGTGGGTTAGTACCATTGTACGTGTTTGGGTGGGTTAGTACCATTGTACATGTATGGGTGGGTGAGTTAGTACCATTGTACGTGTTGGGTGGGTTAGTACCATTGTACATGTGTGGGTGGGTGGGTTAGTACCATTGTACGTGTGTGGGTGGGTTAGTAACATTGTACGTGTTATAGAATTTTACATATTCATGACGTCACATGACCAATCAGTAACTCCAGCCATAAAGAAAAAGACATCGTTGAAACATTACTAAACAAATACAGCTTATGTTCACGTATACATGATATCACTCACCAACGACGTGTATTGTTCTTAAATCAACTTATATTGATGTTGGTTCCAGGATGACTGGAGCTCATTACGTCATCGCTCTCTACATATCCTCCTGGACACAGTGTCCTGTGCTCTCCTCTCCGGCTCACTGACACAGCCGAGACATGCTGTTCATGATACAATAATGCTGTACATGCGTCTGTGTTGAATGGTTCGATGTCTGTTTCAGATGGTGGCAATGATATCAAGTGTTTACGCCGTAAAATTTATTGTTTGTCAGGTGTTACTCATCCTATAATACTCATACTTTTTTCTGAATCGTTCGTGAAATGAATGCTTTCAACTGTAAACTTTTGAATGTCAATTTCTCAAATTCATTTTACTATAAATTAAATGACTAGCTTTTTTTATTAAAACACAACCATGTGTATTCAAAGATAATACGTTTAAGATATATTTCGTATTTTAAAACAAATGGAAACTAATTCACAACTTTTACTAGAGAGATCTTCGTTAAAACACAATAGTACAACAACTTCTACAAATATTTATGCATATTTGTTATTATAATAATAAAAGCAGGAACGATGGATTAGTGATACAATTTTACAATTTGGCACCAAACATTAATATTTTACAACATACATCCACCCTATTTAACAGCAACAGCTCGTCAGACCTGTTTAGCTTCTGTTAGAGAAGGTGACTTTTTACGAGGATTTTAATGTATTGAGTATATTTCGTGAATAATTTCTGAACATTTGGATAATTATTGGGAACAGAAATAATAAAGGGATGTTAGTGAAACACTCCTGATATATATAGCCTATAAGATTTTAGGGTGGATGTGTAATTTGTTATGAATTCCAAAATTTTAAATTTTTCGGGATTTTTTCTGAGTGGTTGAAAAAGGGGTAGCTTTTATGAGATAGTGGTACACTCCAAAACATTACTGGTAGTACTTGGTCTATGTATCAAAGGTTTTAATATTGTCATTATTTTAATTAAAAATAATATCAAATAAACACATAAAATTTTTCATAGTTTATTAAACTTTTATTGAAATATTAAAATCACATTGGTGTTAATTTTTTACCTTTGGATTCATCCTATATTGTTGTGTAATAAAAGGCATTAAAAAACAAATTAAAAAACTTATTTTCCTTTCATTGAATATAATTTTCCTTTCTATTGTATTTTTTTATAATTCAGAATTGATAATTTTACTTACGGATTTGACCAAATACTGTTGAGAAAATGTTACTTAAATTATTTTGCATTCATTAATTTGTAAATTATGTAATGATTATAATTACTCTTAATGAATATAATTTTACATTGCTTATTTTAAACACATGTAATATTTTACATATACTTCTTAGTGCAATTTAATACAACGTGGTTTTGCTCACGTTTTTATTATATTAACGTTCATAGTTATATGTGCAAAAAATTATGTATAAAATTTGGTACATGTTATATATAAAACTTCAGTCAAGACTAGTAAAATGTATTATATTATTACAAATTGAACAAATATGATAAGACCAAACTATTGAGAGAATAAGCTAAAAATGTCTCAACGTTTCTCAATTTTATTTTAGTTCAGACCCTGAGGGTGAAAATAAGGTAATATTTCCGAAAATTTTCAAGAAAAGCCTAATTTTCTAAAAAATAAAGCATCTTGTTAATTTTAGTAGGTGAAACCCTTCAGTGACTTGACTATTTAGTAAACACGTAATTTTCTATTCAAAAGTTTCTGATGTACTTGAATAAATATAATGTTTGAGGACCACAAAATAATGCACTAATATATTTATTTTAATCAATATAGCCAGAATGCTTTATATTTATGATAAAATCCTCATATTTATACTGCTTATACGTTCAGTAGTCTTTTTCTATGTATAACACTTTTTACCAGCTGTTTGCGAGTTTCTCTGAGAAAATATTGTTCATTGTAAATACAGCTCTTTTGTGCTTGCATCGATGTGATGATGGCTTTCCCGCCTGCTCTAAAAATATTTTTATACAATATTTATTTGTATGTGGACCATTGTTTAGAGAATAGTGTTGGAATATTGTCAATTTATATAACTACAGGATATGTATGAAGTGTAAATAGTGCTATATTATCATGCGAAACTATTTTGATTGCGTTGTATACTTTTGTTGTTTTGTAAATTTTATGTATTTTATATTCATTTTATTAGATATAGCTATATTAATAAAATGTGTAACGATAAAAATGAATGTTAAATTTAAATAACTGTGCCAAAGTGTTTTTTTATTTATTTATTTTTTTTAATCTCATGTATCAAAGTTTTTGTACTATAAAAAGTGTTCTGGGGCAGTTTAAAGATTTGTTTGGCAACTGTGGAAACACAAACAATATACAAATTAATTAATTATGTCAATATGTAAATCAGTAGCCTTTATTTAAATTTGTTCATTCACTTAAAATAATAATAATTGGGAAAGTTAAAAAAGGGTAATTGTTTAAAAAATAGTCCCTTGGTTAATGTGTAAAATCATTTTAAAATATGAGCAAATTCTGCCATTTTAATCTCTGTTAAGATTCTTTAATAACAATATTGTGTTTTGTTTTGTTTAATTATGCATTTTAGATCACAATATGAAGTGTGAGTTGTAGGAAAATAAACTTATATAAGCAGTTTATAAAAACAAATAAATTCTCCCTAACGTTCTAAACAATAATAGATATATGCTTAAGGAATCTTCATTCTCATTTCCTTGAAAATATCATTCAGATAGTTAACACACGTAGTCATGTTTTTGAACAGTTTACCGAAATCCTGCCTCAGGATCTTAAAGCTCAATTGATCACCGATATAAAAACTTAATAACCATTTTATGCTTATTATTCTTTGTATATTTGTTTTTCAATACACGTATTGTTTATAATTTTTAACTATCTTTAATATATATGTGTGCTACCATAGCAGTAAACTTACTGTTACAGCTGATCTTATCTCCTATATTTTAAAAAATGGAGATAAAAATAGAATTATAATTTATATTGGTTGTAGTATAAGTTTTTAATTTGTTTAAAACACTAAAGACACAAAACTTAAAATTATAAATAAAAATGTTAAATAAATTAGATAGAATTTAAAGAACTAAATGTTTTAAAATTATATTTATTCCCTCGTGTTTTATTACACGTAAATAAAACTTGTTGAAAATACACCTTATTAGCAGTGTATTGTAATTTTGTATTACATTATTTATTATGGTTGTATCAGATGATAATATTTTTGTATTAATATTTTGTTAGCACAGCGCTGCCCGTGTGAAAGAGGACAGATACTATTGGAGTGCTCGCCTAAACTGTACAATCAATTGACGTATAATCACTGTATTTTGGCTGTTTGTGCATTTTTAGGTGTAAATATACTGTCAGATTATATAACTATTATTTTAATGGTCATATGTATGAGTACAATAAATGTATTTAAATTGTATCTTATTTATTTGTCAGCAATACCTAATACGTATAGTTATTATGTTTCTTTATAAAACGGTTAAAAGACTTCTAATATACTTATGGAAATAGTTAAGCGTATTTTTAAAGATAATGTAGCATTATGACATACTAATGTTAGGTATCATATTTAAAAGTAATATTTTAAAAAGGTAAAATTAAAAAATGATTTTTTTTAAATCAATGGATATGAGAAATACAAATTAATAAAATCCATAGTAAATATAACAGCTTGGAATTTTAAAAATATTATCTTATATGTGGAAAAATAAATTAAAAGGAATATAGTTAAGTTCCTTAAATATAACTAACTCATTGCATTAATAAACATCACTGAATCATATCCTATCATAAATGAACATCACTGACCCTTACCTGATATCATAAGCCAAAGTCACTGAGACAGTAGCCCATATAATGAGTCTTCTTCAATGATTTACACTTAATGTAAAAAATATAACTCATTGACTCATAGCTCATTTGATAGCTATATAATTCTGACCTATAATTGATGTCTTTTATATACATCACTTCCTCGTAGTTCGTGTAATGAGTCTACATCACTTCCTCGTATTTCGTGTAATAAGTCTACATCACTTGCTCATAGTTCGTGTAATAAGTCTACATCACTTCCTCGTAGTTCGTGTAATAAGTCTACACCACTTCCTCATAGTTCATGTAAAAAGTCTACACCGCTTACTCATAGTTCGGTAATAAGTCTACATCACTTCCTCATAGTTCGTGTAATGTCTACATCACTTCCTCGTAGTTCGTGTAATAAGTCTACACCACTTCCTCATAGTTCATGTAATAAGTCTACACCACTTACTCATAGTTCGTGTAATAAGTCTACATCACTTACTCATAGTTCGTGTAATAAGTCTACATCACTTCCTCATAGTTCGTGTAATAAGTATACACTACTTCCTCATAGTTCGTGTAATAAGTCTACATCACTTCCTCATAGTTCGTGTAATAAGTCTACATCACTTCCTCGTAGTTCGTGTAATAAGTATACACCACTTCCTCATAGTTCGTGTAATAAGTCTACATCACTTACTCATAGTTCGTGTAATAAGTCTACATCACTTACTCATAGTTCGTGTAATAAGTATACACCACTTCCTCATAGTTCATGTAATAAGTCTACACCACTTACTCATAGTTCGTGTAATAAGTCTACATCACTTACTCATAGTTCGTGTAATAAGTCTACATCACTTCCTCGTAGTTCGTGTAATAAGTATACACCACTTCCTCATAGTTCATGTAATAAGTCTACACCACTTACTCATAGTTCGTGTAATAAGTCTACATCACTTACTCATAGTTCGTGTAATAAGTCTACATCACTTCCTCGTAGTTCGTGTAATAAGTATACACCACTTCCTCATAGTTCGTGTAATAAGTCTACATCACTTCCTCATAGTTATTGTGTATATCACTGGCTCATAGACTGTCACTATCCAATATCAATTACTTATATTTCCTGTCATAATTTGCATCATGTAATTCGGTAAGTTAAAATAATTAAATACTTGAATGTTACATTCACGTATTGAAACCTACCTTAAACAGTTTGTTGTTTTATAATTATAGTCCAAACCTACAAAATAAACAATATCATTGGTTGATCTCTTCAGTGATTAATATTTATCGATACATAAATAACGTGCATGTAATGTTAATGTTTCACACAGCAGTAACTATTGTAGACCGTGCTCATTAGATGCTAATTATGTATTCAGGTACAGAATGTGTCACTCAACTTCCCATAGACAGGTTCATAGACTAGTTATGAATTCATTGCTCTCAGTAAATCTAATCTCATGTTATATAATCAAAAACATATTCCCCTTAAAAGGGATTCAAACCATACCTTTTATAATTGGCAACATATTAATTAAAATCTAGTTATAAATATAAGAAAATCCCGTAAACATGAGAGGATTATAAAATATCCTTTAGTAGATTTTGATGAATTAATCACTTAAACAAAGAATATCATACCCTAAAGTTTCATCAGCTTTTTTCGTATCTTTCACTCACCGTGAAAAAAAGCAAAATAACTACTGCCAGGACAAGACTGAATATTTATTATATTGAATGACTGTATTATATTTATTTTATTCTTAAATTAAATAAATATTGATAATAAAACTCACATTATAAACTGAACAAGTATAACATCCTGTATCTACAGACGACATAAACTAGAATGAATGTAATATTTTACTTATTAAATATTTTTCAGACAGTTAAATTCTTAAAATTATAATATTCGTTTTATTTAAAGGCAGCATTAATAACAATCATATTACTATAAAACTTCTTTATTACTAGGCTCACTAATATCAATTGGTCGGTAGCGTAGTTGGTTCAATCCCAGCTTCATGTGCTAATAGTTCTCAGTTCGATCCCAATCAGAGACAATACATTTTGAGAAGGATCAGCTGATAATCACCGGCTGTTCATTTGTCATTGGGCTATTAATTTATGACACTTTCTAAGGAATAGTCGGCCTTAGTTTGTAACAATGACTACATTCGCTTATCTACACTCATCACACTCATTCGAAATCCATATTCGCCCATATCTTGACGATCGGCGTCTTATGAATAAATAAAAATAAATAAAATATCTTTTTGCCCCTATCTTGAATTTTGTGACATTAATAAAACGCAATTTCATGGAACAAACCTGAATTCTACATTTGAATATACGTGTTTTTGATTTGATTTGAATATTTGATAATTATTTTAAAATATACACCAAACATTCCAATACTGTATTTTTGTTTAAATGTTAGTCGGTGATATTCTGTATTTTTGTGTGGACATTGCGTTTATATTGTCTTATTACACCGCCTCATAATATGTTGTTGTTCAATTTTACTTACACATTGCTGGCGTATAGGGCAAGGTCCAAGGTTCGAATCCCCACTGAGCCAATGGTCGGTACTTCAATCATTGATTAAAGTTCACGCACAGGTCTGCACGACCATTGGATCTTTAATTAAAGTGTTTTTAAGAAAAAAAATGTTTTTAACAATTATTAGTTGGCATTCCTGTGATAGTTTCCTACTTCCTGCCTCTTTTTTTAAAATTGGATGACATATACATTTTATCTTGTAATTCATGATTATATGAGCGAAATATATAAGGTCTAAAGAGAATAATTTGGGCTAGTGAAAAAATGTTTCCCGACAGACATATATATAACATCGCGTCTGAAGGCAGCGTGACTGAAACATACGGATAAGAACATTAATACGACTCAAGGTCCTCGTCAACTATGTTCACCTTTCTTAGCAACAATTGTTGTATTCTTATTACTATAAGTTTACATTTAGATAACTTCTGTGGCCACACGAGCCACTTATTACTATATAATATGAAGATAATTTTGCCAATTATTAAAAAATGATTTAGTTCTTTTAGTTGAAAAATGAACATATTAAAATATTCTGCTACATTTAACTTAAGAGCCGTATAAATGTGAGATTATAACGATGACTCTTGTTCAGAGTAACAAGTGCGATTTTCATATTACCTGTACTAATGAATTAATATAAATCTTAGTAATATGTACAGACCTCGTTCAGCCTGGTTGAGAGCTTGAAAACGTTAGTTCGATCAGTGGCCGGTAGATTTTGTGGAGTATCTTTTTCTTCAAGCGCGTATTTGAGTGTGAGTGCATAACACCTAACCATTTTTGACTGTTTCTGTCTTGGTCAAACCAACTGCTAGTCTCTCTCTCTCTCTCTCTCTCTCTCTCTCTCTCTCTCTCTCTCTCTCTCTCTCTCTCTCTCTCTCTCTCTCTCTCTCTCTCTCTCTCTCTCTCTCTCTCTCTCTCTCTCTCTCTCTCTCTCTCTCTCTCTCTCTCTCTCTCTCTCTCTCTCTCTCTCTCTCTCTCTCTCTCTCTCTCTCTCTCTCTCTCTCTCTCTCTCTCTCTCTCTCTCTCTCTCTCTCTCTCTCTCTCTCTCTCTCTCTCTCTCTCTCTCTCTCTCTCTCTCTCTCTCTCTCTCTCTCTCTCTCTCTCTCTCTCTCTCTCTCTCTCTCTCTCTCTCTCTCTCTCTCTCTCTCTCTCTCTCTCTCTCTCTCTCTCTCTCTCTCTCTCTCTCTCTCTCTCTCTCTCTCTCTCTCTCTCTCTCTCCCTTTCTCTCTCTCCCCCTCCCTCCTCTCTCTCACTCTTTCCCTTCCTCTCTCTCTCTCCCTCCCCCCTCTCTCTCACTCTATACCTTTCTCTCTCCTCTCTCCCTCTCCCCCCCTCTCTTCCCCTCCCAATATCTCACTCTCCCCCCTCTCATCATCCATCTCTCTCCCCTCCCTCTCCCTCTCTCTCTTCTCCCCCTCACTCTATCCATCTCTCTTTCTCTCTCTCCTCACACTGCCTTTTCCAGAGCAGAGAATACTATTGGCGATTTCCGTTTCATTCAGACGAACGTCCCGTTTAAAGAAAGCAGCCTTACTTTTCACCATAAGGTCTGTTCTTCCTATAGACATTTGTATTATTAGACTGTAAGAAGTTATTAATTCGTCTTTGGACTGTGTTTAATGTTGGAATTATAAATATATGGAATGTATAATACATGGTTCTTGAGGAGTATCTTATTGGAATTATAATTTAAAATTGATATAAGTAATAAAACATTACAATAAATTTCAAAGTGTATTTGTTAACTTTAAAACATATTGGAAAGTTTGAGTATTTATATCGGTTTTAAAATGTATAATACAACCTATAAATAGAGTTTGGATGCTTATCTTCCAAGTGCAGCCAAACAATAAATTGATAAGTTATGTTCGTTCAATTATTTGGCTGTTTATAATCACAAAGTTATATAATAAACAGCTATATTAACAGCTAAATTTGTTATTAGGTAAAGTTAATAAAGTTAACACCATTTTAGAACTAATGATAAGATAATATATCATTAAATACTTAATTCCATTAAAATGTTATTTAAATTGCCAAATAAATTTTAAAATGGGTCTTAAATCGATGAATTTCGATACAGGTAAAACGCTTGCTTCCAAGATAAATTCTACTTATGTAATTAGTTAAAAGGCTTACAACTTATTGATAAACAAAGTCGGACTGAAGATAAGTAGAGATAAAAATGGAACTATGGTAAATACATCAGTAGTAAACTTATATATAAAAAAAACTTCTTAATAAATAAAACCACAGAATGATAAATACTGATGGTCTTAAGGGAGATTACTCTAACGATATTCAGGCGAAGGTATTTTTCCCGGCATTAATTTTCGTCCCCGTCTTCACCAATCTCAACTTTATTTATGTTGTTTCATCATCATTAGGGCCTAATTTATTATTCCGTACAATGGGTAATGTTTTATAGTTAGGTTTTGATTATAAGACGGTTAGAGAAGTTGCGGGTAAATTCACTTTATGTGGAATACTTATAAATTTTAGTTAGAAGGTCCTATCTTAGATGGTATTGCTATTAGGATGTTTTTCGTTTATAATGTTTTGTTATCATTTTTCTGTTATTAATGTTATACATAGAAGATAGTCATGCAATAAGTTATCTTGCAAATAAATACAATTATACTAAAAAATCTAACAATATAATACAAACTCCGGCTACAATAGACAACAATAGAAATACACTAGACAACATTCGAAAATTTGTTGAATATTAGAGGGAACAAATTAAATGCAACATTGGAGAACTTTAATATAATGTAAGTACAAATATTGTAGTAACGAGTTTTTGTAAACCAAATTATACTTTTCATACTGGAGGAACCCACAACGAAGTTTTGGTACCATGACATTTTAAAATAGGCTGATGAAAGATTTGTTAGAGAAAAAAATTGGGTGTGCGTCGGACCACACGGTGGAAGTTATACTTCTTTGGCCATTCTCATACACCCACTCACGCACACAAACAGACAGGATATATAAATGAAATATAAGACATTTTTCAATATTATTCAATATATTTATCTTCAATATATTATACGTGACTTCATTATTATATTATACACCTATATTATCATTATCAGTAATTTCTTCGATTAAATTTCTTCGATTAACAATCGATTAATCGATAGTTCTTAAAAATTTGTTCTTACTTTTCAGCGTGACGCGGTTTCTCGACCAACATCCCATCCCAAAGTGTCTAACGGGCGCAAAGAAGTATAACTTCAAAAAGTTATTTTAAAATGATATAAATTGAATTAAAATCACTGAATTTACTTACACATATTAAATTAATATACCACAACTATACTTGTCAAAAGGATTAACAAGTTCAAGTATTTCATTTTACGACCTCTAGAAGACAAGAAAAGAATGTTCCAGGGAATTAATAAGAACTTTTTTTCTTAAAAAGTTAAAGTCTAACATTTATAAAACTCATAAGACACATGTCCTTCAACCACGAATTAAAATGTAAAGGTTTTTGTGCAGCAATAATACAGTAAAAATTTGAAGTACAGTGAAAACTAGTTCAAATTCATGTAAATTTTTGTTCTAACTAGGATAAAAATAATTTAAAACCTCTAATAAAAATTTATAATGAATATATCAAAACGTACAATTAAACGAGGAAAAAATAATGTAACTAGATTTTTTTAAATTCTCTTAGTTCCTTAAAAAACAACCTTCAAACTCAAGTGCACATAATTTCTGTGCCGACAGTAATGATCCTAACTTTGCGTAATTTAAGTAAAGCGTTTTCATATAATTTAATTTCAAGAGCTACAAAAGATACAATTATTGTCACTAGCCTATTCCTCTATATTAAAAAGGTCTCTATAAAATGCAACAGCACTCATCAGCACGCATCAGCACTCATATTTCGGGAAGTGCCCAGCTGATATTCAAACGGTTTAATATTCGAAAAGAAGGAAAGAGACTGGCTGCCTAACGCTCTTTCATATCAAAGGTCATGTTTCCCTGCTAATTTGCTGCTGAGCCATATTTCTCAATCCAAGAGGGTACAAGAAACATGGATTATTACCTTTTATGTTGTATAATAAGTTTTTAATAAGACGCATTCAAATCAGTTTTAAAATGTTCTTGGTGGATGTAATACAGAATTTAAAAGTATTGTATAACACAACGCTTAGGTTACCTAAAATGTTTAAAATAAATATCCTTCGGGAAATAACGTTTTAAGAAATAAAAGTACCCATAAAACCTTGGTAAATTCGTAACTTTTTTAAGACTTTGATTCACTATAGTAATTTTTAAAATAGGTGCAGTAGCCTTTTTCAGCAGATTGGTATAGCAATGACCATGTTAGAAAAAATATTATTCGTTTACGAACTAAAGATACAAATTAATTTTTAAATAAGTATTCTAAGGAAATACACGTATTGTTGATATATTCAAGGATTAAGGTCGTCAATTTAAAAAGAAAACTACTTAATTAGGTCCAAAATTACCTCCTGATTTGAAGTTGTAATGAACCAATATTTAGGAACTCTATCACATTTAACAGCTCATATAGATGATCTCACACTAAAAATAATTTATGGATAGAGACATTTTAATTTGTTAAAATAAAATATTCTTTCAATGTAATTCTTTTGTGCTTTGGTACTAATTTTAACCCGTAAAAATAAATTGTTCTTGTTTATTGATTTAATTACGATACAAGTACAAAATGCACGAATATTATGGTGATCGATTTCGGTGAACCACGCTCACCTTCCTCAGACCAGAGGGATTCTTTTGTTGTGATTAGAGTTAGTGGTCTGAGAAAGGTGAGCGTGGTTCACCGAAATCGATCACAATAATATTTGTGCATTTTGTACTTGTATTGTAATATATACTGTATGTGCATTTTGTGCTTATATTGTAATACATTTGTGTTGTGTGACGTTTACTTCTACGGTATATGTACCGAGACGTATTATGCTAATTAAAAAACTATATTGATTTAAAGAAACTTTTTTAAAAATAGTTTTACATGTGTAAATTGTCTATGTTTAAATGTCTTTTTTAATTTCGATATTTATACAAACAATTTTTCTATCTAGATTATTTGTTGTTATGAATTGTGAATGTAAAATTGAACTAAACAATTTTACAACTGCCTTTAAAACATAATAAATATTAAAATAACACCTGAAAGTAATAAAATAAAATAGAACATGTTCATTCTTTTTTTAGGAAATACGCAGACAATAGCTCAAAAGGCCTCTTTACGACTATACAAGGAACTCCTCTCAGATGATTGTATCAAATGTGATATGGTCGACATAACAGCTGATTGCAGACTCTCATTGACAATGGACTGTCTGCCTGTTACTGATAGCTGATTATCGTTCTTTGTTACTTATGTTTTTTTTTTTAAATTATGTATATTATAATCTACAAATTACAAATTCCTATATACAGTGTTTGATAATAATATAACTGTACTTACATAATCATATTAAGTGAAGATGTTTAAATATGTTATGTATAATTATAACCCTCTTTTTTTATCGAACTACATTTTTAAAGGTCTTCAAAGACGAATGAATGGAATGCGATACGATCAATAAAACAGCTGATTTTAAATTCTCAGATTTAGAGGTAAATTAATATACTCGCTCTACCCTGTAGATAGGATTTTCACATTTTTTACCTTTCTTCTTAACAAATAAAGCTTTACAGCTGAAAACAAATCACTGGATCTGTCCTTTGTACAGTAAATAGTATAACTGGTTCAACTGAATCACAAAGAAGTAAGTGAAGTTATTTTATGTTAAAACATTTATGTTTCATCACTCATGCATTAGGATGTAATTTTGCTTTTTCACCCTTAGGAATCATTAGATATCGTGCTATGATTTTGTGTTCTACAATTAATTTTTAAACTGATTTTTTTATACGTACTAAAGACAGAGAACAAAATAGGAATATTCTAGCTAAAATAATAATAATAATAATAAATTCTTTATTTTTCTCTCAGTTTTGTATATACAACAAAAACTTCAGTTATTCAACTAAAGAATTTTACACACATATTAAACACAACCAGGCTTGCCAACTTAAATTAACAACCAGAGAGAAAACTAATAGGGCATAGACCAAAATTGTGCTTATTTACAAAATCTAAAAATAATTTGCATTTAAACAATTTAATGGCCGGCTTGTTGTATATTTCATTGAAATATTTAAAATTAAAACTGTTAAACTTAAGTTTTTACGAAAATAACGTAATGAAATAATGCACTGAAATCTAAACAAACTCATAAACTAAAAGGCATGCTGTTAATACTATAACTGAACAGAACTTAAAATTGGGATGTACTATATTAAGAAGCAATTCATTGGTATTGAATTTGAACGTACATTGGTATTGACCCACCTGCCCGCCCATGCACGTACATTGGTATTGGTACTGTTTAGAATTAAATATATATAAAATTTACAGGTATTATTTTTATTTACGGTTTGTGTACGATAATTTGTGAATCAGTAACTGGAGCTTGATTTTGAGCCACTATACTGTTCCTTCATATTTGTGAACATGTCTTAGTATGAAATCAGCATCTAATCGCATTCATCACAATTTCACTGCTAGTGTGATGGCTCTGTGGCTAAGGCTTCGAAATGTGGCTGTCCAAGGTTCGAATCCCTAATTTAGGGCGAGCCGGTGGTCGAGTGGTCTAAGGCGTCAGGACTTTTAGCTTGGGTTAGAGATAGCGCTGATTCGAGAATCCGGCCTAGACTGAAAGATTTATCAGTAATATATTCACCTTCTACTGCACTGGTCCGCCCCCTTACTCTGTCTGAATAAGTTCCTCGCACAGATCAATAGTCTATGAGGAATGAGCAGAGTAAGGTTAAGGAGTAGATGGGCCTCTCCTTAAAAAAAATTTAGCTAATGGCCGGTACTCCACTCGTTCAATAAGTTGCATGCAAAGGGCTGTATACCGTGAACTAGCAAGTGAAATAAATAAAAAACATTAAACTATAAAGTAGTTACATTATGCTCCTGTAAATGTTAAGTCTAGAACAATTTTACCAACTTGTTGTTAGATATTAAATTAATATTCATAATTTATAAATTAAATATGAAGTCCTCATTCCTGCAAGAGTCTGCCTCTGAACAGTATTCAAACCAAGTTCAAGGTCACATCTTCCACGTTACTGATAAGCCTGGTCATTAGAATCGTGCTCTCTGAAACTGAATATATTAAATTTATGAGTTTACAGTACACATAAGAATTTTTGTTGTTTTCAATTTTAATTGTATCCCGATTCATTAATTTCTTCCTTTCTACCAGGTTTAGTTTACAATATATAGAAGATTAGTTAGGTTAAACAGAAAAAATATACAGACTTGTATACCGTATATACGATTACCTTAGCAAATAAATTTTAGAAATAAATCAAATATGTCAGAAGTGGGACACTAATGGCATAAAAAAATCAGCTTGCTTGATCTATTTATTCTAATTATATTTTATTAACTAAAAATAGGTTCATATACGGAAATATTTCTCATAATTATTTTATATATTGTTTTTAGATTACAGAAAAACAACGTACTAAAAATGTCCTAAAATGTTAAATCATTAAAATGGTAGTAATTTTTTTTTTTACTTTGTAAGTTATTTCATTGGAACTAGACTTTAAATTATCTATAATTGTATTTTCAGTGTTGAAATAAGACATTTCAGGACACCGCATATTTAAAAAAAAATAAAATAAAATAACGGATATAATGGTAGGATTTATTAAAGATTGCAAATCCAAACCAAATAACATGTTTGGCATATTTGATAAATACATTTATTTAATAACATATATAATAAGAAATACAATTTAATTTTTGTGATAGTGTATTATAAACAGAATGAACAGTACTTATCAATGGGTATGAAAAGTGATAAAATATCGAAAAGTAAGGGAAAGATTGAGCTCGTTGGGAGACTGAGCTATTGTGCTTATAAAATACAATACAACTCACCCAATATAATAATAATCATACGTCATCCTTACATATATGGTCAAATAATCACTTAAAATAATATTCTTTTAAATAATTGATTTTTATCATTAATAAAATTTGTAGTAGGTAGCACCTTGAAGAGCATACATATTTTAAGAATTTTGAATCTTTCAAAAACAAGAGACAAATGTAAGTTTATTCGATATAAAAATAAATCAAATAAGTAGCTAGAATACAGAATATATTGTAACTCGTGCCTCAATTACATTTGATCTTTGGTACTAACCAAACGGAACAACAAATATACACGCTGCAGCTCCCTGCGACACACATTTAGTTCTAGTTTGGCCTTTGATATCCAATATACCTGAGGCAAAATCACATGTATGCTCCACATGCTCGCTGTGACATACATTGCACTTCAGTTTGCCAAGTGAAGCCAACACATTATACGCTGCAGTCCCCTATGACACATATTTTGTACTAGTTTGCTCCTTTGATACTCAATCCACCTGATACACACTCACATGTATGATCCACATGCGCGATGTGACATACATTGCACGTAAGTATGCCCAGTGAAGCCAACACATACACGCTGCAGTTCCCTATGACACTTTTTGTACTAGTTTGCTCCTTTGATACCCAAGCCACCTTAGGCACGCTCACATGTTCCCTGTTATACTCATTGCACTGTTTGCAATATGTCTGTCTATAGCTGAAGTAAACTATTGTAACAGTGTTTCTCTACTAATTCACCAAACACTAATATATTGAAAATCATCATAATTTATTTTATAGGAAGAACATTGCAGACTGACAATACAAATACAGTTAGGAATGATTGTAATAAATATTATTATTTACTGTTTCAACTATCGTTACTCAATAACTCCTATTGCCTTTTTATGGAAGGTAAGGTTAAAAGACGACGATTGAAAGACTTCGCTTTTGACAGTTGACATCCGATAAGTTGGTTGTGTAAATATCTTTAGTCAATGGATGATTGCTGAGGAAAAGAAAGCTTAAGGGGGTCGTTTCGATTGAAAAAAAAACACCAAAACATATGTCTATGTGTCAAATACTTGGATTATAACCATATCATTTCCCTTGAACTGTTATTCGAATTAAAAAACCGTACCTTAAGTAAATATTTATAAAATTTAAACTATTGTATTTTTCGTGAGTTATAATTTTTTTTAAATATATTTTTAGAGTTAAGTTCCTAATATCTTAATTATCTTTTTACATTTAAATTCAACTATGGTTAATGAATCTTAATTTTATCGTATGACTTTACAATTTTAATTGTTTTGAGCCTCGTATTAACGTTCGTTTTTAGACTTCTCCTTAGTAAATAATCATGAAATGCTAGGATCTGAGATGATGTTTAAAATAAATAACAATACTTGTTTCAGGGCCTAGGGTTTCACTTTACTAACAAACAAACTATTGTTTCAAATATATATATTTCACCATTAAACGTAGTATGAACAGCTATTTTAAACCAAATATTACAAAATGCTTGAAATATTTCATAACATGACCTCAGATACAATAAATATATTTATATAAACCTGACACACAAAGATACTAATTTGTTAATTTCACATGGAGTCTTCGTTTTGTTTTAAATTTTGCTGGTGAAAGACCTAGTAAAAAGTGTTTTTATCGGTGATTTCATAAAAATGTAAAATTAAAAGATACCAATGTTGATCTATTTAAAAAAACTGCCTTTTAATGAATATCTCTGTGTAATCGAGAAACCACATAAAACTATTGGCAATGTCGTGATAAATTATTACCATACCACAACACTCGTCTGTCATTAAACCCCGGAAGATCTCATTACATGTAATTACTTAGGTTGATTTGACCACACGAGAATACCTCCTAAATTGTTTGACCAACAAAACAGAATATTAATTGTGACATTTCCTATTACGATGAAATAAAATGAAGAGTAATATATTAATATTAACTATAATATTTCGTATTAAAAGATTATACAATAAAAAAATACTATCGTGTAAGGATTAATTACAAATAAGTAAATATACAATACAGTAAGGTTCTTAATATGAGAAAAATGTTATATATTACAGTTCCATTAAATGTGCACTGATCGTACGTCCATCTTTAAATAAAAATTGTACATTTTATAAACTCACATACAAATAACTTATATTACTACATGAACCGTATAATATGAGAGTACTCTATATTAAGTTTATATTTAGATAATGTAGTTATTTATTCATAATGTTTAAGAATATTATAAATAAGTTGAGAACTATATTTAAAATACACTGTCTGTATGTATCAATTATGCATTTTCTTTTAAATGTGCGTGTACTTAAATTAAAATAAAAATTGAAAAATTCATGTGTCAGAATATTTTACCTTTATGGTTTACTATTCTACATTTAATTTTGATGACCAGACTCTGATAAATAGTTCAATTCTGTTTTTTTCAAGAGATTGTTTATAAACTTAATAACATATAAACTACTGATAAATTAAGCATTTTTCAAATTCACCTTATTTTAAGGTAATTTTGAAAGTATAAAAATTTTTAATTTGTATCGATATAAATTATGATTTTCATTTACCGTTAGTACAACATTAATTTTAATTAAATATTAATTTTAAGAACATCAATTCAACCTAATTTTAATGACGTATCTTTTAAATATTGTTTAGCTTAACAAATATAAAAAAGGTTTAGCTTCACCATTTTATATTGTTTTCACAGACTATAAAATATTAAATAAAATTCATTACATAAAGAAAATACTATTGATATGCTTTGTACCAACCTTTGAATTTGAGCACTTTTCGAGTTTTTGGTAAACGCAAAATCATTTGGAAAACCTATTTCCGTTGAAACAAATTTATCTAAGATATGTATTCTTATCTTGTCATTAAAAATTTATAACTTGCATTAACTGGTGGTGCTCCTTTAAAACTTTAACCAAAACCGGAAATAACCTAGATTTATTAACATAGCCAACGTACTCCCACCTTACGTAACAGAACTAGTGATTTAAAGACTGGAAAAATTGTCATCAAGCAATTAATGTTGGTAAAGCAACATAATTTGAAAATATCACTTACTCCATTGTTAAAAAATTATCCACGCTAAAAAAGCAAACTTTGAGAACCAATCTTAGATAAGCCAGGAGATAGCTTGTCAGTATAAACTTCTAAAGAACGGTGCTGTGAAATATGTTAAGCATTTCCCAAAAGTTTCTGCAAAACTTCTACTCATTAGTGACAGAGTTGTATTTTATGAACTTCTTTACCGTTACTCACATCAGCATCGACTTTAAATTAGTTGTGCTTTTATTTATTAAATAGTTCCTTAGTCAGAATATTGCATGTCAGTAGAAATTAAATAAAAATGAACGTCACACTACACCAATTTATTACGACTATAAGTACAGCTATTACAAACGGATCGACGGCCCTTGGGTCGCTACGGAGTGGTTCTCTATTCTTGCTTACACTCCCTCCACGGTTCTCTCTAAACCATAACATCAATGTAAAAGCTCAGTCTGCTGCCTTCCTCCAAGATAACAAAGTGTTATAGTCTATAAAACCCTTTACGTCTACTTTAGTGTGATGCAAAGTGAGTAGAAACGACCTTAAACATTTGACAATGAAAACGCAAAGTAGCAAAGCTTTTTTTCATCAGCAGTTAGAAATAATTTTAATGAATCCTAATGATATTGTTATGGATTAAAGGACATGGTCAGGGGCTATCTTACCCCTTGGGAATGGAATTTTGAGAAATCCTTTCTTAGCGGGTTTATGTGATACGAAAGGTAATATCCATAAAAATCTGTTGGGTTTTCAAATATACAAAATAAACATCTTTATTCAATTACATAACAGCTGTGTTGTATGTTAAAAAACGTTAAGTTGATTTACTATATTCAACCCAACATTATCCTTATGTAACAATCTTTTAGGGGTGGTTTATATCTCTTAGAAGTATTTTATCAAGGTAAAATTACTTTAGTTTTCCTATTTACCCTACAACAAACATTTGTTCCAAATTTCAGCTTAGTATGATTACGGGAAGTGGGAGAATTATTGATGAGTGGGTGAGTGCTTTCTCTTTTATATAGATATACAATTTTTGCAAATATACAGTAAGAGAGAACTCCTCCATGTCTCCTTTTAAGTAGGGTAGCCGTTGTTTCCTGAAATCGATCACCATAATACGAGGCACTTCGTACTTATATTTATAACACATTCGTGTCGTGTGACCTTCACTTGTATTCTATAAATACGTTTTGAACTTTCAATATCACGCACAAATATTTTATAGAAAATTAGATAAATATTTAACAATACAGATACAATATAACATATAAGAGAACATTTGTAATATTCATCTGCACTAAAAAAAAATACTCGACTTTTATTTTCATTTAATTATTTTATATGCTAACAGACCACTATTTTTGATTGTTTTAAATAACAAAAACCAACATCAACAACATTAATTTTGAGAACATAATATTCCTATGACAACATTGCAAGGTCCATATCAATCGGATATTACAGTCAACCATCTTGACTCAGTTTGATAATTGAATTTGGAATTGATCAACTAACTAGTAGCAATAACTGACCTAATACAGGATCAGACTCAAAATAAACATCTCCATCAACGTAATCTGGTTTGACAAAGACATGTAGCAGATCCAAGGAATGTAGGAAACGTTTCGTCCCATCATACCAACCTAGTCAATCAAGTGGCTTTGACTGGAGGGTTCCGACGTTATCGCAAGATAACGCAGTCAACCAACATCGAGCGTGGCTGTCCCTTGGATGGGTGACCGTCTGAGCGATCCCATACTTGCATGCACTCCACTTGCACAGTCACTGGTGGTGGTTCGGAAGTCACCCTTAAGCCGTTGGTCCCCAGGTTAAGTGTTAGAGAGGGCTTCTTAGCCCTAACTTTTCCTGGTAAAATAAAACGATCTTTATTTTTTTTTAGTTCTCCTCTACATTGTGAAAAACGTGTTCACTGTAGCTTAAGAATGAACCTGTATTAGTATTCGGAATAATTAATAAAAATAAAAACACTTGAATTGTACCTTTTTTGTAATTAGTCTTGATACAATCGTATCATTATCAATACAGCTTACTTGAGCATGGACACGGTATCAAAATTCATTAAGTACTCAAGACTCATCAGCTAATTAATTGTTAGAATAGTTAACGTAAAACATTAACTATTCTAACAGACTCTTAAACTATAGGGACTTATAAAGATGTGTCAGTTTCCAAATATTGATTCCCTAGTGTAAAAATATATAAATTATAGGTAACATTCATATATACTAACTTTCAGAGAATACTCTTCTTCCTTTATTCCCTATTAAAAGTATACACTGAAATGGTAAATTAGGTCCAATAGTTTAGCCAAATATAACTCTTGCCTGAATAATGTGTTCAAAATTTCCATTGTAACTTTCTAAGTTTTCTAAACTCTTTGATCTGATTGGGTTACAAATAGGAAATGTTTTCTAGCAATCGTCAAGGCTAATTTATAGCTTTGGTAAGTAAAGAACTGCACTTTTAAGGAGCCTTAAATTTATATTAGTCTTAGCTTAAACATTTAATTTAAATTTGGTTACTGATTTTAAAAATAACAAACTCTATCTTTTTTAACAGTCATAATTTAACTGAAGTATATTTCATTAATGTATTCACAGTGTTTTTGAGAACATATTTAGAGACCTTTATTTTCCAATCCCGAATGCCGATTGGAATTTGGGCGAGCCAGTGGCTGAGTGGTCAAGTAAGACGTCAGGACTATGAGCTTGGATTAGAGATAGCGCTGGTTCGAATCCGGCCTATATTAGAACATTTATCAGTAATATTCACCTTCTACTGTACTGGTTCGCCCACTTACTCTATCTGAATAAGTTCCTCGCACAGATCAATAGTTTATGAGAAATGGGCAGAGTGAAGTTAAGAAGGAAGTTAGCCTCTCCTTAAAAAAAAAATGTGTCAGGTGAATTTTATTTAAGGCTACCTTTTTTTCTAATCGAGAAAGCTAAAAAAATGTTACTGTGCCTTTTACTTGGTATAATGGACATTTTAAAAGTCTCACGTCTATTAGGGTTCATTTTAATATGTATACATTCTGGATTGATTATTCTCTAATATATCGTATAAAACTTCAACTGATAATGAACAGACTTTTATTGACGTAATATTCTTTTTAAAACAAAATATTGCTCTTATAAACTTTGCATTGTGGTACTTACCTTAGACAAATCAAAGGGCCTGGAGTAAAAATAAAGCACTTTAAATTTGAAAGCAACAATTTACATTCTTTTAAACAGTATAGCCCAAGGGCAAATATAGAGAATTCTGGTAGTATGTCAAGTTTACATCAGTTTTTATCTGGAACTGGGTCTGTAGGTGTACAGTGCAGGGTGTCTGGGATTCTCTGTTTCTACGCCCACTTACTGAAAATGACATATTTGCTGTGTTTTTTGACATATCACTTTTTAAAACGTGTATTACTCACGTATTATTATATTTCACTTACTATATGACGATTTAATTATTACATTTTTTATATTATATTTGTTATGTGTATTAAATATGAACCCAAACTAAATGCCGCGAAGGGTGGGTAGTATAAGAGAGATGGAGCGGATCCCATTACAACCTCCCCCATCCCACTAATGGTAACGTGCAAGTTGCAATTGAGTCTTTAGGTTAGCCTATTTAATGGACATGGACTTTTCAATGTATAGGTAGTCTATTTATGGATGAATTTTCTTAAAATATCTTTTTACACATTGTGTATTTGTCTCATAAACGATGTTGAAAGATATAATATTTTTAAAATGGTGTACAATACAATAGAACTTAAATTAATTATACAGGTTTTTTATCCAATTTAAAATTTAAAAATATATATTGATTACATTATAACTACTGTCGGCGTAGAAATTATGTGTACCCGATTTTGAAGATTGTTTACTAAGAAACTAAGAGGCCTACGAAAATCCCAATCACACCATTGTTTTCCTTGTTTAACTTTGCGTTATTACATGTGCATTATAAAAATGTATCTTAAGTTTAGTAGTTTTTATCCTAGTTGGAAGAAAAAAGTACCGGAATTTTATACTAGTTGTCACTGCACATCAAGTTTACACCGTTGTTACTAAAAAGCTTGTAATTGTATTGCATTTATATGTTGATAGGTGGTTGATAGGAATGGTTTCTATAAGTTTTATGTATTTTAGAATTTTAACTTTTTTAGATAAAACATTGTTTTCGGTTCTCTGAAATCTTTTCTTAGCTTCTAAAGGTCGTAAAATTGATTGAAATATTGTTTATTGATATAAATTAATTTAAATTTAACATTTTTAAGCTATTTTAAATTGATTCATATCAATTTAAAATCACTGAATTTACTTAAACATATGAAAGTAATACATACATGTGATAAAGATTAGAACAAGGCAAAGTAAATAATTTTACGATAGTCTATAGAAACCAACAAAACAAAGTTTTAGAAAATTAATTAGAAATGTTTTTATAAACAAGTTAAAATTCTAAAATTTATAAAACTTATTAGAAATCATTCCTATAAACCACGTATTAACATATAAATGTAATGCAATAACAAGCTTTTTAGTAATAACGATGTAAACGTGATGTGAAGTGACAACTAGTTAAAATTCCGTACTTTTTTGGTTTCAACTCAGATAAAAATTACTAAAACTTATAATAAAATATAAAAACGCACATTTCATAGCACAGCGTTAAATTAGAAAAACAATGGTGTGATTGGAGTTTTCATAGGCCTCTTAGTTTCTTAGTAAACAATCTTCAAAATCGGGCGCACATAATTACTGCGCCAACAGTAATTGAAACGTTGATTCTAGTTTGTAATTTACTTAGTTTTTTAAATCATTACTCAAATTAAAATCAACAAATTAAATGGATTTAACAGGAAATAGCAGATATAGCTTATTTTAGTGAGAGAGAGTGCTGGCATATAATGTACATCGTCAGGAGACTTGCGTGGTGGGAGACGGAATCTGTCGCGCATGCGCTGTCCACACGCCATTTACCATAAGGTTGTGTATTCAGGCGAACTTATGGTAAATATTACTTACAAGAATTTAATATGCATAGAAGTTTTGATAAATAAAGCAATACGAAACCTGTCGGAAGAGTCGGTTGTACAGGGTGTTTTTTAAAACACAGCCCTATTTACATGTAAAGAAAATGAAGATTTACAGAACATCGTGAATTACTGACAGCTTCGTTCGTCATGGACTGTGTAGATTGTAAGATGGAATGGATTTTACAACACTATGGATATGGAATATAAACATTTCTGATAAGGTAATCCATATATGTAGATGTAAATTTTTTCTGTGGGTTTTTTAGTTGGTGAATACGGTTGAAAATAGATATTTAGCTCACATAGCTTGAGGCTGTTTTGGTTGTTGTGTCAAAGGGGTTGACTTTGATCTAGTTGATGGCATCTATTAATAGTTCCTGGCTGGTCAAACATCTTGTGTTGACAGTTGTGGTTTAGTCAAGCCAGACCTAAAACGGGATTTTATGGTGTTACAGTAGTAAAACAGAAACTAAATTACTGAATTTTGAGATACCATACCTAAATAACGTAATTTGGTATTTTCCTATATTTTTCGGAAGGATATTTTGACACAAAAAATACGTTTGTTTATTTTTTTTACATAAAGTTATTTTTTACAAGTGAGCATCATATTACAGCATCAAACTGCATACATTTATATCGACAAGCCCAAATGAATTATTGTATTTAATGAACACATTCCTCTGTCACAAATGTTTTCAGTCTCGCTTGGATGAATGTATTTTATGTTTGAATGCCTACATTGTTCTAAGAGCCATGTGTACTAGAAGGTCTATTATATAGGTCCCACTTATTGAAGGATAATTATAATTTGACTTAGAAAAGACCGATTATTCAATGTAAATACATAATTTGCTATATAACTGCTAGTATTTCATAAGCTAAAATATTGTTTACACATTTACATACCTTATATTATTTGTAGTATATAGACAATAAATAAACCAATGCCATCATAGATTATTTTTCATGAACAATTTTCGGAATAGTTTAAAAAAAAAACATACACTTCAGGCACATACATAAACTAAGTCCGTCTCTAAATACAAACATACAATTCATTTCTGTGATATAACAATTTTACGAAATATGATGATGTTATGTAGTGTTTCTATATAAAACGTAAATTTTTCACAAAAAAATGCTATTCACATTTATAAAGTATATCTGCTTTAAGGTTTCTTTATAAAAAAATATACTAAATTCAACTGTGTTAAAAAAACTTGAAGAAACAATCTCCTACTCCAGTTACAAATATAAGTGTATAATATTTTTAGGTTACTATACTGAGTTATAACCTTATGCATAGTAGCAAGGACATAGATAAAAATTGTTCCTACGATGGTGTCATTCCAAAAGTCGTACAAACCATAAGGTAGGAGAGAGGGGTATCAATAATAAATGTGAGAGCCAATAAAAAATTCAAAAGTAAGCTGTTTAAATTCAGTTTTGGGCACCCAGTAACAAACTTCATAGATAGGATGTTTAAGTGAGTGACAAGAATAGCATAATAAGAGATGAAATGAGGTGATTTGAAGCTTTAGTCATTGCTAGTGATGTGAGGATGAAATTTTATTTTGATTGATTTAAATACTGTACTAATGTTCATTCCAGTAAAAATGATCGAGAGAATAAAAAACCGATCGCAGTGTCTTAGGGAAACTTGGAGTTTCTCAAAAATTTATTTTAAATTAAGGAATGGCTAATATTTTAGCAGCTATTAATTAATCTCTTAATAAACTTTTTACATGTTATTTTACTCTAGTTGCGCCTTGGTTACTATTTATAACTCACAGTCATAAGGCCATTATATGCTGTTAATCTTACTAACTATTACACTCTTAACGTCTAGCAATCCTATGCTTGAGGTTTTTATCTGACATTCTGTTTGCTCACGGCTGTCTCTCTGATCTATCATAGAAAATCGTTCATGGTTGATAGACATCTGTTTAGACAGTTGTGCTACAGTGACCTAAAACGTTTTTATGGTGTACAGTGTAAAAGTTTAAAATTACTAATGTTTGAGATACCATACCGTAAATAACTTAATGTTGTATTTTCCTATATTTTTCTGAAGATATTTTGACACAAAAAATACGTTTGTTTATTTTTTAAATAAGTTATTTTTTACAATGAGCATCATATACAGCATCAATGCATACATTTATATCGACAAGCCAAATGAATTATTGTATTTAATGAACACATTCCTCTGTACAAATGTTTTCAGTCTCGCCTGGATGAATATTTTATGTTTGAATGCCTATTGTTCTAAGAGCAGTGTACTAGAAGGTTTATATATATAGGTGCCCACTTTGAAGGATAATTATAATTTGCTTAGAAAAGACCGATTATTCAATGTATATACATAATTTGCTATATAACTGCTAGTATTTCTTCTTAGGCTTCTTTATAAAAAAATATACTAAATTCAACTGTGTTGAAAAAACTTGAAGAAACAAACTCCTACTCCAGTTACAAATATAAGTGTATAATATTTTTAGGTTACTATACTGAGTTATAACCTTATGCATAGTAGCAAGGACATAGATAAAAATTGTTCCTACGATGTTGTCATTCCACAAGTCGTACAAACCATAAGGTAGGAGAGAGGGGTATCAATAATAAATGTGTAGAGTATGTCAAAATTCAACAAGTAAGCTGTTTAAATCTAGGTACGGGCACCATTACAAACTTCATACGAGTAGGATGTTTAAGTTGAGTTTACAATATTACATAAATAAGAGATGAATGTGTTAGTAAGCCTTTGTCACTGCTTATGTGATGTTGTGAGAATGAAATATTTTATTTTGATTGATTGTAAATACTGAACTAGATGTTTCATTCCAGTAAAAAGGTCGAGGGCAAAAAAAAACCGATCGCAGTGTTCTTGTAGAGAAACTTGGAGTTTCTCAATAAAAGTATTGTTTTAATGTCATCTTAAATTATAAAACAATGCATTAGTAAACACCAAAAGTGAGATATGTGAAGACCAATAGATAATAGTGTATTTATTGCGCCCTCCAAATGTCTATTGTTTCTGTTAAATTAAATATATGCTGCTTGTAAAATAAATTTTATTTAAAAACTCATAATTAGGGGTTGTATGTTGAGAGTGTGTGAGAGAGAGAATGAGAGAGAGGGAGTAAGATAGATGGATAGAGATAGAGAGAGAGGGAGAGAGATAGAGAGAGAGAGAGAGAGAGAGAGAGAGAGAGAGAGAGAGAGAGAGAGAGAGAGAGAGAGAGAGAGAGAGAGAGAGAGAGAGAGAGAGAGAGAGAGAGAGAGAGAGAGAGAGAGAGAGAGAGAGAGAGAGAGAGAGAGAGAGAGAGAGAGAGAGAGAGAGAGAGAGAGAGAGAGAGAGAGAGAGAGAGAGAGGAGAGAGAGAGAGAGAGAGAGAGAGAGAGAGAGAGAGAGAGAGAGAGAGAGGAGAGAGAGAGAGAGAGAGAGAGAGAGAGAGAGAGAGAGAGAGAGAGAGAGAGAGAGAGAGAGAGAGAGAGAGAGAGAGAGAGAGAGAGAGAGAGAGAGAGAGAGAGAGAGAGAGAGAGAGAGAGAGAGAGAGAGAGAGAGAGAGAGAGAGAGAGAGAGAGAGAGAGAGAGAGAGAGAGAGAGAGAGAGAGAGAGAGAGAGAGAGAGAGAGAGAGAGAGAGAGAGAGAGAGAGAGAGAGAGAGAGAGAGAGAGAGAGAGAGAGAGAGAGAGAGAGAGAGAGAGAGAGAGAGAGAGAGAGAGAGAGAGAGAGAGAGAGAGAGAGAGAGAGAGAGAGAGAGAGAGAGAGAGAGAGAGAGAGAGAGAGAGAGAGAGAGAGAGAGAGAGAGAGAGAGAGAGAGAGAGAGAGAGAGAGAGAGAGAGAGAGAGAGAGAGAGAGAGAGAGAGAGAGAGAGAGAGAGAGAGAGAGAGAGAGAGAGAGAGAGAGAGAGAGAGAGAGAGAGAGAGAGAGAGAGAGAGAGAGAGAGAGAGAGAGAGAGAGAGAGAGAGAGAGAGAGAGAGAGAGAGAGAGAGAGAGAGAGAGAGAGAGAGAGAGAGAGAGAGAGAGAGAGAGAGAGAGAGAGAGAGAGAGAGAGAGAGAGAGAGAGAGAGAGAGAGAGAGAGAGAGAGAGTTAAGTAAATATGCTTAAAAACTTTAAAAGAATTTAACTTTGGGTTTTTATTCTTCGACTGATCTTTGTGAAAGTAACCATCCTATGAATGTAATGAAATCTTTTACTCCAGTAATTAAACCTGTAATATTAACCCTCAATCATTCAGTAATCATTTTAGTGTCTCATTTTTAATACAATTTCATGAATAATATTAGTATGTTTTACTTTTACCTTTGGATTACTTTGATCTACATTTTCTTTTGGTACTATTTGATTTTATTCCTTCCCACCATGCCTCCTCGTTCTTTTGAGTCTGTTGTAGTTCTGCTTCTGAAAATACTCATACTGCTCTAATCGTTTTAACCATATTTAGTTATTTGTGTGTAAATGTTACTTTGTTTTTTTATCGCTTTAATTTTTTCATGCTAAATCTGATTTTATATTAGGCTAAATATTTCTTCCGTAAAGCAAAAAATAAAAAACACAAATGAAATATTTTATTTTGTCACATGTGCTATGGAGTTAGATTTATTTTTTAAATGCATCCCTAAAATTATCATAATAGAATTTTGAGTGTTAAAAAGATAATGTACGTTGTCATATAACTAAATTATGTTAACGTGAAATACAAGTTCCAAAACAACGGATGGGAAGTTCCCTACTTACAATGTATTGAAGACAAGTTGATCAGCTTCCTGACAAGCTGTAGGTGTTCTACCGTCTGATATGTTTTATAAAACATTCTGAGATTCTTTTAAAATGTAAGAAGAACATTTTAAGTTATGCTATCGTAAGTCTACACTTATAGAGATTTTTTTGCGTTTTATATAACTATACTGTGAATAAGTCTAATAATATACGTAAATTATACGTAAATGGGTCTACTGTAAATTATCTTTTAATGAATAAACATAAACAAGATTTATATATAATTAACACCTAAAAACCTGTTTACTCTTGATATAAGGAACCTTTTCCGTCAATTCACAACTACTATTTTGGTTAGGTTATGTTATATTTTTTTAGGTTATGGTAGGTTTGGTAATGTTACGTTAGGTTTTGTTGTTATGTTAGATTTGTTTAGGTTATTTTAGGTTTGGTAATGTTCTGTTAGGTTTTGTTGTTATGTTAGATTTGTTTAGGTTGTTAGGTTTGGTTAGGTTTTGTTGTTATATTAGATTTGTTTAGGTTATGTTAGGTTTTGTTAGGCTATGTTAGGTTTGTTGCTATGTTAGATTTGTTTAGGTTATGTTAGGTTTAGTTAGGTTATGTTAGGTTTGGTTGTTATGTTAGATTTGTTTATGTTATGTTAGGTTAGGTTATGTTAGGTTTGGTTGTTATGTTACATTTGTTTAGGTTTTTAGGTTTGGTTAGATTTTGTTTTTATTTTAGATTTGTTTAGGTTATGTTAGGTTTGGTTGTTATGGTAGGTTTTCCAATTGTAAGTCTTTCGTGTTTTTGTTTCGTAATTTAAACCTTTGGCCATATTTACTAACAAAAACATTTTACAACAAATTTTCCAAATAGATTTATTATGTTGTTTTTACTAATGCATTTTATATGATAATTGTATAGTATCATTATTATATGATCTTTTTTTTACTTCTACTTGCACAAGATGGGGAAAGAAAAGAGGCCAGAATGCACATACTGCCCAGGTCACATCGGATCAACTATTGTCCAGTGTGACCCTGTACTCTCATGAGAAGGGTCGCTTTGACTGGGGAGGTCCATAACTTCGACCCGGATAATATCGTAGCATGCTCCGAGAGGAAGACACCTGTAACCATGTAGCGCAGTATATGGAAGACAGGACTCGGAATAGGAAGGCAGATTTAGACCGTAACTTGGCAGTTTAGACTGTGGAATACCTTAAAGGTAAACAACAAATGAACCTATTCTGAGGTAATGTAAATAGTTAAAGGATTTTTCCCCTAAGTAGGAGAGGAATTTTTTAGCGGATAGTTTGAGAAACTGAGAGTTCTACACTCCGTTTGTAAATGAGAGATTACCTCCTCGGCCCGGAATTTTTTAATATATTTGAGTTACAATGTAAAGAACAATGAAATAACATTTGTAAATTGTTCAGCTATCCCAATTAATTATATGTCTCTACATACAAAGAGGACTCAGCTTACTACGAACAGGTCCTTAGTCAGCATATTTCGTGCTGATAGAAATTTATTTAGTTATTTATTTTTATTTATTTATCATACCAACGGCATTACACCAATTTACATTGTTATAAGAATAGATGACTTAAGGCTAGGAGAAAAAATGATTTTCAATCAAAAGTCTACATCAACAACTATACATTCACTTGCACTTTGAAAAAACATAATTTGTTGAAAAGCTAAAGGTAATATTGAAAAAGAGTAACGAGATATAAAATTTGAAAACATTAACAAGAAATCAGAGATAATCCATTAACATTATTAACCATAACAATAAGATAACAACACAATTGTAACAATATGAACTAGAAAAGAAATAACAAACAATTTTATGAGGTTAACAAAACATTAATAACATCTGAAATATATAACAACAACTAACAACCCACCAGTCCAGCAGTAATGAGGCAGCCTAGCAAAAAAATTTTCAGATTTTGAAAAAGAGAGAAAACTTAAAAAATATATAATAAAAAATGTGATACTCTGCTTAATGACAATGATGAAATGATTATAGTAATATGGACAGCATAACAACAACAAGATAGACGGGCCCAGAAGACTTGCACCAGCTCATGAACGTCTTCAATCAGCAGCAGCAGCCCTCCTCACCACCGCCAAACTGTCAGAGAAGAAGTCCACGACACCACAGAAATGAAAAAAGAAAAAAATGAACGTCGTGCAATAACAGTGTATTATAATATAGTTACAAAACGTACAAATATTATGGTCATTGATTTCTCAGCCCACCAGGATACACAAAATAATAACATGGTTTAGGTAAATCAATAGCCATTATATTTACCTTCCTCAGCCCACCAGGATACACAAAATAATCTAAACATGGTTTAGGTAAATCAATAGCCATTATATTTACCTTCCTCAGCCCACAGGACACACAAAATAATCTAAACATAGTTTAGGTAAATCAATATCCATTATATTTATTTTTAAATTTTGTGCTTATAACATAAAGCATTTCTTGTGTAACACTACAGTTTTAATCCGTTCACACTAAAAAAGTTCAAACAAGGATAAACTATAAACAAACAAAAATTTTAGACCTATATCCCTAATTTCGATAATCTCTAAAATAATATAAAAAAGCCCTCGTACAAGACTGTTGATTCATATTGAAAGGGAATTATTTATACTTATTATCAATTTCAGTTCGATATATCTTGACCACCACTAGATGTAAAAATAAACTACATCAAAAGCAAATACATTCTAGGAAGCGTAATCAAGCTATGAGCTGTCATGCAGAGGTTGACATACCTCAGGGATCTAACCTACATGGTTATGGTGTATGGCATGTACATACCAGTCTCTGTTTGACCGAGTATGTTCCTATAAATAGCCACATGAACTTGTAATTTATTGTAACTTTAAGGAAATTAGTTAAATATTTTTCTGAGAGATTGTTGTGGTCAAGTAAAATTCCCTACTTACCTACAGTAACATATATAAATATATATTTGTTATTTGACAAAATCTTATATAAGACAAATAACTCGTATTTTTACAATTAATGCGAAAATGTGATGAAAAATGATTTGATTTCCCAAACAAGAAATATACCGATTAGCAACTGACGTTACAATGGCCTATCTAAAACATCACTTAGCCATCGTATCATGAAAACGTCATGGGGCTTTCGTTGACTTGTCACAATGAAAAGCTTAAACTATGGGATATTTTATGCAATATAACGTAATTGTAAAGCATATATATTTTTCTTTGTATCCTATAAAATATACTAAAAATTTTTCAAAACACGCGTCAAAAATGTAATATTATGAACTTTTTGACCATCAGTTCTCAAATGTTTTTCTATAATGAACGTAAAATCTAAATGTATTTGCATAAAAAATAAAAATTTCCATCACTTTATCAACAGTCAAACTCACCCATGTGTATTACCAATTTAGGTACAACTGTGACTAACAGTTTCTGTGTAACATGATTAATGGCGTAACCGAAACTCAGTCTGCGTTAAATTGAACTTGTTTCGCTGAGTGCGACTTCACTGTCAAGTTAAGTGATTTTGCCATTTCATAGGTTTTAAATGCAAGTTGATTTCATACTCTGTGGTTTAAAGACGAATTAAAAGTATTTTAATGCAAGCCATTATTTAAAAAAATATATTAAAGCAATTATTATTAATTTTTTTTTTGAAAAGGGTGACAATATAACCATAATAAGTCACAATTAGTTTATAAAATTTGCTTGATAAAAAAGTGTATAATTCAATAACCAAATTGTATATTTTCCGTTTATTAGTTTAGTTACTCAAGTGTAATCTACATTTAAAAACAATGTAACAAGCGGTGTTTTTGCATTACAATTTAAATTTAACTTTAAGGATAAACTTAAATTTTTGGGCTAAATATTATTACATTTTTGTGTACATGTATGTAACACATAACAATAGCAAATTTAAACATTTCATACCAAAGTGGAACATAATTAATTTTGATTATGAAATTTGTTAATGATAGAGTATCAGATGAGTAAGACAAAGGTTGTTGGACATTTACCATCAATACGTGAAACATACCAATCACGACGTTTCGATTTGGTAAAACCCAAATTACTTTTTCAAGTGCTACAAACTAAATTACATCTACACAAACATGTTATAAACTACGTTCTTAAACTAATAAACTTATCTACATTAATAATTATCTACATTTTAACCTATATCCCAGAAAGGGGTACAACAGAATGAACTTCTACTAAATATAAAACATTTTAATAAGGTGAAATTAATATAACCAATTAGGCACTGCCAAGGTCACGAATTTAACGAAAAAAATGTTAAAACACAATTAAATTAATATTCCAATCCGACAATGAGATTACATTAACTAAACATAAATATTGGTACCTGAAAAACACTATTAATTTAAAATAACATTACGCATGCACCTAAATGATCAGTACAATACAAAACTGTTTTATTCCTATTAATTGTTGTCTTTTCTGTTGAAATGTAAATGTAATAGTTAATTAGACTAGACACTGTTAGTTTCGTACTCATGGAGTAGGTTGGTGTGTAGAGCTTGCTAGGGTATCACAAGACAGCCTGTGGTAGTTAAGAAGTTCCCAAAGGAGGTGAGATGTTCGCAGTGGGTGGTATTGTGGGTTACCTCCCTCAGTAGTGTGAGATATAGTTACATTATATCTACTGACCTGGCCTCCAGACAATACGGGCTTCCATTCATTACGATACAGACTGTCAGTGTATACTCATGGAGTAGGTTGGTGTGTACAGCTTGTTAGGGTATCACACGTCAACCTGTGGTAGTTAAGAAGTTCCCAAAGGAGGTCAGATGTTCGCAGTGGGTGGTATTGTAGGTTACCTCCCTCAGTAGTGTGAGATATAGTTACATTATATCTACTGACCTGGTCTCCAGACAATACGGACTTCCTGTTATAACGATAGTGACTGTTAGTGTCGTAATCATGGAGTAGGTTGGTGTGGAGCTTGCTAGGGTATCACACGACAGCCTGTGGTAGTTAAGAAGTTCCCAAAAGGAGGTGAGATGTTCGCAGTGGGTGGTATTGTGGGTTACCTCCCTCAGTAGTGTGAGATATAGTTACATTATATCTACTGACCTGGCCTCCAGACAATACGGGCCTCCATTCATTACGATACAGACTGTCAGTGTATACTCATGGAGTAGGTTAGTGTGTAGAGCTTGCTAGGGTATCACACGACAACCTGTGGTAGTTAAGAAGTTCCCAAAGGAGGTGAGATGTTCGCAGTGGGTGGTATTGTAGGTTACCTCCCTCAGTAGTGTGAGATATAGTTACATTATATCTACTGACCTGGTCTCCAGACAATACGGGCTTCCAGTCATTACGATACAGACTGTCAGTGTTATACTCATGGAGTAGGTTGGTGAACATATGAGAGTTTATCGTAATCAATAAGATCTCAAAAAAAATTTAAGTTAAATAATAAGCCTACGTTTGTAAAATAATAAATACAAATTATATTAAACAGGAAAACTACTATAAAACATAATAATGTTATTTGCTGGTTAAATTGTTATAATTAAGTTAACTATTTATAGAAATACAAATGAAAATGCTGATAACAAAGGACAGTAGAGGGAAATAAACAGCAAAATAACATATTTAAACGTTATTTTATTCATTTATTCAGGTTTTCATTGAAGCATCAAACTATTTATAGTTAGCTTATGAACATATTCTGCAATAAAACTACATTGAGGGAGGAAACGTTCTTTTGTGCATTCCCTTATTTAGTGAAAAACAACCATTGAAATTGTTAATATGTAAATTAGCGTTTGAATAAATTACGATTAAAACTAAAAAATTTACTATAATGTGTTATCTTCCATTTTATTTCTACATTTTTAGTAAAGACCTATAAGGTAGGTTTTCATTCACATGCATTACAAACAATAACTTCGTAACGACGTGAACATGAAGTCTTAAATAACACAGATAAAAATATTTTACTGTAACTGTTACTAGTTAAAATACGTAATTAAAAAAATAAAAAGACTTATATTAAACTTACAAAATCCACATCGCTATAAAATATATGTAAGGAAGATTTTAAACAAATTAAAGAGTTAAGTTTAAATAACGTAAAATGTTATTGACAATAACGTAAACTTAATAATAGACTACCAAATAATTTTACTCGTCTTGATTTGTTTGAATATTTAATTGTTATGGTTACCTTAAGCAATTCCTAGAAGCTACGTAAATTCATTGTACAATTTATATTAAACAAATGTTCATTATAACTAAAGTTAAATGTCTGCGGACTCAACCAAACCATAAAAATACACCTCTCCCAAATTAAAAACTGTCCGCGAACCACATAGTCCACTAAACATTCTTCCAATAATCTACTGACTTATAATTTTCAAAATATTTCTGATAACCGTTCTACAGGAACTTTTAGAATATTTAGGCCTAGTATGGTTGTTTTAGACAAATGAATTTAGATCCAAATTTTGTTTTCTACTGCAAAATCCACAATTTTATAGCTATTACTTTAATATCATCATTTATGACATTTATAATGACAGACATAAATCAAGGCAAGGCAACGTAAGTACATTATGTCATAACTACCTGACGACGTGTCATTAAATGTAATATCATTTTTCACTGCGGCGTCGTTGAAGGTCTTGTTCTCTTTATTTCGCTTTTACGAGTGTTCTACTAAAGTAGATATTTCATAACTATATATAAAAAATACCCCTGTGTGTTGATGATGCCTAAATCGAGTGAAACTGTTGTAAATTAATTATTAACTTTAAGAAGTGTTGATTAATTGAATGACAAAAAATCATCAATTTATTTTTAATTCGTGTTTGATGTAGTTGGACGTATTAAAATTGGTTGCTCTCCATATACAATCAATCCGTAATTTAAATAATAATTTACTCACCTCATTACTAATGTAAATTTATGGTGTAGTTACATATTGTAAGTGTTTTCAGCAATAGTTATCCGTAAATTACATGATGTAACAGAGCGAATTGAGGAGTACGGTTCCAAGTTAAGGGAGTTGCTGAGTGGACACTGGATGTCCCCTAAATTTGAATATTACATTTTATTTATTATTAGATAAACATTTTAATAATCAAAACTAAATTTTTTATTTTCAGTCAAAGTTTGACCAAGAACAATATTGTGGCACACTAATCTATATATATATAAAAGGCAAAGCCCTCACTGACTGACTCACTCACTCACTCATCACTAATTCTCCAACTTCCCATGTAGGTAGAAAGCTGAAATTTTGTATACTGTGTCTTTAGGTCTTAAATAGGACAACTAAAGTTTTTTCATCTTGATAAAGTACTCCTAAGGAGTAGAACCACTTCTTAAAGATTGTTCCATAAGGATAACATTGGGTTGATTTTAGTAAATAACAGCTGTTTTGTGAATAAATAAACATGTTTATTTTGTATGTTTGACATTGTACTATTGATCCCACATAACAAAGCTGCTCTGTGATAGATGCATTTTTAATTTTATACTATGAGTTTAATCTTCAGCATTTAAACAAAAACAAATAAAATGAACACGTTTGAAACAGGCTAAGTAATTCCATTGGGTATTTATAATAAAATAGGTATCAAAGCAAGTAGTGTGAGTAAGATACTGTAAATAAATTTAATATTGTGATTTTACATTATACAGTTAATCTACTACCTATTATTTGTAATCAAAAGTAACATGCCGAGGCCGAATGCCGAGGTTTATCAAGTACAGCAAGCGTCAGGGTTGGCACGCGAAGCATGCAGAGGTGTCCCCTAGTACATAATAAAACATTTAAATACAGCTAATGAATTATTTCAGCACCTGTTTTCTACGTCAATGGAGCATTATTGTTGTGGTTTGCCTGTGACGTCATATAAGGTAACTGGATTACGTGGTATGGAAGTTGAATGTGCGTTGAATGCATATTTTATTGATATTAGCTAAGTAGAAACCAAGTAAGAAAATTATCATTTTACCACAAATATATAATTATATTTCACTACTAACATTATATTTATATTTGAATGTTTGGATACGAGGACTTTTATATAAGACGGCATAAGGGGAGTTAACACATAAGAATATAAGTACTAATTATAATATTATGGTACCAAATACAACAAATATTTCTCCTCACTTAGATTTTATATCGATATCCTGTTTGAAAAGGCTTTAAACACCATATTACCTAAGTTACTTTGATGAAACCCGGGATCGAACTTACAAGTTTCTACACCACTCTGGGGTCGTAGTTAAAATAACTACAGTTCATGAAGAGCTGTAAATCTTGTTTGATCAAAGATAGCTCAAAATTAACACAAATCACGATTACACCTACTAAAATGCAATTACTTAATCCTGAAATACGTTATCATATCCTTAATATTTTGATTATTCTGACTAACTTATGAATAAACACAGTTTCTCCCTATAAATGAGTAATCAAAATGATATCTTGTAATTAATTAGGCATGGAAAGTTTAAATTATGAAAAACGCAATACTTACTCAACCCGAAAACGATCCTCAGCTGCTTTAAGGTGGTTCTTCCATAGAGAAAACAGTGTCCGAGGCTTCCTATGATACAACTCGACCCCCGTTACCATTAATCCATTATACATCACAAGACCGGTCAACATTCCGGACCACTTGTACTTTCAGCTTTTCTCAATTTGTTATATTAAATCTATTGAACTACCCTAATTAAAAAAGTTAAACTACGTCGCTTCAGTATGAAGCAAATTTTGTAATGTTTCTTCCATTATTTACAAAAATAAATTTAATTTACCATGCGTTTTTATTTCAAACATTTCACTCAAAAATATATACATTGTGCCCCATAACAATCTAGGAAATGTGTTAAGAAATATTACTTCTTACGGAGTTTAAAGAGCTGCGTACTTTGTACTTTCAATGTACTTGTACTTGTACATTGTACTTGTAAATTGTATTTGTATATTGTACTTGTACATTGTACTTGTACATTGTACTTGTACATTGTACTTGTACATTGTACTTGTACATTGTACTTGTACATTGTTCTTGTACATTGTACTTGTACATTGTCCGTGTACATTGTACTTGTACATTGTACTTGTACATTGTACTTGTACATTGTACTTGTAAATTGTACTTGTACATTGTACTTGTAAATTGTACTTGTACATTGTACTTGTACATTGTACTTGTACATTGTACTTGTACATTGTACTTGTACATTGTACTTGTACATTGTACTTGTACATTGTACTTGTACATTGTACTTGTACATTGTACTTTTACATTGTACTTTTACATTGTACTTGTACATTGTACTTGTACATTGTACTTGTACATTGTACTTGTACATTGTTCTTGTACATTGTAATTGTACATTGTACTTGTACATTGTACTTGTACATTGTACTTGTACATTGTACATGTACTTTGTAAGCTCTTAGCGATGTACTTTCCTCAAAATCAACACTTTTTGATAAATTAAATTATTAAATACATTTGTAGAATTTCACTTACCAGTACACATTTTCCAGCAGACCTGTATCTTAACTTAAATTCAACGAGTGAAGTATCATACGTAAACTTTTAGTTTTTATTTTACATACATATATAAATATAACATAACTTGTAAGTGTTAATGGTTTAACTGATTTAAGACCAATTTATATTATGAGTTACATGAAGTTAGTTGCCAAAGTGTTTAACTCTGTTATGATAAGACCTAGTTAAACTGGTAGTTACGTAATACTAGGTGAGTTAAATGAGTTTTCCCCAGCTCAAATCCTCGATGGGTTTATGATATAGTTGGCGTAGTAATGTGAGTTTATGGCTGTTTATAACGAAATTATATAATAATTTTAATTAAAAATATTTCAAATTTATAAAAGTTAACTTATAAATTCTAATAATTTTCAAATATTTGCTCTATTATTACCTGATACATTAATATTATAAACTTGTATAGCCAACATTAAGAAAATATTTAAAATAAATTAAAAAATTGTAAAACTTTAGTAGTACAAGTCCATGTCAATTTATATTTTAAATACAACGGAAACGTTTTGAGAATAAATAAATTTGAACTAGCGTAACAAACAACCTTTCGAGTACTTGACAATTACAAGAGTGTCATGCAGGAAACATTATCAAATACAGATTTTATATAAATTACACCACTATCACATTGAAGTTGTGTAGGCGAATACTGAAAATGTAAAAAAGAAAAAAAAAACCTGCTTAAAATCTTATAATATATTCTAGCAGCAGCACAAATCGTCACTCAGCTCAATTTATATTATATTTTATAAGTTATTTTATTTACTCTCTTATATAAGATCAAACAGAGTCTCAATATTATCCTTTATTTATTTACTTACTTTCGTCATGAGAACGGTATATATGTGATTTTCCAATGGAATATTTCAATTTGTACATTTTATATTCACTATTATTATTCATTTCTAAGACGCCGATCGTAGATATATGGGTGAATGTGAGGGTTGAACGAGAGTGTAGATGAACGAGTGTAGTCATTGTTATTATCTGAGTCCACTTAGCTCGGAAATGACCATTTATCAATAGCCCAACCACCAGGGCAACTACAGGGCTTACAGCTTTACGTGGAATCCAAACCACATAGTGTTTCATATATGACCTAACATGCATTATGTTCACATTAATGAACTATCTAACAATAACATTGTATTTATTTTAAGCATTATTTATATTACCTTCCTTATCATGTAAAATGATTTACAGCCTTTTTGAAATATTGTGTCCATTGAATAAGTACATTTCGTGGATGTTTAATATTTCACTTTATTTTTTAGTTTCTCTTGTAATTGATAAATCAAAGCTTAAGTTTTTTATATGTAATTTAAAAAGTATCTCGTATATGTATGAAATGTAGTTCCAATATTAGTTAAACAAGGGTTTTCGTCACAGACACAAATTTGTAAATGTGTCTTTATATTTAATGTTCGTAATATACATTTTAATATAATTTAAAGCATATTTACAGACATTTTTATTATTGTCCTTTTCATTTTTTTCCCTTTTTCCCAGTATATAACAAAGTAAGGAACTCAGCTAAGGAAGAACATAAACCATAAGTTAAAGTGCATCTCTCAATCTTTCTAACTTCTATCGATTGTTAGATGATCAGGGTTTCTTTTAGGTTATGCATTATTAATGTATTATTCCACGTATGTTCAATCGTAAACTGTTAGGATCATAGGAGTGACTCCCTATTCTTTATTATCGTTTCATATTTAATAAACACTCCTAATTAATATTGTCAATAACATTTGTTTAAACTGAGGATTTTATCATGCTATGAACTGATGACATCCCATCATAATCAACTGCCACTAAAGCATAAAACATATAATGTGATGTTTATTTTTCAAATGAACGTTCTTAGAAGATATCCATGAGCTTGGAGAAGAGAATATCCAGAGGGAAAATATTCAAAATAATGGGTTCAAAAGGCACAAAGCCTTTTCCTTCACAACTGTTGGGGGAGCTTTCACTTTCCTTGAAAGTAGTCTTACCTTTAATCATCTCTTTACCTTCTAGAGTCCTTCCAACCCCAAAGTTGATCATAACTACAAAGTATGAAATAGTGCATTCCTTAAAACTTATATGCTCTACTACAGCACGCTCTAATACTAAAATATTTCGTTTGTACAGACATATTTAGTTTTTTTACCGATTGTATAACCTGACAATCTTTAAAACTTATATGCTCTTCTACAGCACGCTCTAATACTAAAATATTTCATTTGTACAGAAATATTTAGTTTTTTACCGATTCTATAACCTGACAATCTTTAAAAATTATATGCTCTACTACAGCACGCACTAATACTAAAATATTTCATTTGTACAGAAATATTTAGTTTTTTACCGATTCTATAACCTGACAATCTTTAAAACTTATATGCTCTACTACAGCAAGCACTAATACTAAAATATTTCATTTGTACAGAAATATTTAGTTTTTTACCGATTCTATAACCTGACAATCTTTAAAACTTATATGCTTTACTACAGCACGCTCTAATACTAAAATATTTCAATTGTACAGAAATATTTAGTTTTTTACCGATTCTATAACCTGACAATCTTTAAAACTTATATGCTCTACTACAGCACGCTCTAATACTAAAATATTTCATTTGTACATACATATTTAGTTTTTTACCGATTGTATAACCTGACAATCTTTAAAACTTATATGCTCTACTACAGCACGCACTAATACTAAAATATTTCATTTGTACAGAAATATTTTAGTACTATACCACTACAGCACGCTCTAATACTAAAATATTTCATTTGTACAGAAATATTTAGTTTTTTACCGATTTTATAACCTGACAATCTTTAAAAATTATATGCTCTACTACAGCACGCACTAATACTAAAATATTTCATTTGTACAGAAATATTTAGTTTTTTACCGATTCTATAACCTGACAATCTTTAAAACTTATATGCTCTACTACAGCACGCACTAATACTAAAATATTTCATTTGTACAGAAATATTTAGTTTTTTACCGATTTTATAACCTGACAATCTTTAAAACTTATATGCTCTACTACAGCACGCTCTAATACTAAAATATTTCATTTGTACAGAAATATTTAGTTTTTTACCGATTCTATAACCTGACAATCTTTAAAACTTACATGCTCTTCTACAGCACGCTCTAATACTAAAATATTTCATTTGTACAGAAATATTTAGTTTTTTACCGATTCTATAACCTGACAATCTTTAAAAATTATATGCTCTACTACAGCACGCACTAATACTAAAATATTTCATTTGTACAGAAATATTTAGTTTTTTACCGATTCTATAACCTGACAATCTTTAAAAATTATATGCTCTACTACAGCACGCACTAATACTAAAATATTTCATTTGTACAGAAATATTTAGTTTTTTACCGATTCTATAACCTGACAATCTTTAAAAATTATATGCTCTACTACAGCACGCACTAATACTAAAATGTTTAATTTGTATAGAAATATTTAGTTCTTTACCGATTCTATAAGCTGACAATCTTTAAAACTTATATGCTCAACTACAGCACGCTCTAATACTAAAATATTTCATTTGCACAGAAATATTTATTTTTTACCGATTCTATAACCTGACAACTTTTAAAACGGCCATATAAATCATAATATTAATAATTTTAGTTAAAAAACTTAATCTTGAGTAATGCTCCCCACTGCTAGTTCATTTTTTCGGCGCTTCGCAAGCCTTTTTGTAAAAATCATAAAAAATACTAAATATGATCCAAATGTAAATGTTCTAATACTTTTTTCTTTAAAAGAACTGTACATTCACATTCTACCATCAACACTTACATACAAATTGAGGAAATACATATTGTCAAGAAATAATGGAATAAAATTTGAAATTATTGTACGTAAATTATAACTTATGACCCTTCTTAGGAGTAGTAACGAGTTTTTGTACATAACTTCAAGATAAACAACTGGTTTATTATTTAGTGCACTATAATAATATGTTGTTACATTTTAGATAAACTATTTGTTTTTTTGGGGAATTTTGGTTTTCATAAAACGCAAAAATAAAACAATTTTGCAAAGTTTAAAGTATGATCATTGTAGGTAATCAAATAGTACACGTAAACATTCAAAAAATCAACATTGAATAGGCAAGTAAAGTTCTTTAGAAATAATAGTCATATCATACCCATAATTTTTATATTTTTATTTAATTGGGGAAAATAAAAATGTTACCACAGAAATACAATTTCTGTAAAAAATTACATGACAGTCCAAAAATAACGGGCACGTATAATTTTAAACTACATGTGGTTTCTTAGTAAAATCTATTAGCTACAATAAAATGTAAAATATATGAAAATATTCCAAAAATTATAAAACTTATAACAACATAAAGTCAACGTGTGCAAAGTGTGTGAACGGCACATGAAAATTGTGCACATTATAATCATAATAAAGAATATAAAATAATTTTTAGAGTTTTTCTAGGTACAAAAACTTCATAGATAATATATTTGTGAATATAAATATACAAGAATTGTTACATTACAGGCAAAAATAAAGTTTGAAGATCACCTTAATCAAGAACATAAGTTATGCCTCGACTCACTTTTGGGCAGCATGCAAAAAAGGGTATACAACAACATATTTTATAAAATACCCAATGCATCTCAAACATCGTAATTTGTTTTGTTGGATAGACTATTTCATCTCTGAAGACTGACATTTAGTGCACCGGTTATTCTTCAATGATGCGATAAACATCTGCCATATTTCCCACTTCCGACCTCCGCGCTAGGCGGGAATTTAGCGGAACTTTCTTGCTGCACGTTTTAATTTTATTTGCTATGCTTGTAGAATTGCATATACAAATTATTTAAAATCTTAAATGTATAGATCAGAACATTCTGCGTCGATTGGTTCCAATGTTGTCGTGCTTGCTTGATGAGAAACATGTGTTTTATTGATTTTAATGCAAGAGCATAAATTATGCTCCACCTCACTATTCGAGGTGACATTGTGAACAGCATAAATTATGCTCCATCTCACAATCTAGGGAACACATTTTGCAACATCAATAAATTTTAAACACAATATTATTTGTTTTACTTCTAAATAAATATTTCTTCTTGGTATATTTTTCTATACCATTCTAATATTATTTTTTAACTTTGTTTATTTTTGTCAGCACCATGTACGTTTATGGGTGGGTGGGGGTTTATTTTATAAAACGTTTTACGATCGTCATCCTTAACAAAGAAAATAAATCATTAAATAAATAAGGAACGTGCTGAAGAGTAATATTTCAAAATAAATACTAAGGTGTACTAGATATTTATTTCCTCTAAAACAATTATCTAGTTATAATGTTGAGTCCTCCATACGATCAGACGTATCATCTCCCATAGCAGAGTTGTTACGAATTATTCACAACACTTGTCACATTATCGTATGGCCTTTGTGTTGTGAGACAAGCATTGAAAGGTTTTAGAAACTGATTTATGTTTTAAATTTAATATAAAAAAGCTTTATACATTCACAATACATAAAACGTGTTGTTGGTAATTAAATTATTACTAATATTAATGAACTATTATTGAAAATGGAAATTTCTTTTAAAATGTTATTAGTGTTTTTATTATTCCAAGATTTAATAGTTACACACGCACGCACGCACGCACGCACGCACGCACACACACACACACACACACACACACACACACACACACACACACACCCACACACACACCCACACACACACAAATTTATTACATTCTACAACTTCGTTTCGTTTGCAAAAAGCCAACAGTTTTACTAAACGTGTTTATGTTTAACTTAAGTTAATATTTAGATCAGAAGAAAAAGTAAGAATAAAAACTGTATACTCTTCAGGAAATAGTTTTATAGTTTTTACCATGTAATATATTAAACGTAATATATATTCCTTTCCTGGCAAAATAACAGATTTGTATTATGTCAATGTTTAATTTTTATTATTTTATCATGAATTCACTCATGATGATTTGAATTACCGTCTATCGTAAATAATCTAACATTTGTCAAAAAAGCTTGTTTAAGCGTCTTTCAGAGCCATTAATTTGTTCTGGCAATGCATAAATCATCAACAACCAAATAGGTGTTCTTTTTGTATTTGGTCAAATAAGAATGATACATAAAACATGAGGTACCGAAGATATTCAACACTTATCTATTCCATTAGACGTATATTAGAGGTATAGAAGGCAGTAATGTTTGTTTGTGTTATAAAAAAAGCAAAAGGTCCTAACTAATAAACATATTAATGTTTACTAGGTACAAATTAATGTCCATACACCTAATACAATTCTACGTGTATGGGTGGGTGGGCGGGCTAGTACCATTGAAGGTTGGATGGGTTATCATTACTTTACGTGTATAGGGTGTATGGGATACCACTGCACTACAGATCATATTAAGCCCTCCACATGACATAATTACATTACAATATTTGCTATGTTATTTATATACAATATGGTATAAAACATAATGATACAACTAGGCTCTGTGTAGGCAATTCACATACACGGGGAGGAGTCCTGTAGTCAGATTGCCTATCCAGTGCCGTCCCATCTTGAAGGGGAGAAAATGAATAACAGAAACTTTGATTTTGTTCTATCACGGTGGATTCGAATAACATTGATAGTTGTTCTTTATTATGATCTACAAAACAGCATAAAGCAAATTAATTTATGTATACATACGATTGCTTTAAATAATATTATCTAAACATTCTAGGAAAACACCACACAAGAGTTTACGGTATACAGAATGGCACTGGAATATTAATTATAGCTCTTTGTCACATGTTATACTCACTCATCCCAATAGGAACTAATTTTCAAAACTATGTTCAAGTACAATTTACAGTGAGTTCTCTATTTGATTTCAATACATTGTTAACTCTTACCTTATTAATTAGTTTGAGTTTCAATCACTGTTAAAAGGAACTTTTCATCATTGTAAAATTCTAAAATGTCGTATTTATTATTTTAAAATGCATTTCTATTTATTAAACTAATATAAAGTAAAACTAAAATCGATCATGCTACGAATATTTTTTAAATAATATTATTTGAAATACTATTAATAGTAGTCTGATACTTTTTTAAATCCATAACGTCGTTTTTAATATTAAAATAAGTTGATTTTACTAATTTTTAAACGTTCAGAGGCCTTAATTTTTTCCATTTTTCCATATTTTTCAATTCATGTTGATATTTTGCTAATGCGTGTTTATGTGTTGATTAATTTATTCCTAATATCTTTTTAAAATAAAAAAAAATCATATTAACTATATAAAATAGACGAAATTGAATGAGGAAAAATTTTAATTGTTCAGGTTGTTGTAGGAAAGAGATGGTTCAGATTCAGCCACTAGACGTAGCACTAACGCAATCCAGGGAACTTAATGTTTACAGTTTCAACTGCTAGATATTTAAACACATTTAAACACGCGTAGTTTTGTCTATATTATGCCTATATATTCTGTTTTGTTACATACCACCCTGTACTAAAAAATCATTATTTACATTATTATATTATTAAAATTATGTAAGATAATCTACCAAATATTATTAAATAAATAATACTGCTAATACGTTTATTTAACTATCAGTTAAGCCATATCCTAGGAAACATAATAAAAAACAACAATATATCTAAACATTTATTATATCTGACAATTTGTACATTGTTCAATATGAGCCCCCTCCCCTCGCTAAGTAAAGGGATGTCAGCTACTGTAATAACTCTTGTCACCAATAAACTACCTTATCACGTAGCATTATTGTGCCTTGGTTTGAGTGACGTAATTTATTGTGTCTTGGCATAGTGTGACGTTATTACAAACAAATTGTGTTGTTGTGAACGTGAGTCTACCTCCCCTCCTTCTCGCTAAGTAAAGGGATGTCAGCTACTGTAATAACTCTTGTCACCAATAAACTACCTTATCACGTAGCGTTATTGTGCCTTGGTTTGAGTGACGTCATTGTGTTAAGGTGAACGTGAATCTACCTCCCCTCCTCCCCATCAAGTAAAAGGATGTCAGCTACTGTTATGACTCTTGTCGCCAATAAACCACCTCATCATGTAGCATTATTGTGTCTTAGCTTAGTTCGATGTCATTACAAACAAATTGTATTGCTGTGAACATCAGTCCCCCTCCGCTCTCACCGTTAAGTAATGGGATGTCAGCTACTATAATAACTCTTGTCGCCAATAAACCATCTCATCAAGTAGCGTTATTGTGTCTTAGCTTAGTTCGATGTCATTAAAAACAAATTGTGTTGCTGTGAACATCAGTCTCCCTCCACTCCCCCCTTAAGTAAAGGGATGTCAGCTACTATAATAACTCTTGTCGCCAATAAACCACCTCATCATGTAGCATTATTGTGTCTTAGCTTAGTTCGATGTCATTACAAACAAATTGTATTGCTGTGAACATCAGTCCCCCTCCGCTCTCACCGTCAAGTAAAGGGATGTCAGCTACTATAATAACTCTTGTCGCCAATAAACCACCTCATCATGTAGCATTATTGTGTCTTAGCTTAGTTCGATGTCATTACAAACAAATTGTATTGCTGTGAACATCAGTCCCCCTCCGCTCTCACCGTTAAGTAATGGGATGTCAGCTACTATAATAACTCTTGTCGCCAATAAACCACCTCATCATGTAGCATTATTGTGTCTTAGCTTAGTTCGATGTCATTACAAACAAATTGTATTGCTGTGAACATCAGTCCCCCTCCGCTCTCACCGTCAAGTAAAGGGATGTCAGCTACTATAATAACTCTTGTCGCCAATAAACCACCTCATCATGTAGCATTATTGTGTCTTAGCTTAGTTCGATGTCATTACAAACAAATTGTGTTGCTGTGAACATCAGTCCCCTCCACTCCTCCCTTAAGTAAAGGGATGTCAGCTACTATAATAACTCTTGTCGCCAATAAACCACCTCATCATGTAGCATTATTGTGTCTTAGCTTAGTTCGATGTCATTACAAACAAATTGTATTGCTATGAACATCAGTCCCCCTCCGCTCTCACCGTTAAGTAATGGGATGTCAGCTACTATAATAACTCTTGTCGCCAATAAACCACCTCATCATGTAGCATTATTGTGTCTTAGCTTAGTTCGATGTCATTACAAACAAATTGTATTGCTGTGAACATCAGTCCCCCTCCGCTCTCACCGTTAAGTAATGGGATGTCAGCTACTATAATAACTCTTGTCGCCAATAAACCACCTCATCATGTAGCATTATTGTGTCTTAGCTTAGTTCGATGTCATTACAAACAAATTTTGTTGCCGTGAACATCAGTCCCCCTCCACTCCCCCCTTAAGTAAAGGGATGTCAGCTACTGTAATGACTCTTTTCGCCAATAAACCACCTCATCATGTAGCATTATTGTGTCTTAGCTTAGTTCGATGTCATTACAAACAAATTGTATTGCTGTGAACATCAGTCCCCCTCCACTCCCCCCTTAAGTAAAGGGATGTCAGCTACTATAATAACTCTTGTCACCAATAAACCATCTCATCAAGTAGCATTATTGTGTCTTAGCTTAGTTCGATGTCATTAAAAACAAATTGTGTTGTTGTGAACGTGAGTCTACCTCCCCTCCTTCTCGCTAAGTAAAGGGATGTCAGCTACTATAATAACTCTTGTCACCAATAAACCACCTCATCATGTAGCATTATTGTGTCTTAGCTTAGTTCGATGTCATTAAAAACAAATTGTGTTGTTGTGAACGTGAGTCTACCTCCCCTCCTTCTCGCTAAGTAAAGGGATGTCAGCTACTGTAATAACTCTTGTCACCAATAAACTACCTTATCACGTAGCATTATTGTGCCTTGGTTTGAGTGACGTCATTGTGTTATGGTGAACGTGAATCTACCTCCCCTCCTCCCCATCAAGTAAAAGGATGTCAGCTACTGTTATGACTCTTGTTGCCAATAAACTACCTCATCATCTAGCATTATTGTGTCTGGGCTTAGAGCCACCCACGTCATTGCAAACAAATTTTGTTTTTGTGAACGTTAGTCCACCTACCCTCCCCCCGGCAGGTAAAGTGATGTCAGCAACTGTAATGAATCTTGACGCCAATAAACCCACCTCATCATGTAGCATTATTGAACCTTGGTTTGAGTGACGTAATTTATTGTGTCTTGGCATAGTGCGACGTCATTACAATCAAATTGTGTTGCTTTGAACATCAGTCCCCCTCCACTCCCCCCTTAAGTAAAGGGATGTCAGCTACTATAATAACTCTTGTCGCCAATAAACCACCTCATCATGTAGCATTATTGTGTCTTAGCTTAGTTCGATGTCATTACAAACAAATTGTGTTGCTGTGAACATCAGTCCCCCTCCACTCCCCCCTTAAGTAAAGGGATGTCAGCTACTATAATAACTCTTGTCGCCAATAAACCATCTCATCAAGTAGTATTATTGTGTCTTAGCTTAGTTCGATGTCATTACAAACAAATTGTGTAGTTGTGAACGTGAGTCCCCCTCCACTCCCACCGTTAAGTAAAGGGATGTCAGCTACTATAATAACTCTTGTCGCCAATAAACCACCTCATCAAGTAGTATTATTGTGTCTTAGCTTAGTTCGATGTCATTACAAACAAATTGTGTTGCTGTGAACGTGAGTCCCCCTCCACTCCCACCGTTAAGTAAAGGGATGTCAGCTACTGTAATGACTCTTGTCGCCAATAAACCACCTCATCTTGTAGCATTATTGAGCCTTAGCTTGAGTGTGACGTCATTATGTTGTGTTGAACGTATGACATAGTTCCTGGTTGGTTTACTGTAGACACGTATGCATTAGTATGTATCATTCACTTTGTAGTCCAGGTTCTTGTCATGCATCAACTACCAGAAACTGTGTTGGTTTAATATGTTATATTTTATAATGTTTATGTCGGGGAATTTTTCTGTGTAACTTATCTTGAATAAAATAACCTACACCACATATATATTCGTTAAATGAAATATGTCTGCACAAATGTATTAGTAAATAAAAAAATTAAACAAATTATGTCGTTAAAGTTTGTGGTTGTTGAAGGTTGTTTACAATAATATTAGCTAAATAACTAAGTACTGAACACTTAACATTTATAAGCGAAATTTTTAATATTTATATATAACATTAAAAAATATACTATATATGCTACTGAACAAATTTATAAGTGCTTATAAATTAAGTGCTCAGTAGACATTTAATTTCAACATTATTGTATTCTAAAAACACAATCATTATTGACGTAATTTGTTTTATTTTTCTCTGACTAATGAATTTGTGCAGACAAATATCTTGTTACTAATGGCGTTACCACGAACAGAGCCGTGTTAAATTGAAACTGCTCCAATCAGCTGTCTAGGAAATCAAGTCTGGTTAAGTGATTGCGTCGTGCTGTACACATGAAGTGCGCAATAAATATTATTACTATGTGGCTGAGATAGATTAGGTCTATCACATTCATCAGGAGTAATTGGACTTGATATTTTAGGATTGTCATATGACTGTAAAATAAATATAAATTCACTTTATATCATGAAACGAGTATTGGCTAATTGTGAGTGTTACACTAAATTTACTTTGTAATGTTTGGGATAAAACTATTTTATTACGTACGTTGATTTAGGAGTGTGTTTTTAATATCAAATATTTCATCAAGTATAAATAATTAATAATGTCCTGCAATTATTTAACTTTGTTAGTTATAACAATCATAAATAAATTAATTGCAATTTTAATTTCACTTCGATTTTTCATACTCGATTTTTAAATTAGAGATTAATTCAAACTATGATCACATAGTTACTGACTACCTATTGCGTTTTTTTACTTAGGGGGGATATTAGCTGTCATTAAAAATTAGAGAAGGGGAGTGGTTAATACATTTGAAATTAACTCTGAAACAGGAGCCGTTTATTTTTACATTTAAGTTTACATTTATTTTTAACTTAAACACATATATGTTATTATGTTAATACCTACGTTTTCGTTTTTTTCAGTATTCTTGTAATTTTAGTAAGATAAAATCCATATGATATAAATAAAGACTCAGAACGAGGGAGGCCCATAAGTAGTTTTTAGTAGGAGTTCGTTCCTAAAACACTTGTGCAACTGACTTTTGGCCCACCTTTATAAATACTGTATAAAATATTCAAACCACCCTAAATTCCACCGTTCCATCACGGTTTGTATGTATTGTTTGTATATTGCTGTATGTATTGTATGTTTATTGTTGGATGTATTCAATAAATAAACATAAATAAATAAAAAAATAAATAATTATGTATTATATATATATATATTATTACATATATTGGTAATATATGTATATATTATTATTATATATATTGGTGTATGTATTGTATGCATATTATTGTATGTACGTTCAAATAATTTACTTTGCAAAATATATGTTTTAAAATATCATTAGACATTAGACATTATTTATTCTGAATAAAATACAAAAAGATGTATATCTCATTCATCATTACAGATAAACTTAAAATAAATAAACAACTAGTGTTAAAATAATATATACACATGACAAAGTAACAAAGAACAATGTAAATCTGTTGTTTTCGGGTCAAGTAGACAGGAATTCCTGTAAACTATAAAATTCCTTGCTGATCAAATAATTCCTGACAGATTTCTTGAATCCAGCCCCTTTTAAACTTTTAATTTCAGCAGGGAGTTTGTTATAAAAAACAGGTCCAGTAAAAGATACTCCCCTTTCAGAGAGTGTCAGGCGATGTTGGGGAGTGCGGATATCGTCACCATGCCTGGTCGGATACCTGTGGTTTGCGCCGACAACTGGGAGATCATCAGCATTATATATCGTGGTCATGATTACCCTGAATATGAAAATGGAGGGAAGGGTAAGCAGATTAAGGAGTCGGAAAATTCCTCTACACGAATGCAGTGGAGGTAGTCCTTTCAAGATTCGGACAGCACGTTTTTGCGCCAAGAAAACCTTCAAAGCATGTGGAGACCCACCTCACACTTCAATTCCGTACGTCATGACAGAGGAGAAACATCCATAATAAACCATAATCAAGGCATTTAAATCTATGAGAGGATATAAGGTTCTGAGTGCATAACTGACTCGACTCAGCTTACTGCACAGTTGAGATATGTGAGAAGACCATGATAAACCACTGTCCACGGTCAGACCTAGAATCTTGACCGAAGAACATTCTTTTATTTCAAACTGTTCCAAAGATATATGCTGAGGATTTTTATTTTTGGTCAGAAACTGAATAAAAACTGTTTTCTCTGAGTTCAATAAAAGATTGTTAACTGATAACCAATGTTGAAGAATTTCCATAGATTCTGTGACTCTATATTGCAGATCAGTTTGAGGACCCCCAAACAGCAGCGTTGTGTCATCCGCATAAAGTATAGATTTGGCCAAAGGAATATGTGAAACAAGATCATTTATATAAATGATGAAGAGCAAGGGCCCTAAAATGCTACCCTGGGGTACCCCATACCTGCATTCGACATATTCAGAACGGCTTCCTAAAATCTCCACGAATTGTCTCCGGCCTGCAAGGTATGACTTGAACCAGGAGAGAGCAACTCCACGCACTCCACACATCTCCAATTTCTCACCAAGGATGTTGTGATCAACCCGATCGAAAGCCTTTGAAAGGTCGCAAAATACTCCCAAGGCTGGATCACGCTGTTCCAGCTGTGATACTACATCATTTATAAAATCAACAGCTGCTTGAGTGGTTGAACGATTTGGCCTAAAACCATACTGGTTATCTATAAGGATGTTATTTTTCTCCAGATGATCCAACAACCTTTTATAGGCAACTTTTTCTAATACCTTTGAAAGCGTGCACAAAATAGAAATAGGTCGATAATTATTGACATCACCTTTGTCCCCCTTCTTAAAAATAGGGACAACCTTAGAAGTCTTATAGATGTTGGGAAAAATGCCTGAGGAAAGTGAAACGTTAAAGAGGTGTATTAGGGGTTCAAGAAGGCCCTGGTAAATATTTTTGATGAGAAAACTGGATATTTCATCTGTTCCTGAAGACTTCTTAGATTTTAGGGACATGATAGCTTGTTCGACTTCAACTTTATTGACAGGAGCAAAAAATAAAGAACCGCTTAGTGGAAGTTTTTGAGCCAGATTACACGGAACATTAGACTGAAAATTTGAATGAGATGAAATATTTGTGCATGAAATATTTGAGAAATGACTATTAAAAAGATTAACCACTTTAGATAATGACTGAATAGAGTCTCCCTGGTGTTTTAAGGCTGGAAAAGAAGCATTAAGATCGGTCTCACGTGTCTCTCTACGCACAACACTCCAGATTGCCTGCTGCAAGCAATCGGAGCTCTGCACTTCACGAGAAATTGTTGCACGCTTCTCCTCGAGTAAACGCTTACGAAAGAGTTTTTGCCTTTCCTTCAACAATTCTTTTAGCGCTGGATCATTTGAATCACGGGCCATAATCCCCAAATCGACATTCCGATTGGCAAAATCCTTTAAACTAGAGCTTAATTTGTGTTTCTTTTTGCCGCCAGGTTTTTTTCTGGACTGTTTTGAGAGGAAATGCATTTTCAAAATGTGATTGAACAATTCCAGAAAAAGATTCAAATTTGTTGTCGACACCTTCAATTTTGTTTAAGAAACTCCAGTCTACCTTAGACAAAAAATTGTTAAAATTAATAATATTTTGTTTTGAGAACACTCTTTTTGTTACTGTACAGGAAGTTTCTTTACATTGGTAGTTCATTCTTATCAGTTGTGAATCATGATCAGACATTGTATTGAAGAAGGAATTACAGGAAACTGTTGCAGGGTCTAAGTTTGTTACAACATTATCAAGAAGTGACTTACTATTTGCTGTAACTCTCGTGGCACTATTCACTAATTCACGGAGATTGAAAGACATTAGTATATTTCTTATCTTTATAACGCTAAGGTCAACAGAATCTAAAAAGTTTACTTTCCAATCTCCAAAAATTAAAATTAATTCATTCTCCTTCTATACACTATAAATAAGATTTTCTAACCTTTCAATAAACTCCTGAACATTGTTATGTGGAGCTCTATACAAACAAATGAGCACAAACTTTAAGTTGGATTTTTGATGGTCTAAACTATGTACAAGCTTAATATTTACAATAGAAAATTCAAAACAATCTTCGTTGCAAAACTTTTTAACCAGATCATTCCTACTGCTTGTTGCAAAAAATTCAACTGAACTGTTATTATTGTAAAATATGGAAACACCACCTCCCGAACTCGAACCACGACAAAACTTCGATATGCAAGTGAAATCTGGAATTATCAGAGGTTCATCCTCGTGAAGCCAGTGTTCTGTAAGACAGAGAATGTCAGGTGGCTGGTTCCACGAGGCACGAAGCTGGTCTATTTTATATCGAGCACTCCTTATATTCAAGTGATATATAGTAAATGTGTTGCCATAATTTAGATCGTCTGGCTCAAGTGTAGGAGGCGGGGTTCCCCTAAAAAAACATTGTCATGGGAGGATTGTGTGACTGACGGCAAAGGTGGGAAATTATCCATAGAAAGGAAAGAACAAGGAAGAACAGTTTCATCTGTAGTTAGCCAGGGTGAACAGTCATGGACAGAAACTCGGGCAGAATTGTTCAAGGGTGACACATCAGGATAGGGCTCAATAAAAGAGGTTTCAATGCTCTGAACCTGATCTGGAACACTGTTTTCTGCGACCGAAACACGCTTCACATTTCCACCATCACATGTTGAAGCAGCAGTACCAACTGGAGGGGGCAGCGAGATGGACGGCCGTCGGTGAGTCTGTCTGATGAACTTCACGAAGCGATCTGCTAGCAGTTCTTTACCTCGCCGGCTGTAGTGGAGACCATGCTTGGTAAAGTGGGACCTCGACAGCGTACTACTGACATCTTCATAGAATAAGTTGTGTTTTCCTTTGTAATCCCTTACCATTTTAGATAAAGTGCAGTTCATAAAAAATATATTATTATTGTGGGGTCATCATAACGATATGGCACGCTATTCACTAAGATGTTAGTTTTCAGTTTCAGTGAAAGAAGTGAACGCATTCCCTGTGAAACAGTCAGTTGAGCTGGTTCATTGTAGTTTAAATCGTTGGTACCAGCTAAGATGATAATAAAATCTTCCTCGGAAAAATCTTTGACCATGCTAAGTCCTTCCCGAAGAATATGCTTGATTTTAGCCCCAGGTTTGCTATACACGAAGACATCGTAATCTTCCTCCAACTCCCTCAAGTATCTACCAAACTCCTTCCCATGGCTGTCCGCCAGTATAGTAAGCCTCTTCTTTTTAGCCGTAGTAGACGCAGGCTTTTTAATTTGGTATTTTATTTTTGGAGGATGAGGTGATCCTGATCTATGGACCTGGGCTTGGACTTGGAATCTATGACCAGCACATGAAGATGGTGGCGAATGATCCGTGGCAAACACTGAAAATCTATTATTTACTTTAATTGCATTAGATTGCTCAGTGTTGGTTCCAGATTTCATTGTCTTTTTGGGTGTTACGAATTCCCTGTCTTCAGTTGATCCAAACGACAGCAACAGTTTAGAATTATTTTTTTTCTTTTTCATAAAAATCGTTATTTTCAGATTGAAGTAAATTTATGATAGCATTTTTGTTTTGTATATCATCCCTTAGTTGATTTTGTGTTACTTCCAGGTTTTCAATTTGCAGTTTTAGAAACTTAATTTCTTCTTCTGCCTTTTCTTCATAAATCAAAGAGTCTTCAAAACTTTCTTTTCTTTTATTTTTTTCAGTTTCCAAAACTTTAGTCAGAAGCATATTTTCCTTCGTCAGTTCAGAGAGATTATGTTTCAAGTCATTATTAACAGTGATCGAAGCATCTAATTTATTTAAGACACTAGTAATTTCTGGAATCAAGTCGACAATGGCATCACTTGTATATTTGTCCGAAATCGCTGAGAGTGTTCCACGAAAACTCACAGCAAAGTCGATTACCATGTTGTTAACAAGGTCACTTCTTATATTATTAAGACCTTTCTCTGCTTCACGCATTAGATTTCCGCGACCACGGCGTGTCAAAGGACCAGTCATTTCTACAGTCCCTGTATAACTTGAAACGCAAATTTGCAATACAGTTTTGTAATGCGGGACTTGTATACTAAAACATGAAGGCACAATGGATCAGTCCATATGCCACGGTCAGATCTGCTTCAGATCAATCGGGCGCCGCAGGATAGCGTGGGCGTGTACTTCTTGCAGCTCACCAATTCCCACACGATTTACCGCCGTGCTAGCTAGATCCCGCCAATGGTTGCAAGCCTGGCGCTGAAATGCGCATGCGCGAACTTTAAGTTGAATTTAACGAGAAACTTGTGTAAAAACGTTGATTGTATGCTAACCTAACTTATTCCTGAAGCCACAAAATGCACTATGTACTGGAAAACATGTATGTCCAAACCAAAATTCAAGAACTGAAAATTAAGTTCCGCTATTGTAAATGTATAAAAGTTCATCACTTACTAAATAATTGTTGAAGTATTGCCAAATCATTGGAAAAATCTGAGACACATAAATTAGTAAACAGTTCCCGGCAGGACAGGCCTACCAACCTCATGATACATACACCTTTAAACATTTCACAAAAAAAGTTTATTGAAAATATCGATAGCCAAAGTAAACATAAATAAGAAAATTAAGAAACAGCAAATGTCTGTGCAATATGTTTTGCTACAAAATAACAATTTTACGAACGAATTTTTATGTTATTATCTATGTGATAATAATACATTTTAATCTGCTGGTATTATACATTTAATAACATATGTAACTGATTTTTAACTAGCTTTAAATATGTTTGGTACATTACTAAGAAAGAAAATACTACAACAATAATGGTATATGAGGTAAGAACAAATTAGTTAGTAAAAATTCCTTTTTTCTGCTTAACGGTCAAAATAAATGAACTACGCAGATCCAGAAATAAACATATGGTCAGTTTAATATATATTTTAATGGACACCTATATGTATCTCATTAGTCTATTACTTCATTGGATTGTTTACGTGAAAAATCAAACAAAACAAAGATATTAAAATGGTATGGTAAAAGTAATTAGTGAAGTTTTAAAAGTCACGTTGGCAATATCCAGCATCTGTTTCTCCATTACAACCCCTTCCAGTGGAGCCAACCGGAAGTAATTACCTGGAGAGCTGGAGGAAGATTCTTCAGAGAGTTAATATTTTTATTATATTTACAGTCGGCACTGGTGACTCAATGCTTTAGGCCAGCTACTTAGGGACGAAGTGTTTGGGATATTGTAAGCGATAGGTCCTCCTAAAACCGACAAGGCGTATATGCTCAAAGGTTGCCATTCAGGTGTACACTACAAAAATAAGTCTGTGGTGTCTATGTTGGATGGTAGTCAAGGTTCAGATATTGTGTAGGGAAGAAAACTGAGTGTCAGACTTGTCAGTTAGATGACAATCAGTCCAATACTAACTGGTTCGGATTCTACGTAAAGTTATAGGTCCCATAGTTGCCATGGCTATTGGACTTTTAATAAATAGTCCTTTCTGAGCTAAGTCGAACTCAGATAGTAACAATAACTACACTCGTTAATCCACAGTCATCACACTCATATTCGCCTATATCTCTACGATCAGCGTCATAGAAATGAATAATGAATCTTTTACTGTACATTATCACATAGCAATTCACTTAGTTACGGGAATCTCTTATACCTTTGATTAATATACAACTTGAGATAAAATGACTTTAATAATCGTATTATATCATAGCATATCAAAACTCAACATTACGCCATTTGTATACCACTGTGCTTGTTTGAGAGGTTGTGTAGGAAGTCATATCATTCTATAAGCATGATTTTAAATACAGTACAACAAATATGTATCAATAAGTGAAAATTATAGTCTAAATGGACTTCATCTTTGAGAGAATAATACAACCATAATGTAATTTGTGTTAGTTATAACAGTGGTAGAATCCCAAATCAAGCAATGAGGGAAGTGTTCTGTTGGAAAAAATGTATGAACATCAAAAGCCAACACTTTGTAACATTTGTCTCAAAATCTGAGAATTTATTTATTTATTTATTTTTGTTGTATTCCCACTTCTTATACATGTATATCTTCATAGACAACCAGTTTGTATAGAAGGTCGATATATTGACTTACCATTTGATTTAACCCTTAGTTAAAATAAAAAAATTCAAAAATAATCTTTTAATTTCCTAGTATTTCAAATAAAACTTAACATTATTATTTGTAAGGAGGAAATCTCTAATATTTTTCTTGATTTACTGTTTTTTACTGTTTGTTCATTTATTGAATGTTTAGTTAGTAATGTATTATATTTAGTATTTTCATTTAAGGGACTTTATTGTTCGATTGTGCGTTGTCATTACTAATTCATATGGTTAGACTGACATGATAGTATTGTGATAGTAAAAATGATAGTATTTCTTTTCCATTACAACATTTTGAGCAGTTATTGCGTTTTGTTTGGCAAACACAAAGCAAACTTTTTTATGTAGTCTACAATTAGCTTTATACCCCGTAACGAACAAGCTGATACGTTTGTGGGTGGGTCAGTAGTACCTCTGTACGTGTATGGGTGGGTCAGTAGTACCTCTGTACGTGTGTGGGTGGTTCAGTAGTACCTATGTACGTGTGTGGGTGGTTCAGTAGTACCTCTATACTTGTATCGATGGGTCATTAGTACCTCTGTACGTGCGTGGGTGTGTGGTTACAAACATTTACTACGACTATAGTGTATTGTACAGTTTCTATATACCCCTATAAGTAAATACTTTTAAATACTGTAATACTGCAGTGGCAGTATTAAGACGACATACCATAGAACCTATCGCCTACAATCTCCACAACACTTTCTCCCCCCAAGTAGCTGGGTTATAGCACTACGCCACCAGTGCCGGAATAACGGTTAATGTTGTGAATATTTTAATTTCGTGTGTTAAAAAAAAACGCAAAATTTAAACTTGTGCAAAACTCCTGCTGTCCTAAACTATTATTTTTTTACCTTAATTACTCCACTTACATAAAGAGTCCACTATATGCAAGGAATAAGTGATGTGTAGACCACATAAGATGAGTAAAATAAGAGGTAAAAAGACCCATCAAAGTTCTACCACACAGATGGAAATTTTCAAATATCATAATAATACTATGTACATGTACTATGTAATAATAATACAGTAGTACCTCTGTACGTGTATGGGTGGGTCAGTAGTACCTCTGTACTTGTATGGATGGGTGAGTTGTTTAGTAACACTGTATGTGTGATATTTCGACCGTCACGAGGTCAGTCATGCGTGAATCAATAATTCCCAGCAGTCGACATTGTAACAATTCCAACCAACACCTCCATTCTGTCATTTACATACTGTGTGTGATGGGTTGTATTACAACGTTAATAACAAACAGTTGCCTAGCAAAATCTGTATTTTTCTCTCTCCAGCTGTTGATTCCATCCAAGAAAAACAAAGATAAATCTAACCCCTCCCAGGGATTTATCCATTCATTCTCATCCATTTATTCATTCTTCACTCTTTTATAACATTCTTAACGTTTAGATTTATAAAACGAGAGGTTTCTTATGAATAAAATCAACCAAACATTTTACATAGTAATAATGTTTTACATTTATCTATCACATAATTAAAATATAATACACTTGTCATATGAATAATGCATAAAATATTGAACATTGAATTTTGTGTAATAAACCTGTACTTCATAAATGTCAGATGATCCATAGTCTTAAATGCCTTCAAACACTAAAAACTATCCATTGGAAAATACATTAAGAAAAACGCTAAACAGTACGGAAAAACATTAAAAGAACTAGGTGAATTCACGTCAGTTTGTTTGTGAATACAAAATGTTTTTAAAATATGTTTCAAAGTAAATTTAACATTATTTTTTAGTATTCTAAACAGTCTGCTTAATGTCCCTTATAGTTTTTAATAAATTAACAGCATCAAATTTAATTAGAACTACACATTTTTGTTATTATAAGAAAATTTAAAATGCAATTATATTTTGCTGCAGAAAATGGATCCAAGAGATTAGTTGTTAGCTTATATGGGAATTATATTAATAATTTTTGCTGGAATTTTAGTTCACTCTTAATATCTTATTAGACATAATTTTTGATCAATTTTCTTAAGTTTACTTAACTTATTCCAAAATTTGATCAAGTATTTCAGTTTGTAAAATGTATATTTTTGTAAACATAGAGTACATTTTAAAGGCCCATATGGTTATCTGAATGATGCTGACGTAAAATTCCATCTCAAACTAAATAAAAAAAAAAAAAAACAAAAAACAGAAACATTACTGTGACTATATATTTGATTAGCTAATCTCTTTCGAGCTTCTAAAAATATATCGGTATAAAAAAAACTCGCATCTTTCTTTGATCTTGGTTGAGAGAGCGTGACTGGGAAATGGCTAGTAAATTACTTTGTAATTCTCCTTCCTCTTAAAAAGTATCTCAAACTTATTGTTTGTAAAAAACTGAAATATTTCATTTTTTAAATAAACTTGGCTAACATAATTATATATTGTAGTTTGAAGAATTTTATTTTATTTTTCAATCCTATCAGATATAGGAGAATTCAAAAGTTGTAGCTTCTTGGATATGAATAATTAATGCATACATCTTGAGGGACGAGGGTACATTATTTTTTAATTTTTTTCCACGGAAATACTATTTGAGGTTTGTGATGGTTTTTAATCTTATATGGATAATTTTGAGTTGAAATCGTACCTTAACAAGTAACGTAGCCAAGAGCAACATAATTTATTTATTTATACGTGTACATTCTGTACTCTACATAATATATATACATAAAAACATAAATAGAAGCCGGAACTACGTTAAGCATATCAGCCAATACAAATTATAATTCCTTTTTTGAAACTGAAAATTTATTTGATAGTAATTTATTTATTTAGTGAACCTCAGATCAAGTCTTACATTACTGCATTGTTTCATATATCACACACAAATAATATTATTATATTTGTGTTATTACAATTATATTATTGTGTTATTATAATAATATTTTATTATTATATATACATATATTATATAATATTATATTATTATATGTATAATAATATAATATTATATTAGTATAATATTATTATTTTATCCTTTAAATCATTAACATTTTAGTAAATTTTATAGGACAACAAACTAAATTGGGAATTTATTTGAATTTTTCAATTTTTTATTTATTCATAAGACGCCGATCGTCAAGATATGGGAGAATATGGATTTCGAATGAGTGTGATGAGTGTAGATGAGCGAATGTAGTCATAGTTACAAACTAAGGCCGACTATTCCTTAGAAAGTGTCATTAATAGCCCAATGACAAATGAACAGCCGGTGATTATCAGCTGATCATTCTCAAAATGATTTGACTCTGATTGGGATCGAACTGAGAACCTTTAGCACATGAACCTGGGATTGACATTAGGCTAATTCATGAATTCAAATTAGGCTAACTTTTACTAAAGTTTTATGAGTCACAATATCTTTAATGTTTGCTGTTTTGATATATATATATATATATATTTGTCCTAAATGCTTCAGTTTTAGTTATTACGTTTTTTATATTTAACAACCTCTTTTTATATTTCTTCAGTTCAAAATCGACTAAATTTTAAATACGGTATTTAATTTAATGTTTGGAAAATGTTTATTTTAGAAAATACAAAATAATTAATCAAGTTATGAAGTGTTTCTCTCTAAAACTGTAATCCATCCGTTCTAAATATTTTAAAATTAAACAGTTTATGTAACTAATATAAAGATTTCTGTTAATATTTAAAATCCTGAATAAAACTTTATCAAAATTATTTCCATAAATTCTTGATCCCGAAGAATTCGTTTTGACAGCAACAATTTATTTTCATCATATGTCGCTACCCAGTCACATTTTACTTTGTTTGATTACAATTTACAAATATTAACTATTAGTGAAAAAAGTAGTTGGAAATATAAAGGTCGACTTTTTATTGGATTGTATCTAAATTAAACCAACTCATATTTGTTTTCTACTTCATTTGGTCACAGTAATACAATTTCAGAAGATGCAATGTGCACAAAAATCAGCTGGTCACACTAGAATTTTTTTCAGCCTGATATTTTTCCTCATTTTTAAATGTAGGCGGGATGGGAAATACTCGAAATGTATTAGAAATTGTACGTTTAGGAGATTGTAGGAACTAAATATATACAAAACATACGGAAGTTTGATTTATACATATATTATAGTTATAGTAATTTTACTAACAATAACAAACAAAAGTATGCAAAATTAAACTGCAAATAAAAAATGCACGCCAAACCTTAGTCTTTGGAGAAACACTAAACAACCATAACTTACCATTTTAATATTAGCTTAAACAACATTTATTTACCAGTTGCAAAGTTTTTTAGGCAGCAGTTTTTTATGAGACTAAGTAGTAGAAACGCCAAATTTCAGCTCTACCCAAAGAGTTATATTACAATTCAATTAGGAAATTACTGAATTCGCATCGTTTACAAAGAAGCCAATTACGAAAGCAGAGCCAAAGACGATGAAATAGTACAAGAATGGTGGTTAGGGATTCATCCCCTAATTAACTGAGGGGTCAAGGGATCAGGAAACTTATGGAAAGGGTAAGGTGGACTTTGCACGTTAAATGTTTTACTAGAACCAACAACCAGCTAGATTTCAAGAAATTCCATCTGTATGTATGTATTCGTATATTATTTCAAATTGAAAAAGCCCTTGTTTTTTTGTTATTCAGAATCGAAATACACATCTACTCAAAATTATTGAACGCATTTTTTATTTTGGTATTTTATTACTTTCAAAATGATTTAGTATTATTTTAATTTTAGTTGTTTATTGTAGCCTATAAGTCTGTTTTTACATATTATTATACACAGCAATATCGTCAATTGAACTGGAAAATGCAGTTGTTACTAGATACAAGAATATTTTGCTCATATCTGGTTTACTTTAATCCAGCTTTCTATCATAAGATTTAATATTAATTGGTGCGTATGTATGCTTCTTTAAGGATATATTAGTATTTTAAACAGATTTGAATGAATTGCTATCAATAATAAGATCTTTAATATTTTTTAAATAAATAATGTTAAAGAATACATTACGTATTAAATTTGTTTATTATAGCTATATCGATTTCAAACGTCCAAATTTAATTATGTTACACTTTGAAGCATCCTTTGAGAATTACTTCTTGATAGCAATTGACGATTTTTAAATTGGTTCTTGTTTTATAATTCCCTCCAGTGCCATATTACATTTCCATTTATAAACATTTTATGTTGCCTTAGTTATGACCATTTTATAGACGTAGTGTTTGGTAAACTTATATTATATTTATAATTTATAGGCAAAATACATAAACTGAAACTTGAATACAAGCCTATATGGTATTATTTACTACTCAGTGGTGAAATGTATGCATGAAACCATGATTTTAACTGCCCTATTGTTGTTGTTCTGTACTGTATAGCTGCCCATAACTCACTCTGTTAAATAATATGCAGAGTGTTGGTTGTTGAGTGTAGTCATTGTTACTAGCTAAGGTTGACGTTCCTTAGCAATAGTGGTTTATTAATATCTCAACAACTAGGGATACTAAGGACACATGAATACTTCGTGGAATTCGAACCACGTAGTATTGGTCTGATTGTTATCTAATGACAAGCCTGATACTCAGTTATCATCTCTACAGAACACAAGGACATGACTTCTATCCAACATGGACACCCCAGGTACGTTTGGTTGTGTCCACGCTAATAGCAACCATTTCGTGGACGTCATGTTGGTATTAAGAGGACCGAGCATAGAACCTATCGCTTACAATCCCTACAACGATTTGTCCCCAAGTAGCTGGGTTACAGCACTGCGCCACTAATGCCTACGATAAATCTTTATATTCAAATCAGCAAATAAAATCCGAAGACATAATTAAAGTGTTTCAAATTAAGTGTATTTTTATAAATATAAACCTCTTAAACAATACGCATAGTATAAAATATACGTATTAAATTTGTTTAAATAAAATAGGTTAATTTATATGTAAAATAGGTGCAAATGAATATAGGCTAATTTTACCACAGACTTTACAAAGCCAACCAAAGTGATAACTGACTAATTCCCGGACGGTGACCTCAACTCCAAATCCCTGCTTAGTATTAGGTAAACTTTAAGTACATAATGAGCTTAATTGTAAAGGATGAGTGCAAGTTAAAGTTAGAATACGACTCTGTCTATACCATTTTGCCATATTACGAATTGCAATGGAAAAAAATACAAGAATTATTATCTAAACACATAATTTAATTTTTAAATCTAATATGTATTTAATCATATTTTTAAATAAATATGATTTTCTGGTTCAAACGCAAACGTGTGTTTGTTCTGAATAAAATATATAGTTTCTCTATATTAATTGATGAGGCATTTTAAGAATGTTATATATTTTTATAAATGGTTTTGGTTTATGTTTAAACTGAAAAAATGGATTTAATTATTTCTAACTTTTATAAACTTATTACAATAGAATAAAAGAAATCAAATGTTAATTAAGTACCATATATTATTTTAATGTTGAACAAAGATATGTTTTTACCAATATTTTTTTTATTAGCACTTAAAATAAATTACTGTTGCACCTGTGATTCAACCTGGTGACAGCCAGTGATCCTTTAGGGTAGCCAATGTTTTATTAACCTCTACCTACCTCATGATGTACTTGGGTAGGCACCGTGATATTTTTAGGTAGCCTCCGTGATGAACTTGGGCAGCCATAAATATTCCACTGAGATAACCCACGCGACCTTATTGGGTAGACCCCGTCATCAAGTTAGGTAGTCACTCATGATCATCTTGGGTAGCGCCCATGATTAACTTCGATAACACCATCAGTGATCTACTTAGATACCACCCACAATCTTTTTTGGTAGCCCCCGTGTTTATCTTAGGTAGTCAGTCGTTCAAAACGATCTTGGGTAGCCCTTCATGATCAACTTGGGTAATTTCCCGTGACCGACTTCATCTACGATCTATTAGGATAGCCACCGACATCATCTTGAGTAAGTCACCTTTAATCATCTTGGGTAGTCTCCATGATCGTCTTGGGCAGCCGCCATGAGTATCTTTGGTAGGCACTCATAAACGTATTGGGTAGCCTCCATCATCATCTTGGGTAGCAACCCATAATCATTTTGGGTAGCCACTGGTATCATCTTGAACAACTCTAAATGGGGTTCGCATTTATAGGTGCAGAAAAAAAACACCCTAGTAAAACACGAATATTTATTATATAATACCTTTAATTATATACACCTACAATAGATAATCCATCTAACAGAAATATTCGTGCCAGTGATCTGGTTAGTTAGCGAGGTTGGCAACCTCAGCTGGTTTAAACAGCATTACATTTACATGGGACTACACTAGCGCTCTACAGTGGACCACAAAAACAGCTGATATTTCGAGACTCAAAATTTAACATTATATGGCAAATCTATTTGTGAATAAAACCAATGATAATACCCCGAGTATTGTTATTTTGGGATCATTAATTTATGTCTATTTTCTTTGCAAATATTGTGAACAGTTTACAATAACGGGAAGTTGATATTAGAGAGCTAAATAATATTTTAATGTTATTTGGTAACTCTATATCCTGAAATATCCCTCTAAATATCTGTTCACGAGAAAACATAAAGTTTACAAACCTTAAGTTAACTTGTTAAACTTTCACCTGCTAAAATGCGTATTAAACTTTAGAATCTAAGCTCTCAAGTTTTACACGTTAGGGAAAGTGAAAACGAAAAAGTTAAATCAAATTAAAACATATATTTTGTGAGTAATAATTTATAATTGTATATAAATGTTTAAATAAATAATTTAGTATATAAATTCAGAAATTTTTATTTTATAGTTACCATGATGTCTCTCGATTCTGTATTATTTGTTTTCAAGCTCTATATGAATATATTTTGTAGCTCCTGTTAGCTAATGTAAAATATATAAACATACACTATAGTGAAATAGTTACTTATTTTATCAGTTTTGAGATAGTCATGACATGTTTATTATAAATGTAAGATTGAACCAAAACAGATTTGTAATCCAGTAGTTGATATTTAAGCTAAATGTTAAAAATAATTTCATGTAGGTCTGGATTATACTTTTTCTCTTATATTAGTTAAACTAGTCAGTTTTATAGTGTATATAACGTTAATATGTCAAGTTAAAAAATCTCTTTACAAAATGAAGGGATCCAATCCCACGCTGATCAAGTCACTCATTACCATGAATCGGAATTACATTTTGACATACCGGACACAGAAACTTGAGGAAATATTTGACAAATATTGGTATTTCTAGAGATGACACTAGTTGTTGGCTTTCTGGTGAAGCCCTAAAGTCTGTCGAATTAACTGAGTGCCTACGAGAAGGAGGATTTTCTGAGTTGCACTCTCAGAGGAAAGAATTATGGCCAGTCTTGGAAAAAAAGACTTTAGAGCTAGTGAAGTCACTCACAATAGGTCCCCATTCTAGTAAAAGGGAAGTACAATAAACCCAAGGTTGTAGAGCAATTTAGGAATGGCCTCATATACCTCCTTTTCCTTAGCAAACTATCTCACAAACTAAGTAATATTCGTCCCATTCAAGTATTCAACAAAGAAAATCAAATAAAAATGTTAACACTATTATTAAAAAATTGTAAGTAGTTAATTTCAGACATTCATTTTATTTCTATTTTTTATTTTAATAATTAGAATATACGTAAAACTCAATTAAGATCATTCTAAAGATTCTATTATGCAGTGAGCTGTTGAAAACATTTATGTAACGTGGAGAAGATGGAACTATGTATAGCCCTCAAACATAATGTTTCTGTCTTTGTGTCCTACTATAACACAAGTACCACAAGAACCTTTTACAGAAGTCCTTCCAGGATCGGTTTGTACTATATGTGTACTTCAGCTGGCTGGCCTAGGTAATTGGGCTTTAACAAAGTACCTTTTAAAAGGTTTAGTTTACCGTAAACAAAAACAAAGACTCTCTCATGCAAACTGACTTTACTCTATCTCTATATGCTCGTTGACTTTTGTACTTCCAGCTCCATTGTGAACTGACTCAGGATGGTAACATACATGGTATACATACAAAACCACTGGTGGGGAAAACTGTCGTACAGTTTCATAAATAATGTGTACGAAAAACTTCCATCTTAAGCTAGTCACATTAATCAACTAGCTCCCTAATGTGTTCTGTTAAAGTGTCTTCTTTTTCCTAACAATTTAACTCATTTCCAAAAGGAAATATAATATTTAAAATGAATCCTATAACATCAAAGAGCATCAAGGAGATCGTCGTTCCAACACTATTTAAATTTCGATCAAAACAACTTTTATTATATCAAAAGCATTTCCCTCTGTTGACGAGTTCTTATCGTCCAAAAAATCAGCTGTATTAGTAACACGAATTTCAGTTTAATAAGTTTTTAATTATTTTTTACTTAGTGAGTATTTATGTATGCATTGATGGTTTATTGAATGATATATTATATTTATACGTTTATAAAGTGCATTGTTAAAATGTCATAATAATCCAATAAAATCACGATTAACATACACACTCATAATAAAAAAACAAAGAAAAACTGTTTTGGAACTGTTAAAATAAAAATACACTGTTAAAATGAAAGAATTATACAAATATAATCATATAAAATGGTTATTTATTAATGACATCTAATTATAAAAAGTATAAATTTAATTACCTAAAAACACCAAAGCGTGGGATCATAAAATTAATTGGGTCCAAAGTCTCACGTTCACCCTACGTACCACAACATCCTCTCATATCTGCTGACGTCACAGCCAATCCAAGCCACATTGCTGCTACATGATCATGTGGCTCGACTGGTCATGGGCCAATCTGGAATATTATGTGTTTGAGGTTTAGTGAATAATGAGGCTAAAATTGTTATACTTTAATCCTTAGGTACTTACAATACAGTACGCCATTATATTGTTATCAGATAATCTTCTCTAATACAAGTTGTATTATTTTTTGTTTTAAATGAAAATACAAGTACACCACAGTTACTACCATTAGAATAGTGACAATTTTCATTTTAATAATTGTTAACCACTGTAGGTGTATGGGTAGGTGGGTGGGTCAGTACCACTGTAGGTGTTTGGGCGGGCGAGTGGCTTAATACCACTGTAGGGTATGGGTGGGTTAGTCAATACCACTGAAGGGGTATGGGTGGGTGGAAAAAGTAAAAAATTTGGAGAAAAATTTAAAATTTTGAGAAAATAATTTAATTTTGATAACATTTAAAAATTTTGAGGAAAATTTAGAACATTTTAAGAAAAGTTTAAAATTCAAAAATTTGGAACATTATGAACAGTTTACAATTTTGAGAAAAGATGAAAAATGTGAGAAATTTTGAAAATTTTAAGAAAGTATAAAATTTTGAGGAAAGTATAAAATTTTAAAGAAAGATTAAAATTTAGAGAAAATTTGAAAACTGAGAAAGTTACAACATTTTAAGAAAGGTTTAAAAATGTGAGAAAATTTGAAAATTTTGAGATAAGAGAATAATACTTGATTCAAGACATTCTTAACGAGCAAAATCTCTTAATCTACATTAAAATTTTGTGTTTAGTAATTATCAGCAACAGATAACTGGGATTGATTAGAACATTATTGTCCACGTCAATGATAACGGTCATAAATATATGCTCACTAATAACCCTTCAATGATACAATCAAAACGCTTAGCATTTTAAAAAAATATATAATTAAGCATATAATCATTGAAAAAAAGTTTGCAACTTCTTTATTTTTTGTATAGAAATTAAGCTAGCCTTGAAAACAAGTGTAATGTATATATTTCCTCTTGGCAGTTGCAAGATTTGAAAATCGGAATATTTTATATGTTATTATCCATTTGAAAAGTTGATAAATAGTTAAAAACTAAAAAAAGTTTCTTCAGTTAAATCAATAGCCTACTTACACTTGAGGTTCCTTTCAAAGTTCATTCTATCTCTGTTCTCACGTAAAGGTTAAGTTAGCTGTGATGGATGCTTGCGCCTCCTGTTTCTTATCAGTTTCAAGGGCTTGTAAACAAGACATTCACGTACTGTCAGATAAAACAATAAATTATGCAATAATTTCAAATCATCGTTAGTTATATCCCACAGTTCAAGATTTTTGTACTTAAGGATTACAGAAAAAAATTGAAATAGCTATTCTGGTCATAGAATGTCATCATTGTTTTAATTATGAAGGTTTTACTAAATAGATTAATTCACATTAATTGGAGTCTAGGAATAGTGAGCCCTTCAGTAAGGCAACAATTAGATGACTGAATAATAGATATCCATAAAAAGCCTCATTCTCACTTTCAAATATATCCCATAGTGTTCAGTGCAGTAGTTAAGAGACATTTAGCTAAATATTCCACAGAAAGTTACTAGTAACAAAGTATTAATTAAAGAAAGCACGACTTTTGAGTAGTTTAATTATAAGAGTCTGCAGACGCTGTCGGCCATGTTTATTTTAATCCCATCAGAACAATGTTATTTAGATATCCATATAGTTTCGTTGTAATTTATTGACCAAAAGTTGTGTATGAGGTTCATTTTAAACGTTATCATACTGCCTATTATTGGGTTTGCTTTTCATATTTTGAATACGTACGCCTAGTTTTGAAAAATAGGTGAAAATAAAACCTTAAATCTAACTATTTTCTTCTATAAAACTAATTAGGATCTCGCAAATCACTTCCAACATGCAATTTCATCTTATCAACGATACAATTTTTTTGTGAAAAAACCGTTTAAAAATAATTGTTTGGTTTGAATACACGTTACCGTATATCCGGTTCGAAAATAAAATTGTTCTTATGAGACTTAAAACCAACATGGCCGACAGCCTCTACAGACTCTTAATGTATAACATTAAAATTAACTATACCAGTTTATGGAAAACGAAAAAGTGTTATAACAAATATCGACCCACATATAGGAGAGCCATTGCCTTTAGGACTTTCATAACTTAACAATAGATGTTCTAACCTGGGTTCTCATCTCAAGAGGTGCTCCATCGCTGAGGCTGGCCGTGCTGAGGACTCTTGTGCTGATTGTATTACGTCTGTTGCCACTTTGTGTAACTGTCAACCAATAATCTGGTAGTTTGGTTTTTGTTTATTTCTTTATTGAATTTTTGGCTGGACGGTCTTTAAATGAGTTATATAACTCGAAATTTTGTGTAGTTGTAACTATCTTTAAAAGGAACTGAATAAAAAGATTCAATTATTTATTGGAGAGTAGTTAGAAGTTTAAACAATATTTTTTGTAAATATTAGGCCAGTAAGAATGTAATGAATATGGAATTAGGGTTTATGTTGAATAAATATAGATAACTGCAGTGAAATTCACATTATGTATGATGACGTATCAACTGCCCTCTCAACGAAGTCAAGTCTAATAAGCATTAAATATTTGTGTATTATAGAATCACTAATGTTTTTATAATTTTTTTATTAAAAGTAAACTTATTGGCTTTTTTGACAAGAAAAATATATCCATTATTTCGGCTTTAGAACTGTTACTCTTTACAGCACTTCTATCCTACAAAAATAAAATTTTACGATCCAACTGGTTTTCCAAATCTGCCCTTTTCTAGATCACCTTATGAATATATTAATTAATCTCTATTTATTAGGTTTTTATTCATAAGTTTGAATTTATAATGTTTTCAAATTATTATTAGAATGTTTCTAAAAACACGACAGTAAGCAAAAATACATTGTAGTGTTCACTTCAACAATAAAAAATGTTTCGTATTCAGATGGTAAATTTAATTTAAACATAATCTAATGTCTGATTAAGGTAGAAAAGACCTTAACTAAAAGTTTTCATTACTACCCCAAGAGACCAAAGAGGATCAGTTGTAGTAATACATACGCGAAATTATTCATCGAACGAGCCTTTGTACTTTGAGGGGATTTAACATATTGGACCTTGATTATCAAACCGAAATGTAATCCTGAGCCATGTATCCTGGATAATCTTCCTTTATGTTACAAATAACCTAAAAGAACAAAATCCTGTTTTATCTCGTATTAGAAATAAATTATGAATTGAATGCAGTTTCCATAAATATTTTCTATATTTTGGGATTTTTGTCAATACACTTTTTTTTTAACTGTTATTATTAATTTTGTGTCTTTTAGTTAATATTTACCAATCTTAAAATGTATGGATACCTAAATGTTCTCTTTTTAGACAAACATCAATATAATTTGTTGTTTTGATCTTGTATACTTAAGTAGCAAGTTTTATTTTACATTAACTTGTAAACTTGTGCAATGTTCAATGTGTGTAAATCATAGGTTAGGGTAATTAGAAGCTCTGTTATCTCAACAATGTCACTTTGAATCTTGGTATAATACGTTGAGAAATATCCCTTACAAATAACATTAAAAACAGTAACTTATTTTTTTCTATTATGTATTAGATAAATTTAATTTCAAATAAAACTTACATTTTATTTTATACGTTTTTCCTAATTTCAGTCTGCAAGTATAATAAGGATTTGACCAGAGAGGGCTTCGGAGTTATTGCAAATTAACTGCGTTTTGGATTAGTGACCCGAAAGTGATCCAATCCTTGCACGCATCCTACTTGCCCGGTCACTATTGTGGTTCAAACGTCACCTTTAGAAGTTGGTCCTAAGTTTGGTAGTACTTCATTAATTATCCTTTAGTAATCAATTTATGAACTTATATTGCTTTAGATAATTATGGATGAAACAGAAGAAATAATGCAACAATAATAACGTGACGAATATAATAGTAACGTACCTTTGTTGTCTTCATATTCAAAATCCTATTTAATGAATTACAAGTTTGACAACGTACAGTGGATGTGACCATAGAGTTCTTGCTCCGAAACCGGTATTCCAATAAATAGGATTTTGTAGATGAAGACGACAAAGGTACGTTAACCTTATTATTTATCATGTATATCAGCTCAGGAGGCTTTAACAGTGGATAAATAACAAGTTATACAATCTACTTGCCCATCCAAACATCTACAAACCCATGCCTTTGATGTCTTCCCCGAAAAACAGTTTCCCTCGCTAATAATATATATCATAACCTCACTTTTCCCATTAAAATCGTTCGATTAAAATTTAATTTAGTTCTCCGTTTACCAAATTTAAAATAATCGTGAAGAATTTTTTACGATTTTAAATAGACTTTGACTCCTATTGAGAGGATAGATTGACGTAAAATCATATTACACGATTTTATTAAGTGTTTCTTTGTGGTAGTCATAGTTCAAAAATATGGCTATCAAGAAGACACCTTCGTGATGGTCTCTTACAACCAGAGTAGGGAACTCAGAGAACAGATCAACAGCCAAGAAGTGGACCTGTCTAGTGGGAGGCCAGAGAGGTATCGGGCTGGTAAGTTTGGTCCTCTTGACATTTAGTGGTCTGTGAGATACTAAACCAGGCTGGAAATATCATACGTAACTTCCTCCCGGAAGTTATGAAAAGAGAGCATTGCTCACTCGTATAGCATTAACTATGTATTACTGTACGCACTATGTATAGTGTCCGATACACTCACATAATGCGATACGGATTACATGCTGATTGGCTACAGTACATTTTGTTGGTGGAAGTAGCGTGAAGAGAAAATTCTTTAGTCATGTTGTAATCTTACCATTAAATAACTACTGTTGGACACCATAGTTTCCCATACCAATGATGTACCAGTTGATTGCGTTTGTTTAGCTGTTATACTGTATTTTGTTATTGACAATACTACATTTCATACTTATTGTTGTTGTTGTTAACAAATTTTTAACGTGTTTTTACTAACTTTTTGGTTTTATTTTAGGTTTTACTACTAATCCAACAGCTGTAACGACTTGCGTTTATAAATTCACAAAATTGCAGCTTGACAATTTTGCAGGCATAGTAATTTTTGAATCCACAGTTCTCATTAATAGTTACACATTAATTGTCACTAACAGTGAATTAGCAATAAATAGCACTATTCATATCCAAAAAACATAGGCTTGCTCTACGAATGAAACTTCACTACCAGATTTAAAAAATAGATGAATTTTTGAAATCGTAGTTAACTGTTTGTACAGTTAAAAAATACTCAAAGTATTTGTGTACAATATTTTGAAATGTATAGTAAAGAGTGAAAACTATTTGTTTACAACGGTGACGAGTGGTTAGGAATTTTTTTGTTAAAAATGTCTTTACATTTGTATAATGTAGTACTAATGGTGTGAATATAGGGTTTTGCAACTTTTTAACTTATGCATAGCCAAAAGGCAATGGTTAACTATTCATTACTAATAGTTTTACATACTAAATACGCTAATGGAAAACTGGTTTAGTACGCAAATATATTTCCATAAATATGCTTCGTTTATAGGCCTGTGTCAGTATACAACCTTTCGAATTTTACTTACACTTGCTCTCAACCAGTGGTATCTTATACTGCACATTATAACACACGTATTAAAACAACTACATGCTGTCAAGAATAGAATAGTGACTGCCTCAGCAAGAAATTCAGTGAGTAATGCTCACGTAGTCTTCGTGAAAGTTAGGCAAGTTAAGATAAGTTTCTTAATCAGTCTTCAGGAGGGTGGAGGGGGGAAGAAACCTCAGAGATATAAATTAACCTACGTACTATTGTCACATCGTAGACTCTCCTCCTCCTCCATATCCAACCGATTACTGTATTAACTAATAATTCGTAATAAAGTACTTAAATAAAATCGCATAGTCTAGATTTTAGACTCATTATGTGGAAAAATATATCACGCATTAAATATTTATTGATTTTGTTATTGACGCACTTGAAAAATACTGACAAAAAATTTGTTATTATTTAGTTTAAAACAAAATTTATATTTTAATATGAGTGTAATATTACCACTGTAGAGCAAAGAACCAACTGGGCTGGAACGCGTGATCAAAGTCAGACCACATGCCCGGTGATATAAACTCACATCAGTTGTTGTCAAGTCCTTACAAACTGATCACATCGACTGGTTGATATATTTATGTCCTCCCGACATTATATTATTATACAATAGTATAGTTTAGTATTATCCGTTATTATTACTGTGTGTGTTAGAGAGTTAGAGTTAGAGTTAGAGTAAAAGGGGATATGCAGTTGGTCCAGCCAACCCTTGCAACGAAGCCTGAGGCTTTTTGTGCCAATCCCGGTGCCTAATTGTCGTAAAGCTGGCAATCCTTGACCAGGCCAAGGAGCTTCTTCACTAGATTAGTAATTTCCGACTGTCCCAGAGGTGAGCCTTCAAAAGGTACTCTTCTGCTGGCACCAAGAGCCTCACACTCCCGGACAATGTGTTCTGCCGACTCTTCATCCTACCCACAGAGGCGACAGATGGGATCCTCCGTAAGGAGTCCCGCTGTTCTTAGATGCCTCCGGAATTTACCGTAACCGGTGATGAGTCCCACCACCAACTTCACGTGAAATTTACTCAACCCAAGAAGTTACTTTGTCAGCTTCTGGGAAGGATTTCTGACAAGAAGCTTGCCGAGTCTTTGCCCTGGGAACCACCGCCATATTTCCAGATGTCTGGCGCTGACCCAGTTTTGGTTGCTATTTTGACAGCTGCAGCCGAAACGCCGCAGGCCGGCTCAGGACCAATGAAGGGCTTAATAGCACCTTCCCTAGCCAAGGCATCGGCCTGCACGCTGCCTTCTATTCCCCTATGTCCTGGGATACATTCCAGCAGGACCTGATTTCTTGAACCCAGGATGCTGAGGGACTCCACACATTCCCAGACTAGACCAGATGAAACCTTCCAGGAGTCAAGGGCCCCTAAGGCCGCCTGACTGTCTGAGAGGATATGGATATGTTTCCCGCAAACCTCTATCATAATTTGCGCTGAACGTATGGTGACTTCAGCTTGGAACACGGTGCCATACGCTCCCAGGCTCACGCACGCGTTAGTCCTAGGGTCACCAGTATAGACACCAACTCCAGCTCTGTTGCCTATTCTTGACCCGTCTGTGAACCATACAATTGGGTCGTGAGAAGAAACCGGGCTACTAACAGTGTCCCAGTACTCCCTCGACCCAAAATCCACAGTATGGGGTTGGTGAAAAGATACTTAGTCCCAATGAAGTCAAACCTCATTGAGAGTACCTCATCGTTTACTAGATTGACCACTGAGGAGTGACCTGTACAGGACCCCCTCCAGTGATCAGTCAGTTGAGGCCTATAGGCCTTTTCCTCTGATTGCCAGGAGTGCTTCTCCTGGCTATCTTCATCCTATTCAGAGCCTCAGCCATCCGATCGAGCTGATCAGAGCCTGGGCTCCGAGAAGGATGTTTTCGGGGTCAGAGAGCGACATGCCCCCCTCCACCGAACCCATGACCCGAGCAGAGGGGACTTCAGACTGGCCTACTTGGCTACCTTCGTTCCCCGTGCCAAGGTCCTTGCCTGAGGGCTCTGAGCGGTCCTCAGCCAAGTTGGATTCAGAATCGGAGAGAGACATGTCCCCCCCCCCGACATTGATTTGGCCCGAGCAATGGAAAACAAGGGCTGGCCAGTGTGGCTGCCCTCTGCTCCCATGCTCGGTTCATTATCTAAGGACTCAGTGCGGTCCTTAGGTATGTAACTATAAGTGTGTGTGGTAATAAGTTCAGGGTACCGCGGGGTCACTAAGCCCGTCAGCTGCACACCTCAGCTGCCTCTGCGAATTACTGTGTGTTAATATGGATTATTTTACCACCTAAGGTTTTAAAGTTAGTCGGAAGAGAGGACTACCTAGTCTTAACCTCACCTTATAAAAAAGAGACGATTTAATTTCAATTAATTACCTACTAGTACATGTACTATGTATTAGTATGATTTCCTATTTATTATTAGAAAGGTTTAGTACTATTTATTAGTATGATTTTTTTTTTTTTAAGTGATGATATTGCACAGGTTTAAGTTTAGAGTTTGAACATGTGGGTATACAAAATATCAATATTTGAACAGTAATTATAAAAATATTGAGACTTGAATATATATACGCATGTATAATAAAGTATTGAAATAAAATTCCTTTTCTGAATTTCGTATTGCAGCCTCCATAAAATATTTTGCCACAGCAAAAAATCACTTTCAATTCTCAATATTTTATTTTAAATTTAATTTAGTTGACTTGAAACATGGATAATTTATTAATTTTTAATCTATTCTGACATGGGATGGTTAGAAATAAGTAAATTTTCTTGTACATTTTATAGGAATATAAAAACGTACTAATTTCAACCACCCCTTACGGAAATTTATTAATATTTAATTAACGATAGTTTTTCGTCAAAAGTTATGAAATATAGTTAATTAAAAAGATCTTACTGATATAACTTTATTAGTTAATAATATACTTTAAATAAATATGTGAAACTCTAAAACTTATTCTTTGAGTGTAATTATTTCAAAATATGGAGTCATTGGTCTATTATTCGTTCTGAAAATATTAACTAGTTAGACTGTTTAGGTCATAGTAAGAGGCTTGAGAACAAAGACAGGAAGTGGTTGCCACACGAGAAGGGGTGGGGTGAAAAATGGAGGGTCACATTATTAAATGGGTGTTGGTCTATTTATTGAGTATGAATCGTGAATATAACGTAAGGTGTTGTGTTTACATTTCGGAGTTAGTAACTGATATTTTATTATTATTATTTTTAAGGAAAAATTTTGAATATTTTGAGAAAAAATGAAAATTTTAAAAATTAAGAAAGTTAAAAAATTTAGAGAAACTTTCAAAATTGTGAAAATTTTTAGAAAATTAAAATTTTTGAGAAAAGTAGAAAATTTCGAAAATTTTTTAAAATTTTTAGAAAAGTTGAAAATGTTGAGAAAATTTTAAAATTTTAAAAAGTAATTACAGTTATTTTTTTTACACGGAATTATTGGTATTAGTAGTTCCTATATTCCTCCAAAACGCGTAATAAAATTAATTTATATTCAACTATCTCATTTGAAGGATTGCTTGAAAATCAATAAATAATCATTGTTTCTAATAAATCAACAACATTTGATTTAAAGTATTTGGAAAGTGAAAAAAACTGTTGATGGTGGATGCTAGAAATTTATTTCACTAGTGAATATTACATAGCTGTATAAATTAAAAATTTTTTTGAACCAATGGCTACTTTTTAAAGCTAATAACTCAATTAATTGTTATTGGGTGATTATTTTTTGTTCATTAACTTAAATGACAATTTATAAATTTTTCTATCCACTTACTGAATATTTGAATGGTTTTTTATTGGAGAAAACAAAGGATATAAAAGGAAAATATATTAGTTTCATATTTCAAGCAAAGTTAATTTATAAATTGTGGAAATAAAACAACATGCAATATTAAATACATAAATTCATACAAATACAGTTATAAAAAATATGAACATATTTTTTAAAACTATCAAGGAATAAAACAACTAGTTGATCGGGGCACATAGCTCCCTACATCGAGTTTATTGAGGGAGATCATTCGTTACCTTGTCAATCAGGGATTTACTGTACCTGTAAATTATCTGAGGAATCAGGTCTCAGGTACCAGCCTTGAGGTACTACTGGCAATAAGATCGGGGAATCAGTACCCTACCACCAATGTTTGTGCCCATTGCCCGATCAGATTCCAGGGATTTGGTAAATAGGTCTCAGTTATAGGTCATACCGACAGCACTTCAGCAGTATCCGGGCCTGAAGGCCAAGCGTCATTAAAACTGTCACGGCGTTGTGTAGGCAATCTGGCTACAGTGTTGCAATCATTTTGCCTCATGTACGCCGTAAAATTGGTTTCTTCATATCCAATTCGTTAACACTAATTCTAGCTAATATTTAGAATAATTAACTTGGCCTCTGTAAACTTTCCTACTTTAAAGCTTGTATGACATTGGTTCCTCGTTGAGATTTGCATTTAAATGCTGACTATTTAACTAAAAGAAGATATTCAATAAAACTAGCTAGCTTTGTTTTGGTGTGAAACAATTTCAAGCGGGTAATGATGTATAATGTGTTAATGAATAGAACAAAAGAGAATAGGGGAAGAAGAATGACTTAATTAACTTTTACTTCCATCTAAATACTAGAGGACGTTTCATAATATTTAATTAAATTTAAAATAATTTTATTGCATAAAGAATTAATTATATGTACAAAATCACATATAAATTTACCTTTGTAAAATATAGTTACTTATTATGTTACAATAAAAATATAAGTAATGTTTTTAAATTCATGTCATTTTTTAAAGTATATCATGTTGTAAGATGAGTCAAATTCTCTTTGCATCCTGAGCCGTTATGAATAAAGAAGAGTATGAAGCAATGCCATTACTTATCTTGACAATGAAGTATCCAGCAAAATGTACAGGTTCAATCAAACGACACAGCTTACTGTTACTTCAATAGTAACGAGATCGAAAGTAACTGATCAAAGTCACATCATGTCTACCTTAAATGGGACATTACTTGGAACGTGTTTGTGTAGATAATACTAAAGAAAAGCAGTTACTTATGAAACTGTTTTATTATGATATTTCTTCACCTTACGAACTAGTATTAAATTGATAAAGCAAAGAAATGTTTTGTCAAAAGGTCAACATGATGATATTAATCTCAGAACCATGAACAAACTGAACGCCTATTAGTTATGGTTATATATCTCCATAGCTTCCACATTAAACCCTGTTCCATACAGACTAATATACCCTTAAGGTTGATTTTCTGGTTGAAACAGCTTATTTATTTTAGGAATATAAGAATGATTTATTTCTTTTTGCATAATTTCGTTATTTGGCATTATTAACTCAGCTTCCATACAAGTTAGAGATATTAACTAAGAGGTTCCATATAATAAAATCATCTGTGATGTTAGTATTTTATTAAGGAATATTATGAAATGGGTAATAATTAACCAATAACAATTAAATTTGTCTCCTTTAATGTGAGACATATAATAAACAGTTTTTAATTAGCATGATGCGCGTTGGTACATATACAGTACAAGTAAACGTCACACAACACAAATTTATTACAATATAAGTACAAAATGCACAAATATATTATAATACAAGTACAAAATGCATATAATTATATATTACAATACAAGTACAAATTGCACAAATATTATGGTGATCGATTTCGGTGAACCACGCTTACCTTCATTTTCAGCAACTAAAAAGAACAGAAGTTATAGCCAATAGGGATTAACCAATAATATCACAGCAGCCGCCATTTTCATGATTCCAGCCAATGGGGTCACGTGATCATAGGCCTATAAATTGAGTTGTTAAACACCATTTTCCATTCTTTTGTGAATCCCTCTGGTCTGAGGAAGGTGAGCGTGGTTAACCGAAATCGATCACCATAATATTTCTGCATTTTGTACTTGTATTGTAATATATTTGTGCTTATATTGTAATAAATTTGTGTTGTGTGACGTTTACTTGTACTGTATATAATAAACAACACACGTATATATGTACGTTACAATATTATGATACAAGAAAGATAAGGCATCAAATAGGGACACTCCTCATTTAAATAAAAATTGAGGATGGTCCCGAAGGAAATATTTCGCATATGTCAAGAAAAGGTCAAGCTGTAGGGCAAAGCTACTCTATTTCATTAACATAAATTTTATGTAGAACAAGTGGTAATATTCATAGTATTTGTAGGCATATCATAAGACTTAAATGATTAAATTATATTATAAAAATAAATTTAAACAATTCATAGATCCTACTAACTTTCATCCAAACATCGTACGTAATTTTATTGGATTTGTCAAAATAGTTTTTTATGTGTTTTCTGTTTATTTAGATAATTGTATACCATCCCATAAGAGCTTGATAAATTTAGTAAAGTCATTAAGTTATCATAAATTATCAAAGGTAATTTTTTATTCAACTACTACAATGAAATTTAATTAATAAAATATTGCCTATATTGATAGTTACATATATTTAGTGTTTAAACATTTTAAAAATGTAAACCTTCGAACATTTCATATACTATTATTTAGCATTATGCTCTAAGCTAGTAAATCTAATCCAGAAAAACAACGCTTCCTTATGAATTTAAAATAATGGCTCTTGAAAAGTAGCTTAGCTACAGATTTTTTTAAATGTAAGACGAAGGTCAAATAAAAAAAGTCTAATGTTTGACTAAAATAAAAAATATCGTGATAAATTCTATTATTTACAAACACTATTAAGCTTATAAATATTTTATCCCCAATTAGATATATTTACACAATGATGTTTATAAAAATATATTATTTATTTTGATAGAGCTGCCATTGTTTGTTTTATAAATTTATTTAAGCATACAAATTTTAAAAAAATTACCTATGACTATGTGAGGAATACATTAAAACAACATTGAAAAAGACTTATTTGGAAAAAGAAAATTAGGTTTCTCTCTAAATATATAATACACATTTTAAAGCTTCATTGTAATAAAATCATCCATAAATTTCAACTTCGTTCAAAGTTTCGTTATAAGTCTAATTATTTCTTAATTTTTTATTTTGAAAAATTGGTACTTAGATAATGGCAAAACAGTACCATGATTCAAAATTCCTTTAAAGGCTAAAATAAATGCTGTTAGGGCTTGAGCTGCTTCACATACTTTATGGAAAAATTCTAAATAAAATTATAGCCAATATTAAACATATTTATTTAATTTTTAACCACGAGAACTTGGTCAGAGTGGATATTCATTATTAATCGTGTTTGTATTATATATTACATGAATAATATGGCTCTTTTTTACTTCTAATATGTTTCATTAATTGAGTTTTACAAAACAAAGCTATACTAGAAGTCAGCTTGAATACGAAGTTTACGTTCTATAAATTTGTTCTAATAAAGTGTATAAAAACAAAACCGAGGTTCTTTATTTAATGACAAAATATTCATTTCGATAACACCAATATTTTATGAGGCATGTAAGTTTAAACATTGAAACCATGTTATATGCTACAACTAAAAAAATAAAATAAAACTACAAATGTTCATAGGAATTCTCATTTGTGACTTAAAGAATTCACTTTTAAGTATTTTCTGGATTTAGTATCAGTAATTCAATAACTTACAGAAGTAATTAATGTTTATGCATAAATTTATGTCGGTATAAGTAATAGTGGACTAAAAGTTAAATTACTTAAACCTGTATTATAACTGTTTAATAAATTAACTACATGGGCAAATTGTATTTCTAATCAATCGCAAATTCCCTTCAAAGTGCACTTTTCAATATTTCATTAAAGAAAAATAAAACTTGTTAGTCCACGATTTGTTGCTAACACAAATATGTATTATGAGACATATTACTGTTCATAACATAATAACTATACGAAGGATGAAGGGAATTTATTGAGTTATAACATTTGTTATATCAATTTATAAATACAATTTTTTAAATGTAATTCCATTCCACAAATTAACAACAAAATGCTTGTTTAATGATGTTAAATTATTGAGTTGATATTGTTATGATCGTTTTATTAGTCAAGCAGTTTGAGAGGTATTTCATTAGGCCTGTATTAGCCTCGCTGATTGCGTGTAATGAGGTCACCTTTATAATATAATGACCTGAAACGGTTCTTGTTTAATGATGGGAAATGTGGATGCTGCTGGTCTGTAATTATTGGTTCAGCGTACATTATATCGTGTGAAACAATGAATGTTTAGCTTTTTAATTAGCTTTTTAATTAGCATAATACGTGTTGGTACATATACAGTACAAGTAAACGTCACACAACACAAACTAATTAATTAATTTTTTACCCTTCCAAAACACAAAACTAACAACTAAACTTGGTAGAAGTATTATTTACTCCGATATTCGCAAGAAAAAATTAATAAAGTAGTGTACTGAGTATGGAGCCTACGTCACTTGGTGTATACTATATAAATTGGTACTAATGTACAATTAAAAGGTGTCTATATCATGTAACAGACACATGAGATAGCCTACAGAAGTTGGTCTGACCAGGTTTTATCCTAGTCAGACCGTATTTCTGACGCTTCTATATCTCACATACAGCTTGCTTTATCAGTAGCCTTGACCAGAAGGTTCTGACGTTATCGCAAGATAACGGAGTCAAGAGTCATCGAGCGTCATCGGCTTTTAATGGGTGACTCTCCAGGCGTCCTGTCCTTGCATGCGGCCCACCTGCCCGGTCACTCGTGGTGCTCTTTGGAAGTCACCCTAAGACGTTGGTCCCCTAGATAAGTGTTAGAGAAAGCTTCTTAGCCCTAATTTCACCTGGTAAAATAAGACGATCATTAAATTCAACTTCTTTGCTTCCTCGAGTCACTTAATCAATTACAAGTCTTTATATATGTTTATTATATATTATAGTAATATATTACGTGTACTATATAAGTCATTGGTGTGTGATTTAATAATATAAACATATGAAAGGCAAAGCATGTTTTCAGTTTCGTATTTATGTCTTAGAATACATTACTCACTTCCTTAATTGAACCCACATCAAATATTCATTTCAAAGTCCAACTCCGTTGTACAACAATAGCACTTCCTGAGTGCTGGCTCTCCTCTCAAATGGCACTCCATCGCTGGTACAAAGACACTCGAGGTTACTGAAATCATTGTTGTCACCACTTACATTTGACAAACACATTTTGTTTTAAAATTCCACCGACGTTTTTAATAATTACTCAAGAAACATTGTCACGTAATTCTATTTAGATTCATTTCTTGAGGTATTAAATATTATTGAAAGTACATTTATTTAGGACGTTGGTATTCATACATGTTTTAAAACGTATGTTGAGTTGTATTATGCCAATAATATGTTGTATAATACATTTACCACTAACATCACACTTAAAGGTTCTCTATCTTTCGTTGCCAGAAGTCTTGCTGGTCAGCTTTTGGCAATAAATTGCGAGCCTCCAAGGTTTCGCCAATTTTCTATATTCTCGTACTAATGATCTGGTATTAATGTGATAATCCGACCTTATAAGGACCATCATTGCTTCATTGTCGACGACAGATAAGGATTATGCGAGGAAATAATACCTAGGATACATAGAAGCAAGATGGTAAATTTGGAAAAAAGAGGCTCCAGACGAGTTTCTCATTTTTTGTTTTTTTAACTGGTTAATATTAAACCCACAAATACGAATTGATAACGATTTGTACCCATAAATATTGATTTTTTACAACAAAAAATTAGAACAAATAATAAAAATGTACTCAAAGAACTATTTACATATTATATTCCTTATGAACAGGAATTAGTCATCCATTCCATCATATTGAAGATATTAACTGAGGTATTTATTGAAAAATTAAGAAATTTTAGGTTAGGTTTGGTAATGTTAGCCATAAACATAGAATATCATAGTCCTAACCACGTACAACATATTTAGCACAGAGGAAAACAGAAATTGGTTCAGTTGCTTACTTTAAGTTAGGTCACGTTGGGTGTTTAAGATTGTTATACTCTACCTACATTTACACATAAATTACAACCTCTGAACTTGCCTAAATTCAAAACATTGTAATCAGTAACGAGTTACCAAAATAAATAATGAACAAAACGAAACAAAACAATAATGCCAAACCATATCATAACAAATATTGAGAATAAATTTGCTTTGTTGCCTGTTTCTTGAACAATGTAAGATCAGTTCAAAACTCGGCTGGCACAATCCAACCATTCACTGTTTCCTGCTGTGTAGTTTCCATTGATGACAACATAAAACGTAATTATTAACTAAAGAAATAATGATAATTGAGCCTAGCTCTTTTGATTGTAAAAATCAATACCCGTTTACAATAGAACATAATATATTGACACACTTATAATTAATTAACTAGCCACTAACCTAAAGTATCTGCTTTAACATTTTGTATATCATTAATATATATTTGTTTAAATTAATTTCAATCCATAGCACTTCAATATTCTCATTTAGTAACTATTTTTTCTGTAGATTTCCTAACGTTTAGTATAAATAATATTGGATTTAATTTAAATAATTGTCATATTAAGCATGATTGCCATTAGACTCATATGTGTTTAGGACATCATTCCAAGAATTCAACGTCTAGCTTGATATACTATATTTATGCAGTTGGTAATTATTTAAAACGCGTAATTTATATTTTCTTATCGTGTGGGGGTGGGGTGAGCTAAATGTCATGGAATACCAGCTAATTTTTTAAATTATAAGGTATGTGTTATGCAAATTTATAACCCGTTATGATAGGGACATAAGTGTACATTCATTAATAGGAACGTTTAAGTAACAACAATTATGTTATTAAATATTTTTTAATAATCATATTGGCCCTGGATTGAAAATAATATGTAATTAAGAAATAAAATATATTACCTTGTTCAATCACTTTTATTCATATAGTACATGTTTCGATCCTTAGATCATCTTCAGGTGTATATTGCAACAAATCTTGAAGACATTAATAAAAATTTAAATTAGTTAAAACTTATTAACCTGAAAATACATAAAATAATTTATTTTATTTTATGTATTTTCATAAAATAAATACATAAAATACATATATGTAATACATAAAATACATAAATGTACAAAAATAATAAATACATAAATAAAATACATAAATGTACAAAAAATACACCTAAAGATGATCTAAGGATCGAAACATGTAGTATATGAAATAAAAGTGATTGAACAAGGTAGTATATTTTATTTCTTAATTATATAAATATTAAGAATTTACAACACCTTAAGTGTTTAATATCTTCACTTTGTTTAATGAGTTGTGAAACTTTCGTAATTCTCGCGTTATTTATTATTTTTCAACCTTCATTTCCACGAACACTAGAATAACAGCCATGTTAAAGTAGTATCAACCTAGGACTACCGGTAGTTCCTACTTGCCAAATATTGTGTCATTTTCAAAGCCTTTAGTGGTGGAAATCTCCAAAATATTTACAATCATCAATGATCTGAAGCTAACAAATGAAAATACATAAATTGAAATTAAATATATACTTAGTTTTACCTTTAATTTCAATTTAAATAAAATAAACTATTTTATAGAATATCCTAATTTAACATCAAGAGGAAAACAAATACTGTCATACTAATCATAGTTATCTTCTTCTTTAAACATCAAACAAAGCAATATAAAAAGTTTCCTCGTTCAAATGATATATCTCCTGCACGAGGCAGATGTATTACAGACAAAATATATAAACTATATTGCATTGTGATACTTTTATACTTTATCACTACCTTGTTGTTGCAGTAAAGTTCGCTCTCCTTTGTACATGTTTCAAGTTATAGCAAAATATATTAAGATTCATATCTAATAATAATGTTATTTATTTTTAGTTATTAATGTATACTATATTTATGAATATATTTATGAATATTAATAAATATTATGGTATTCTATTTATAACTTTTCGTATGAACTTAAAGCGTTCCTAAATCCATTTATTAATAATCGTTGCATATTACAAACTACTGACATTTCTATTTTTGTTTCATGTATGTTAGTAAATGTCAATAATTGAAATTTTTTTTCTTCTTACTTTTGGCAAAGGTTTTAAATTATTTATACAATTTATAATTTTCAATCATAAATAATTTTGACTTTGAATTTATCTGTAGCTGATTGCAGTAGTAGGAAAACTTCCTCAATGTCTTAATGTAAGATTACAAAATATTCTAAATGATATTGAATGAAATAATATTAAATAATAAAGAATAAACAATTCTTTAAAGTTGTATTCAATATAAAAACACTGCACCATTAATAAAGAATTATAGCATTGGTAAAAAATTATGTGATGCCTCTTGTGTAGTGGCTACGTGCTATATAGTGCACCACTTGTAACTAACAATGATGTTAACTTTGTTAGTTAAATTGTAGTATAACATTGTACTTATAGACTGATGATGATTGAGAGGACATGACCTTAACTTTACCTAACACATCAAGACCCGTTACTAATCGGGCCTTATGGGTAAAGCCATTCCACACAAAGTATGTTTCATCATTATGTTAGGATGAATGGGTTGCTATCGACGTACACATTACTAGTGAAATCTGGGGCGTCCATGTTGGGTGGTAGTCAGGGCCGAGATTTTCTGTAGGGAAGATGACTGAGTACCTAGCTTGTTAATTAGCTGACAATCAGACCAATACTACGTGGTTCGGGTTTCACATAAAGCTATTAGTCTCTTAGTTGTCAATGGCTAGATTTCCTAAAGAACATCTACGATTGGTGTATTAGTTGTTAACATTAAATAATTAAAAAATAATGGAGAACATTGTGTGGCATCGGATTAATCTTTTTGAATATAACACCACCCAATTAGTAAAAAATAACATACGTTATAAAAGGTTCAAATGTTACATCTGTCCACCTTGCGAAATGTAGACTATAATTGTAAAAAGGATGATACTTTAGAGGCTCCTTGACTAACTATAATGACAGCTTGGAAGAAATGTATGGATTATACTATAATTTAATGAAGCTCATAGAGTTCTGCTAGATAAAGCTATAAAACTGAGATATATTAGCCTGCAAATTCTTAAATACTTTTGGATTTTTCCAACTAGTCAGTGTTATGACTCGATGGAAAAGTTCAACGATATTTTAAGAAATATAATATCTCCAACGATACAATGAATTTCAAACAAACTGGAGATATATTGTCTGGAACATTTCCAACTGCACGCGTCCATGTACATCGCCAAACTTATAACATAAAACGTTTTCCATTCTTCTCTTATCACTTTCATATCACAGCACCAAGAGTGATGGCTCTGGCAACAGAGCTTGTTCACAGCTCGATTTATCCACTCCATGCCAAGTTACCAAAATAAAAGCAGTTTCTTGTACTTTTCAAGCTTAGTGATCAAACTAACATTTTGTATTGCGTTTAAATCAAAATGAATTTTATACTTTTTAGTTCTGTTTTCTCATATAATTATGTTACTTTTATTTAAATATTAATACAACTATAATATAAGTATTACGTAAAGTCCAATATTATTGAGATTTTTTTACAATAATGCAATTTAGCTATATAAAATTATGTCTGTAGAATAAACATTTTGACAGTGTCTTATTGAATGTTTTAAATGTTTAAGTATTGTCATAGATTAATTTATTTTTATTATAAATATTTAAGCATACTTTTTTAAACAATATAACATTTACAATTAATTGTTTACCATTGCATTACTATGTTTATGCCTATTTTAATAATGTTACTTTTAAAGTCATTATGGCATTTTGTCATTTCGCAGTATACACTATGTATTTATAAATTATTGTAAAATAATGTATTGCCATAACAAATAAGCAAAAAATAACAAGTATTTTATTTATTTATTTTTTTATAACAGGAAAAACAATAGTTTTATAGTTATAAAGAGTTAAATTAAATAATTATATTCATGGGCTTGAAATCAGGATTCAAATAAATCAATAAGGGTTTAAATAAAGACATCGGAAATATTGATCCTTTCCTGAGTTTTTATTAGAAAATTGATTAAATGACAATATATTTTATATTAAAAACTAATATTTTCACACTGAGCTGGCTTTTAAAGCGGTAAACCACACCTTTGTCAGAAAAATGTATGAATTCTATTCTGCAATACATTTACTAGTATAATTTAAATTATTTTATCATTTATTTATAAATATTAAAAATATAACCGACAAAAATTATTTTCATGCTACACAGTTCAATAATTCCTGTCCTTCTTCATGTACCACACGTAATACATGTAATTGCAGGAACATGTACGCTACTAACTCTTCACTATAGAAATGCCAAGTTGAACACATAGATTTAAACACCTTGAATAGCCTGTAGTAGACGCAAAACGGCCCACGCCATGGCAGTCAATCGTCGGGTGTGGAACCTAAAATACGAATTCATATTCATTTAATCAACTGTAAAATATTTATCATTGAGCACTCTCATTTAATTTGTTTTACTAAGCAAATAATTTTTATTTATCGTTTTGTTTCTTATCTATAAGAACACAAGAGCCAATAGTAATCCTTAATACAATACTTTTTCTGATACTAACTAATCACAGATCAATATTGAAATATATTTTAGAGTGTAGTAATGTTACGGTTGAATTTAACTCACATTAATGGATTGCAGTGTTGAATTAAAATTTCTTAGTTTAAGGAAATTCATTCATCTTTTTATTTCCTTAAATATGATCTATGGTAAATTATATATATTATTGTAAATATAAAAAACTTACTGTAGTTAGTTTACTGTAGTTAATTTACATTAGAATTAAAATTGCAACCACATTTAGTAGATAAAAATAAACACAGTATCACATTATATTAGGTATGCAAATGAAAAATTGCTTTTTTCATGGTCCATTGTGCTTTGAGAGGATTCACTATATTTCGACTTGATTAAAACCCCCAAATTTTACCCTGATAAAGGGCTTTGTATTTCTAATCCCTCGTTTATGGCTTCAGATGATCTAAAAGTGCTTTCAACTAAATTTAATTTATCATTTATATGTTAATTTAATTTGTAGCTAAAATATTGAAGGAATAGTACTGCTTACACTATTGGTCAAATTTTTATTTTCAAAACAAGTAGGATATTGCAAAATAATAAAATTACCTGTTGCATTAATAACTTTAAATGTGTGTATGTTCCGTAAAAAGTGTTAACGTTTCGCAAACAGTACTACTTCAAATATTTTATTTTATTAATTTGCACATTTAAGTTTAGACAAACATAAATGAATATTTGTAAATAGTTTGAAATTAGGTGATTAGATTTTCAAGCAGTACATAATATTTTGGATATATTGTGGGCTTTTTAATAATTATTAATCCTATCAATGCATGAATATGGAAAATATGCAGCTATACCTTCATACACCATCAAACCAACCATATACGTAGACAGGTAATATGAATATTGAATTTATTTCCTCCATAAACAATAATTACAATAGTATTTTAAAAATTAGGAATACTTTCTGATCACAATTTACAAATATTCGTCATAAGACTTTTTACAATCAAAAATAAAACAGGAAGAACAAAATAAAAAGATTAATTCTAGTTTAGTGGCACGCGTGGCACACCCCCTCAATGCCACAGTGCGTGTATGGGTGTAAGGTGAATCAATGTCACAGTACGTGTAGGGTGGGTGGGTGGATCAATTTCACAGTACGTGTAGGGTGGGTGGGAGGGTCAATGCCACAATACGTCTAGGGTTGGTGGGTGGGTCAATGAAACAGTACGTGTATTTGAGGGCGGGTCGACCTTGCCATACTAAGTGTTTGGGAGGGTGGGGTGGTGAATATTAAATGTCAGCACTACTGGCGCAGTGCTGTGACCCAGCTACTTAGGGACAAAGTGCTGTGTAGATTGTAAGCGATAGGTTTTTATTATGCTCGGTCCTCTTCGTACCGACATGGCATCCGTTCAGTGTTTGCTATCGACGTGGACACTACTTGAGAAGTCTGGTGTGTCCGTGTTGGGTGTTAGTCAGTGTCTGGGTGTTGTGTAGGGAAGATAACTGAGTCAATATCACTGAATATGTAAGGATGGGCGTGTGGGTCAATACCACTTACGTTTAGGGTGGGTGGGTGAATACCAATATACGTGTAGGGGTAGATGGATGGGTGACATAATGTCAATGACATTATGGGTACACATTGACGTTTAAATGATTAAAAACAAAAATACTCAAATCTCAGTTGTTTGTCATCCGATTTCATACAACGTTACATTTTTGTATTGGAAGTAAAATTAAAAAAAATTTTATTTTGGTAGTTTTTGTAATCCTAACATTTCAAAAATTACTAAGGATTAAATTTTGATAATAATTAAAAATGGTTTTGATTTTTTTTACACATTAATAATGTGTATTACCAAATTTTAACTCTATAGGTTAAATACTTTTTTAAATAAAAAACAATTTTTTTTATTATTTTTAATAATAAAAAAATATCATTAAAATTTTTTTAATAATATTTTTTTTATTAAAAAAAACGGTACCGGTGGCTGTACAGGTACCGGAGGTGAATTGGAATTTTTAATTGCGATATTACGTCTTGTTTTTGACCCACAATCAATACCTAAAAAGATCCTCAGACAGTTCAGAAACACTCTGTATATATATATTTAACTCACTCAACCTATTACGTATAGTGTGATAGTTACCCACCCACTCACTCGTAAAGGTACATAGGTATTGACCCACCCACCCACCAAACTATACGTTTGAAGAAGAAAATAAATAATTATTTCAATTTGTTTACCATTAATTATCTTTACTAAAATTACATAATGAGCTAAAGCTCACACATTTGATCAAAGTGAATTTGACAATGTAGTAGACCTTCCAAAACCACAAACAGTTAGTTTGAAGTTCAAAAAACTCAAAGGGACACATAACGACGTGCGGACTTGAAGCTTCGCTACTGAAGTTAATGGAGCAGAGATTGATTTTTTGACAGAAATGTTTTTGCAATTACAGTCCCTTTGTTATTTGCTGAAAAAAACTGTGCTCCCCGTAGATAAATACAACAAACGTTGTACATTTAAAAACATTCAGCAAGAAAAATATTTAAAATTATATGAAAACCAAACACATATTTCTAATTTACATAGTTATTTGTGTATACATACCAAATATATGGATATATTTAACTTGTTTTTTTCATATCTAGGGGATGACCCATGAAGACTTACAGATTTTAAAAGTAAGCCTACCTCGAGTTATACCTAATTTAATGTAAAACAAATCAAAATGTTTGGTATAGGGACATGTACATAACTGCAAAGTTTCATTATATTTCTTTCAATGGTTTTGAAATTAATACTAGACTTTTGCCCAACCCTGACACTAAATTCTTTGAGTGGCTGTATTTTCTGACTGGGTAATCCTTTGGACCTCGGGTTTGCACTCTTGTGTTTTAAAAACAAAGACCTTTTAAATGAGATATAATTCGAGGTAGGCTTACATTTATTATTTTTAAGACTTCCTTCATAGGCCATCCCCTGGCTGTGCAAAAAACAAGTAAAATATGTCTAAATGTTTACTACATGAACATGTACATAACTGCAAAGTTCCATAAAATTTCTTTCCATGGTTTTGAAACTACATAATACATTCCAATCTTTTGCCCAACCCTGTATATTGCTTTACTGCCATAATTTACCAAAAACAATAGTTAAATAATAGTATTATCTAATATATGGGTTCTATAATTTTTTGAATTTTTCTTATAAAACCGAAAATAACATAAGGATTTATTAACATGAGGAATAACTAAATAAATTACAAATAAACCCACTTCAATGATATAAGTAAATGGTATTAGATATTATTGAAATACTATTCCACTATATAAAATAAAAGATAATATATCTCCTCTGTAACTAGAAAGGTTAATTGGTATTTTCGGTGATTTTAGTCGAAATAACATAACATTAAAATAATGTAAATTTTAGAGAATTATTTAAGCTTATTTTCATTCTTAGAATAAGGGTAGGTGAAGTATTGCATTGTTACTATATCTACTTACCTGTTTTATTATAAGCATATTCTCAAAACTACCCATCTGAGTCCGAAATAATATTTCACCGGCTTAATTCATTAATTAATTAAATTTTGTATAAACAATTATCGTACAAATATCCATAAAGTCGGCACTGGTGGCACAGTGCTGAAACCCAGCTACTTGGGGACAAAGTGTTTGGGAGATTATAGGCGATAGGTTCTATCCTCGGTCCTCTTAAAACCGACACGGCGTCCGCTCAATGGTTTCCATTGACGTGGACACTACTAGAGAAGTCTGGGGTGTCCATGTTGGATGGTAGAATACAACTTCCTGGGCTCAGAAGTTGTGTAGGGAAGAAAACTGAGTGTTAGAGTTGTTACTTAGCTGAAAATCAAAGCAACACAACGTGGTTCGGATTCCTTATAAAAATGTAGTTCCCATTGTTGCTCTGGCTTTTGGGATATTAATAAATAGTCCTTTCTGAGCTAAGTAAAACTCAGATAGTAACAATGACTACACTCATCACACTCATTCAGCCCATATATATTCGCCCACATATCTACGATCGGCGTATTAGAAATGAATAATGAAAATATTTTATAATTTTTATAACAGTGCACCATGCTACATGGTTTTAGATATTATAATCATCACCCCCCTCTACTGTAGCTGGAAATCATTCAAATCCAAATTCGAACAATAAATTATAAGAAAATCGCCAACACAGTAATATTTCAGACTGAAAAATTACTCATCTCATAGCTAAAATTAAATAAATTAACCAAATTCTACTAATCTTCTTTAAAGATATTTATTACAATAATGACAACTTGTCGATTCCATTCAGATGGTAATACTAAAAATATTGAAAATCATTATAACAGTAAATTGTTAACAATAAGCTCAAGTGTTATTAATTCAGCTGGCTTAACACTGAATTTATAAAATGATTCAGACGGATAAACAATACCAACACATTCCATCTATACAATAACAACAGTAAAGGTAATTAAGAACATGTTCACAACTGCCCTAATTAATTTATATTACAACACACTAACAGTTAACCAGTTATGTTATACAGGTCTTTAGTGTCTCTTAATTATTGCTGTTCACTATAAATTATTGCACATGTGTCGTGGGTTTACTCTTTATATTTTCTCTTATAGGTTTCCTTGTATAGAAAAAAATAAATAATTGTTTTTATGTCATATAATTCATCAGACTGACATGAAAAAGTATGTTGTTTTAATTAAGATATTTATTGAACTAAATTTCTGCCGACTTAAAGTATTTTACATTCTACAACAAAGACCACGGAGCGTGTCGTTTTACTCATTCTACAGGTGGTTCAAAGAAGTGTAAAATTATATTGTAATCGTTAGTAATAAAAAGAACCGTTTTTGGGGGAAGTGGTTATAAAAACACACAAGCTTTAAAGTGTATACATTTTGTATTCTAGTTTATTGCACTTAAAATTATTTGAATAACTATGTGAACTTAAATAACTGAATACCTATGACTCTGAAACTCCGTTCAATAATTATTGTCTAATATGTACTATGAAAGCCTATTAAAATTACAAAAACCGGCTATGTAAAATAATTTTAAACTATGGCTTAGTGTGTTGATTAAAAAGAATTCTCTGACAAAAATACTAACACAAAATATGAACTTTAATTTTTTTATCCAAAGGAACGAACATCAGTTCAATTGAAACCCTAAAACCTTCAAAACGTTTCAGCTATTTTAATTAATTCAAAGTCTTCAAAATTACCAGACTTTACTTAGTCGAGTTGATGAAAACTGCGCATACAAAACCAGTTCCCAATGTTCCGTTTAGTTCATTTTCAAAAAATGTTTAGGTTTTATGTAAAAATGGTTAAAAAAAAATATTGTCCTTCAAAAATAAATACCTACAGAAGTTTAAAAATAATCTTACACTTTAAATTCTTTGCGAGTCTACTTATTAACATTTTTTGACTTGTTAAATTATTACAACCATGCCTGTATAAAGGTACCATGCCTGGTATAAAGGTACCATGCCTGGTATAAAGGTACCATGCCTGGTATAAAGGTACCATGCCTGGTATAAAGGTACCATGCCTGGTATAAAGGTATCATTCCTGGTATAAAGGTACCATGCCTGGTATAAAGGTACCATGCCTGGTATAAAGGTACCATGCCTGGTATAAAGGTACCATGCCTGGTATAAAGGTACCATGCCTGGTATAAAGGTACCATGCCTGGTATAAAGGTACCATGCCTGGTATAAAGGTACCATGCCTGGTATAATGGTACCATGCCTGGTATAAAAGTACCATGCCTGGTATAAAGGTACCATGCCTGGTATAAAGGTACCATGCCTGGTATAAAGGTACCATGCCTGGTATAAAGGTACCATGCCTGGTATAAAGGTACCATGCCTGGTATAAAGGTAGGCTAATGTGAAAATCAAAACATCTCTTTAACAAGTATTTACCATCCAAAAAACGTTAGCACAAACTATTAAAGTAACCTGAAGTGTGGTAAATTAAAACAGCGTGTTATGATTTTTGTACGGCCTAAGTTCTAATAACTAATTAAATATCACGTGATTAAGGATTATTTTTAAAATATGAACCATGAGTCAGGTTACTTGGTTAATTGGACGGGGAAAGTTGTAAATAGGACCAGAATTAAGTTGAGATCATATTTATATATTTGTTTTATTAATTTTAGATTTAATATAACAAACTGATTAACTTTCAAATGCAAATTAATATAATGTATACTAGGTATATATATAAGGTATATATATTAGAATGAAAAAATTATAGAGGTATATCCCTTATAAATACAACATACAAAATACTACTTAAACTTGTCTTAAAAAGACTCAAATGCCATGTAGAAGAAATAGTAGGAGACCACCAAGCATGGTGGTCTCCTACTATCCTCCATTTTATGAAAGGGAGATCAACAACAGACCAAATATTTATTCTAAAACAAATAACCTCAAAGTATTGGGAATACGACAAAGATATATATGTAATGTTTGTTGATTTTAGCAAAGCCTACGACTCAATAAACAGACATAAACTGTGGAAGATGATGAAAAAGTATGGATTACCTAATAAAATAATTCAGTTGGCAAAAATGTGTTTAAACGAATCCAAAGGGAAAGTAAAAATAGGGAAAGAATATACAGATACATTTAATATAAATACTGGAGTGAGACAAGAAGATGGTCTATCTCCATTATTATTCAACATAGCACTAGAAGAAGCTCTCAAGAAAACAAGAAATAGTGAAGGAGGGGCAAGACTTACTGATAAAATAAACCTTCTAGCATTCGCAGACGATGTAGCCATTATAGCTGAAAACAAAAATAATCTTAAAGTGCTAACAGAAGTACTAATTGAAGAAGCAAGAAAAGTGGGTTTACAAATAAATGAAAATAAGTAGGCAAGATGATTAGGAAGACCACTTAGAAGTATTAAACTATAGGTTCTAGAAAACTAGTATTTTTAAGTATCTGGGAGTGATGATCACAAACAATAATAGAGAAGAAATAGAAATTCAGAGCAGACTCACAGCAGCAGAAAGATCATACTGGAGTTTAATAAAATTATTCAAAAGCAAACTGCTATCAAAAAACACTAAAATTAGAATGTATAAAACTATAGTGCAACCTGTATTGCTATACGGGTCAGAAACTTGGTCTTTTACCAAAATATCCCAGAAACGCCTTATTACGTTTGAAAATAAAATTTTGAGAAGAATTTTTGGACCAGTAAAAGAAGGAAATGTATGGAGGATAAGGAAAAATAGAGAGTTAAAATAATTATATGGTGAACCAGATATTGTGGGAATAGTTAAGAGTAGGAGGTTGAGATGGCTGGGCCACATAATTCGTAGAAGTGAGAGAGAGATGGTAAAGATAGTACTCAAAGGTACACCAGAAGGAAGGAGACAATTAGGAAGACCAAGGTTACGATGGGTTGATGAGGTGACGAAGGACCTGAGAAGAATGGGAGCAGATTTGGAGCTGGCAGAGGATAGAAGAGCTTGGAGGCACATGGTTGGCGAGGCCAAAAACCACCTAGGTTTCCAATGGCCACAGGAGTAAGAGTAAGTAAGAGGTTTATATTACCTTATATTCAGTCAAGTGTCCCAACACGTCGTCAGATGGCGACCGATTTCGACTAACTCATGTAGTCATTCTCAAGCCGAAAATACATAAAATCTTCACTCTTGTGAGGTTGTCACAAGTCTTCAAAAACACTAACCACATTCGGACGGACGACACACAAAAAACACAAAGCGACATTTATTAAAATTAAAATGTGGCAGAGATACAATTGGTACACGGCCTTGTGTTTTTTGTCCACTTTGTGATTTTTTGTGTGTCGTCGGTCCGAATGTTTTCTGTGTTTTTGAAGACTTATGATGACCTCACAAGAGTGAAGATTTTACGTATTTTCGGCTTGAGAATGACTACATGAATTAGTCGAAACCGGTCGCCATCTGACGACGTGTTGGGCCACTTGACTTTATAAGGTAATATAAACCTCTAGTATAATTAGACAGTGGTCCGGAGCCAATTCTCTATGAAAAAATAATATAATGTAATACGTGAACCTTTATTGAATAAATAACCAATTTTGGAAGAAGTTTTCTTTTAATTGTACATACCCTAATTACATGTTGCAGTATTCAGAAAGTCATTACAGTCCACACAAAAAATATCAATACCTTTTCATTTTAATAGAATAAATTAAAAATATTTCAATGGTTTATGGGAAAGGGGTTGATTTTAAAACTTCAATACTCACAAACCATTGTTACAGGCTATTAGTTTTTAATTGCTTTCATCTAATTTCACTTGGGCATTAAAATCGTTTGCTTGCTAAGCAATATTTACTTATATCTGCTTATCTGATAATTATTATGCACCAGCATTTACAGTTGACCCTTATCTCTAAATTTCAATCAAAACCACTTAAAATTAATTGTAATTAGAGTTAAAAGATATATGAATTATTGGATAAGTAAATACATTTCAATAACTAAAAGGTTGCTCTTTATTGTATTAGAAACAGGTTTGGGTTAATTTTGAATGTTTTATATATTTTTTCGTTTAAGTAATGGTTTTGTATTCGTTTATACACCTTTTTAATCTGCTTATTTATTGTTAGTCGTTATGTGTATGCTTCATGAAAATGTTATTTTTCTACTATCGCATCAATCTAGTAGATATGTTATGTACATATATATGTTAGATAACAAATTATTGTACAATTACAACAGAAACATGTTAAGAAAACTACATGTTTAACAATATTAAAAGAGTTACCCAGTTATAACAAGAATCTAAATTTTCCGGTGACAACCAATTCAAGGTACTATCTAAACTATTTACAAGATAACCAGACGTTTCTCCTATACTGTGATGTGGCATCCTCAGTGGTTTCTCTGAGACGTGTGTCAGTGGTTCTCTCTTGTCTTAGAGAAACCACTGAGGATGCCACATCACAGTATGGGCTAAAAGTCTGGTTATCTTTTAAATATTGTAGATAGTACCTTGACTCCATTGTCACCAGAAAATGTAGATTCTAGTTATGACACCGGCCGCTTAAGCATAAGTTCTAAGTTGACTAGTTAGTTAGTGGCAGAATAAGTTCATGTTCGGGAAGTTAGTATTTGGGATAGTACTGTATTTATGAAAGGTTTGATTTACAATATTATCGTGGCTGAACATTCTGCACATGCTTTCAACTGTATAGAGAATAATCTTCAATAAATTTGAACTAAATTATTGGTAAAAGTAAGACGAAAGTGGCATTTAAGTTTATTAAATAATTGATGAAACATTCCGGCTGCCTTAAAACTTGGCAATATTTTAGTGCAGAGTACATATTAAGTGTTTTCAGTATAGAAAGATAGTTACGAAATAGAAATTACACACAAGTCATGGTGAAAACCAAGATTAGTAAACATTTTTAGTTGGTTTCAAAAATGTTGATATCTGACATGGAGTATGTGTATTTTTGATACAGTAAACAGAATGTTAGAGGTTTAACGAAAATCTATGATTAAAAAGACAGTAATTATGGATACAGAACTTTCGTTCTACCAAAGTTCACAGTCTGGCATGGTTGACTGAATAAACTTAAAGTGACGTTGAAGAGATGTTGTCTTGGTGGCCGCTTCTTTTATTCATGGAAAGAAAAATGAAGTCCAAAGCAATTTTGTTTAGATTTGGTCCGGATCAGTTTAAGTTTTCAATAACCCTTTGTAATCAGATCAAAATCTGTCAACCTTACTCACAAGACGTAATTCTAATAATATGATACTGATGAAAATTTTAGTTAAATAGCCTAATAGCCTTTTTTTTAAATTGTGCAGCATTTCTTTCTATTATTTATCATTATTATTATTATTTGGTTTTGTTATTTATATACTGTACACATATTCTCTCATAAAGGTAGAAGAATATGTGCACAGGTCTTATAAAAAACCTTGATTGCATTATAAGACCGTGCTTTGCGCTTATAAAATGACTTATCCGTTTAAGTCCACTTATGTAAGTAAGGCAGATACACGAGCATCATAGTATCTTGATACATAACAATAAGTACTTAAATTTTTTTTTTAACTTCAAAAACCAAATTAACCAATTTACAAAATTTTATGGTTTTCGTGTTTGCTTGTAAATATCATAAAGTTAAAATACTAATATTCTTAATAATTTTGTTTTTTATTCGCCTAATTCCACTAAACAGAACGACTCTCGTGATTTAGATTCAATGAAAGTCATGTATTAAACAATCCAGCAACTGCGTGGTATATTATGGAGAACGCCTGTGAAACCCGGATGCAAAATGAATGGTGTACCCAGATTGCCTAAACAGTTTTACATTGTATTATTGAAGGCGCTCTTCTTGAAAGCAGTTTTTATTAAAGTTGTGTGTTTATATTCTCAAAGCCCGCCGCTTATTACACGAGCGTTTGTTAACACAAAGTCCTTACCCCCAGATTTACATCAAAGAGCACTTACAACACACCTCGTTCATCAATTTTAAAACCCGTTACACCTATAATTTTATCTAATTAAAAATCAACGACGGTAACTACTATATTAGTTAGATTAGTTAGCAATTTATCAAATCTTTAAACATTCCAGTTTATATAAAATGTAAAACGCGTTTTGTTTATCACAATATTTTACATTTGATGATTAGCAATAGACCAAAAACGATCGGAGCAAAACAATTCGCTAAAAATATTCGACTACGAACGAAATCGAATATACAGGATAATTTAGAGTAATATAAATAATTAAAGACCCGTATTATAGTTATAACCATAAGCAATAATAATTATTCAAATAGTTATTTTTCAAAATAATGTCAGATTTAAAAACTTACTGGTAAACCTTAATTGGGTGATTACAATATTACTGCGTTGAAATAGTACATGCACTTCTTCTTAGAGATTCCATCAAAAAATTATTTGTACAATATATGTTGATTGTACGTATAAAATACGTAACAATATACTTCGACGTTCAACGGCTAAATGACAGTATGTTTGTAGTGACAGAGATATTTAGTTTTACTGCAATTTAAAGAGATTCTTTTCAACTTGTAAATCTAGAGTACAAGACTGACATTTTTATTACATTTTAAAAATCTGTACATCATATAATTTTTGTTTTAAGAAATTAATTAATTTACAAAAACTAGCTAGTACATGATACATTTCTGCAAGAGATATGAATGCACTGTGTATATACGTTTATTATATTTAATTCATAATATTGTTTTCGTTTTTACCAGTGATTTTTACAGTGACACATGAATTTCAAATTACTTGCAAGTGTTTTTTAAATATTTCTTATATAGATAATGTTAAAGTAATAGTATGGTGGTGATACATTACTCAGGTATCAATTAGTTCACAGATTCATGAATGGAAGCTAATCGACTCTTTAATGAATGGAGAATGTACTAAAGAAAGCGTCAAACAGTCCAGATTTGGTATCGATTGGTTGCCATAGTTACAACCTGTTGACACAAACTCTCCCACTCCAAACCTCCCATTCCCTCGACGCTTCTCATCCCAAGCTCTCCCTTCCTACTGGGAAGTACATAGTTCATTGTAACCCTTAAAAGGGGTCATTTCTCTCTCAATGTCCTTAACCCATGATTTACATCAAAGAGCACTTACAATTAACTAAGTTCAGTTCACTCGAGTACCACCTTCAATTGTGGTTTCCTCAACCGGGGAAAATTGTCAAGTTAATTTCCTAAGCCACTTACTTTATGTAGATTTTTCCGGGTTTCAATGTTTTACTAGTAAAGATTTACATCCACTTTAGTAACTTCGATTTCTTTCTTTCATTTAAGATTTTATTTAAATGTTGTCTACTTTACATTCAATATGTTCCATTCATATTAGTGTGAAAATGTTTATATGAAATAGAATTGTAAGTCGGATTTTTATTTTTGTCTCATTTTACACAAAGACGATACTATGTTATTAGGATTTTCTTAGTCTTTAACAATTATATAAAGTAGGAAGATTAGCAGTTGGGAACAGAAAGACGTTTGACTCAAGATACGTAAATCCCTATTTTTATTATTATTTAAGTAAGGTTACTTTTTACAGATGTGGATTTCTACAACAATAAAGCATCCCGCAATTCAAAGAAAAAAAACAACCTTTGTGAAAACTTCTTAATAGAAATGTTTTCTAGGCTCTACCAAGTGTTTGGGACAAAACGCGTACTAAATAATGGGAATTTTTATGGTATTTTTTACTAAATCGTCAATATAATTTAAAATCTTTTAAAATTATGTCAAAGTATTTTTTGAATTTTATTGTTGGAGACTACTATAATATTTGTTTAAAAGTTTATTAATATAATGTTTAACACCCAGTTTGATAGAGCTGTATCCCACGTACGTGAGGTAAATGTTAGCGTCGGAAGTAAATGATAAAGCATTGCTTACTCTCTACGTAGGCTTACTGTTTTACAGCTTATAAACAGTTTGAGGTAAGGGAGAAAATTCATTATCATAGTGATTTGTACTGCTGAATTTTGTATATTTTCTTAGTGCTTTTAAAGGATATTTATTTATAAGACGCCGATCGTCAAGATATGGGAAAATATGGATTTCGAATGAGTGTGATGAGTGTAGATGAGCGAATGTAGTCATTGTTACAAACTAAGGCTGACTATTCCTAAGAAAGTGTCATTAATTAATAGCCAATGACAAATGAACAGCCGGTGGTTATCAGCTGATCCTTCTCAAAATGTATAAACTCTGATTGGGATCGAACTGAGAACCTTTAACACATGAAGCTGGGATTGAACCAACTACGCTACCGACCAATAAATTGCAAGAGAATGAGATTTTAATATGCCGTGAAGTATTTGTTATACCAATGACACAAAAGTGCTAGTAATATGTACATAGGTAAAATAGTAGTTTTATATCAAACTATTGACGTAACTATACCAAACAGCAGGGGCTGTCAGAAATTTTCTAAATAACAAATACCTCATTTAATTCTACCAGTTATGTTCATTTAGCATTACAAGTTGTCATACCTATATACTAAATAAGTTGTCAATTTATGTTCTCTTATTATTTAATACTTCCCCCTCCAGGCTGGTTTGTGAAAGGTGAATAACCTGATGGTCTATGTTGCTGTAGACAAACTTCTGATGGAAGTATATTACATTAGAGCTGCCTGCTGGGACCCTACGGAGTGTGATTGGTGACTAGGGTGCTTTACTTCCCGCTCCAGGCTGGTTTGTCAGAGGTAAATTCCCTGCCGGTCTATGTTGCTGTAGACAAACAGCCGATGGGAGTATATGTGGCCTTACATTAGGGCAGTCTGCTGAGACCCTACAGAGTGTGATTGGTGACTGCAGTGCATTACTTCCCACCCCAGGCTGGTTTGTGAGAGGTAAATTCCCTGCCGGTCTATGTTGCTGTAGACAAACAGCCGATGGGAGTATATGTGGCAATACATTAGGGCTGCCTGCTGAGACCCTACGGAGTGTGATTGGTGACTGGGGTGCTTTACGTCCCACCCCAGGCTTGTTTGTGAGACGTAAATGACCTGACGGTTATGTTGCTATAGACAAACAGTTGATGGCAGTATTTGTGTCCTTACATTAGGACTGCCTGCTGAGACCCTACAGAGTGTGATTGGTGACTGGGATGCTTTACTTCCCACTCCAGGCTGGTTTGTGAGAGGTGAATGACCTAGTAATATATGTTCCTTTAGACAAACAGCTGATGGCAGTATTTGTGGCCTTACATTAGGACTGCCTGCTGAGACACTACGGAGTGTGATTGGTGACTAGGGTGCTTTACTTCCCACTCCAGGCTGGTTTGTGAGACGTGAATGACCTGACGATGTTGCTGTAGACAAACAGCTGATGGCAGTATATGGCCTTACATTAGGACTGCCTGTTGAGACCCTACGGAGTGTGATTGGCGACTGGGGTGCTTTACTTCCCACTCCAGGCTGGTTTGTGAGACGTGAATGACCTGACGATGTTGCTGTAGACAAACAGCTAATGGCAGTATATAGCCTTACATTAGGCCTGCCTGCTGATACACTACGGAGTGTGTTTGGTGACTGGGGTGCTTTACTTCCCACTCCAGGCTGGTTTGTGAGAGGTGAATGATCTGACGGTCTATGTTGATGCAAACAAACAGCTAATGGCAGTATATAGCCTTACATTAGGCCTGCCTGCTGAGACACTACGGAGTGTGTTTGGTGACTGGGGTGCTTTACTTCCCACTCCAGGCTGGTTTGTGAGAGGTGAATGATCTGACGGTCTATGTTGATGCAAACAAACAGCTAATGGCAGTATATAGCCTTACATTAGGACTGCCTGCTGAGACACTACGGAGTGTGATTGGCAACTGGGGTGCTTTACTTCCCACTCCAGGCTGGTTTGTGAGAGGTGAATGACCTAGCGATATATGTTCCTTTAGACAAACAGCTAATGGCAGTATATAGCCTTACATTAGGCCTGCCTGCTGAGACACTACGGAGTGTGTTTGGTGACTGGGGTGCTTTACTTCCCACTCCAGGCTGGTTTGTGAGAGGTGAATGACCTAGTGATGTATGTTCCTTTAGACAAACAGCTGATGGCAGTATTTGTGGCCTTACATTAGGCTGCGTGCTGAGACCCTACGGAGTGTGATTGGCAACTGGGGTGCTTTACTTCCTACTCCAGGCTGGTTTGTGAGAGGTGAATGACCTGACGGTCTATGTTGATGCAGACAAACAGCTAATGGCAGTATATATAGCCTTACATTAGGACTGCCTGCTGAGACACTACGGAGTGTGATTGGCGACTGGGGTGCTTTACTTCCCACTCCAGGCTGGTTTTTGAGAGGTGAATGACCTAGTGATATATGTTCCTTTACACAAACAGCTAATGGCAGTATATAGCCTTACATTAGGCTGCGTGCTGAGACCCTATGGAGTGTGATTGGTGACTGGGGTGCTTTACTTCCTACTCCAGGCTGGTTTGTGAGAGGTGAATGACCTAGTGATATATGTTCCTTTAGACAAACAGCTAATGGCAGTATATAGCCTTACATTAGGCTGCGTGCTGAGACCCTACGGAGTGTGATTGGCAACTGGGGTGCTTTACTTCCCACTTCAGGCTGGTTTGTGAGAGGTGAATGACCTATTGATATACAGTATGTTCCTTTAGACAAACAGCTAATGGCAGTATATAGCCTTACATTAGGCTGCGTGCTGAGACCCTACGGAGTGTGATTGGCGACGGGGGTGCTTAACTTCCTACTCCAGGCTGGTTTGAGAGAGGTGAATGACTTAGTGATATATGTTCCTTTAGACAAACAGCTAATGGCAGTATATAGCCTTACATTAGGCTGCGTGCTGAGACCCTACGGAGTGTGATTGGTGACTGGGGTGCTTTACTCCTCACCCCAGGCTAGTTTGTGAGAGGTAAATGACCTGACGGTTATGTTGCTATAGACAAACAGTTGATGGCAGTATGTGTGTCCTTACATTAGGACTGCCTGCTGAGACACTACGGAGTATGATAGGGGACTGGGGTGTTTTACTTCCCACCCAAGGCTGGTTTGTGAGAGGTAAATGACCTGACGGTTATGTTGCTATAGACAAACAGTTGATTGCAGTATTTGTGTCCTTACATTAGGCCTGCCTGCTGAGACACTACGGAGTGTGATTGGTGACTGGGGTGCTTTACTTCCCACCCCAGGCTGGATTGTAAGAGGTAAATGACCTGACGGTCTATGTTGCTGTAGACAAACAACTGATGACAGTATATGTTGTACTAAAATAAGGAGACTGCGTACTCTACTTTTATTTTTTTTTAGTTCTACTGTGTTTGTTTTGTACATATGACGCATATCAATGCTATTGTAATTAGTCAAATTTTAATAAAGAATATTGATTGATTGATATGTGGGCCTTACATTAGGGCTGCCTGCTGAGACACTACGGAGTGTGATTGGTGACTGGGGTGCTTTACTTCCCACCCCAGGCTGGTTTGTGAGAGGTGAATGTTCTGGTGGTCTATGTTGATGCAGACAAACCGCTGATATCAGTATATGTGGCCGTACATTAGGCCTGCCTGCTGAGACACTACGGAGTGTGATTGGTGAATGGGATGCTTTACTTCCCACTCCAGGCTGGTTTGTGAGTTTTGAATGACCTGACAGTCTATTTTGCTGTAGGCAAACAGTTGATGGTGGTATATGTGGCCGTACATTAGGGCTGCCTGCTGCGACACTACGGAGTGTGATTGGTGACTGGGGCTCTTTACTTCCCACCCCAGGCTGGTTTGTGAGAGGTGAATGTTCTGGTGGTCTATGTTGATGCAGAAAAACAGCTAATGGCAGTATATAGCCTTACATTAGGACTGCCTGCTGAGACACTACGGAGTGTGATTGGCGACTGGGGTGCTTTACTTCCCACTCCAGGCTGGTTTGTGAGAGGTGAATGACCTAGTGATATATGTTCCTTTAGACAAACAGCTAATGGCAGTATATAGCCTTACATTAGGCTGCGTGCTGAGACCCTACGGAGTGTGATTGGCGACTGGGGTGCTTTACTTCCTACTCCATGCTAGTTTGTGAGAGGTGAATGACCCAGTAATATATGTTCCTTTAGACAAACAGCTAATGGCAGTATATAGCCTTACATTAGGCTGCGTGCTGAGACCCTACGGAGTGTGATTGGTGACTGGGGTGCTTTACTTCCCACTCCAGGCTGGTTTGTGAGAGGTGAATGACCTAGTGATATATGTTCCTTTAGACAAACAGTTAATGGCAGTATATAGCCTTACATTAGGTGCGTGCTGAGACCCTACGGAGTGTGATTGGTGACTGGGGTGCTTTACTTCCTACTCCAGGCTGGTTTGTGAGAGGTGAATAACCTAGTGATATATGTTCCTTTAGACAAACAGCTAATCGTATTATATAACCTTACATTAGGCTGCGTGCTGAGACCCTACGGAGTGTGATTGGTGACTGGGGTGCTTTACTCCTCACCCCAGGCTGGTTTGTGAGCGGTAAATGACCTGACGGTTATGTTGCTATAGACAAACAGTTGATGGCAGTATTTGTGTCCTTACATTAGGCCTGCCTGCTGAGACACTACGGAGTGTAATTGGTGACTGGGGTGCTTTACTTCCCACCCCAGGCTGGTTTGTGAGAGGTAAATGACCTGACGGTCTATGTTGCTGTAGACAAACAACTGATGACAGTATATGTTGGTCTTACATTAGGGCTGCCTGCTGAGACACCACGGAGTGTGATTGGTGACTGGAGTGCTTTACTTCCCACTCCAGGCTGGTTTGTGAGAGGTGAATGTTCTGGTGGTCTATGTTGATGCAGACAAACTGCTGATAGCAGTATATGTGGCCGTACATTAGGCCTGCTTGCTGAGACCCTACGGAGTGTGATTGGTGACTGGGGTGCTTTACTTCCAACCCCAGGCTGGTTTGTGAGAGGTAAATGACCTGACGGTTATGTTGCTCTAGACAAACAGTTGATGGCAGTATGTTTGTCCTTACATTAGGACTGCCTGCTGAGACACTACGGAGTGTGATAGGGGACTGGGGTGTTTTACTTCCCACCCCAGGCTGGTTTGTGAGAGGTAAATGACCTGACGGTTATGTTGCTATAGACAAACAGTTGATGGCAGTATTTGTGTCCTTACATTAGGCCTGCCTGCTGAGACACTACGGAGTGTGATTGGTGACTGGGGTGCTTTACTTCTAACCCCAGGCTGGTTTGTGAGAGATAAATGACCTGACGGTTATGTTGCTATAGACAAACAGTTAATGGCAGTATGTTTGTCCTTACATTAGGCCTGCCTGCTGAGACACTACGGAGTGTGATTGGTGACCGGGGTGCTTTACTTCCCACCCCAGGCTGGTTTGTAAGAGGTAAATGACCTGACGGTCTATGTTGCTGTAGACAAACAACTGATGACAGTATATGTTGTACTAAAATAAGGAGACTGCGTACTCTACTTTTATTTTTTTTTAGTTCTACTGTGTTTGTTTTGTACATATGACGCATATCAATGCTATTGTAATTAGTCAAATTTTAATAAAGAATATTGATTGATTGATATGTGGGCCTTACATTAGGGCTGCCTGCTGAGACACTACGGAGTGTGATTGGTGACTGGGGTGCTTTACTTCCCACCCCAGGCTGGTTTGTGAGAGGTGAATGTTCTGGTGGTCTATGTTGATGCAGACAAACCGCTGATATCAGTATATGTGGCCGTACATTAGGCCTGCCTGCTGAGACACTACGGAGTGTGATTGGTGAATGGGATGCTTTACTTCCCACTCCAGGCTGGTTTGTGAGTTTTGAATGACCTGACAGTCTATTTTGCTGTAGGCAAACAGTTGATGGTGGTATATGTGGCCGTACATTAGGGCTGCCTGCTGCGACACTACGGAGTGTGATTGGTGACTGGGGCTCTTTACTTCCCACCCCAGGCTGGTTTGTGAGAGGTGAATGTTCTGGTGGTCTATGTTGATGCAGAAAAACAGCTAATGGCAGTATATAGCCTTACATTAGGACTGCCTGCTGAGACACTACGGAGTGTGATTGGCGACTGGGGTGCTTTACTTCCAACTCCAGGCTGGTTTGTGAGAGGTGAATGACCTAGTGATATATGTTCCTTTAGACAAACAGCTAATGGCAGTATATAGCCTTACATTAGGCTGCGTGCTGAGACCCTACGGAGTGTGATTGGCGACTGGGGTGCTTTACTTCCTACTCCATGCTAGTTTGTGAGAGGTGAATGACCTAGTAATATATGTTCCTTTAGACAAACAGCTAATGGCAGTATATAGCCTTACATTAGGCTGCGTGCTGAGACCCTACGGAGTGTGATTGGTGACTGGGGTGCTTTACTTCCCACTCCAGGCTGGTTTGTGAGAGGTGAATGACCTAGTGATATATGTTCCTTTAGACAAACAGTTAATGGCAGTATATAGCCTTACATTAGGTGCGTGCTGAGACCCTACGGAGTGTGATTGGTGACTGGGGTGCTTTACTTCCTACTCCAGGCTGGTTTGTGAGAGGTGAATAACCTAGTGATATATGTTCCTTTAGACAAACAGCTAATCGTATTATATAACCTTACATTAGGCTGCGTGCTGAGACCCTACGGAGTGTGATTGGTGACTGGGGTGCTTTACTCCTCACCCCAGGCTGGTTTGTGAGAGGTAAATGACCTGACGGTTATGTTGCTATAGACAAACAGTTGATGGCAGTATTTGTGTCCTTACATTAGCACTGCCTGCTGAGACCCTACGGAGTGTGATTGGTGACTGGGGTGCTTTACTTCCCACCCCAGGCTGGTTTGTGAGAGGTAAATGACCTGACGGTCTATGTTGCTGTAGACAAACAACTGATGACAGTATATGTGGGCCTTACATTAGGGCTGCCTGCTGAGACACTACGGAGTGTGATTGGTGACTGGAGTGCTTTACTTCCCACTCCAGGCTGGTTTGTGAGAGGTGAATGTTCTGGTGGTCTATGTTGATGCAGACAAACTGCTGATAGCAGTATATGTGGCCGTACATTAGGCCTGCTTGCTGAGACCCTACGGAGTGTGATTGGTGACTGTTGTGCTTTACGTCCAACCCCAGGCTGGTTTGTGAGAGGTAAATGACCTGACGGTTATGTTGCTCTAGACAAACAGTTGATGGCAGTATGTTTGTCCTTACATTAGGACTGCCTGCTGAGACACTTCGGAGTGTGATAGGGGACTGGGGTGTTTTACTTCCCACCCCAGGCTGGTTTGTGAGAGGTAAATGACCTGACGGTTATGTTGCTATAGACAAACAGTTGATGGCAGTATTTGTGTCCTTACATTAGGCCTGCCTGCTGAGACACTACGGAGTGTGATTGGTGACTGGGGTGCTTTACTTCTAACCCCAGGCTGGTTTGTGAGAGGTAAATGACCTGACGGTTATGTTGCTATAGACAAACAGTTAATGGCAGTATGTTTGTCCTTACATTAGGCCTGCCTGCTGAGACACTACGGAGTGTGATTGGTGACCGGGGTGCTTTACTTCCCACCCCAGGCTGGTTTGTAAGAGGTAAATGACCTGACGGTCTATGTTGCTGTAGACAAACAACTGATGACAGTATATGTTGTACTAAAATAAGGAGACTGCGTACTCTACTTTTATTTTTTTTTAGTTCTACTGTGTTTTATTTGTACATATGACGCATATCAATGCTATTGTAATTAGTCAAATGATAATAAAGAATATTGATTGATTGATATGTGGGCCTTACATTAGGGCTGCCTGCTGAGACACTACGGAGTGTGATTGGTGACTGGGGTGCTTTACTTCCCACCCCAGGCTGGTTTGTGAGAGGTGAATGTTCTGGTGGTCTATGTTGATGCAGACAAACCGCTGATATCATTATATGTGGTCGTACATTAGGCCTGCTTGCTGAGACACTACGGAGTGTGATTGGTGAATGGGATGCTTTACTTCCCACTCCAGGCTGGTTTGTGAGTTTTGAATGACCTGACAGTCTATTTTGCTGTAGGCAAACAGTTGATGGTGGTATATGTGGCCGTACATTAGGGCTGCCTGCTGCGACACTACGGAGTGTGATTGGTGACTGGGGCTCTTTACTTCCCACCCCAGGCTGGTTTGTGAGAGGTGAATGTTCTGGTGGTCTATGTTGATGCAGAAAAACAGCTAATGGCAGTATATAGCCTTACATTAGGACTGCCTGCTGAGACACTACGGAGTGTGATTGGCGACTGGGGTGCTTTACTTCCCACTCCAGGCTGGTTTGTGAGAATTGAATGACCTAGTGATATATGTTCCTTTAGACAAACAGCTAATGGCAGTATATAGCCTTACATTAGGCTGCGTGCTGAGACACTACGGAGTGTGATTGGCGACTGGGGTGCTTTACTTCCCACTCCAGGCTGGTTTTTGAGAGGTGAATGACCTAGTGATATATGTTTTTTTTAGACAAACAGCTAATGGCAGTATATAGCCTTACATTAGGCTGCGTGCTGAGACCCTATGGAGTGTGATTGGTGACTAGGGTGCTTTACTTCCTACTCCAGGCTGGTTTGTGAGAGGTGAATGACCTAGTGATATATGTTCCTTTAGACAAACAGCTAATGGCAGTATATAGCCTTACATTAGGCTGCGTGCTGAGACCCTACGGAGTGTGATTGGCGACTGGGGTGCTTTACTTCCCACTCCAGGCTGGTTTTTGAGAGGTGAATGACCTAGTGATATATGTTCCTTTAGACAAACAGCTAATGGCAGTATATAACCTTACATTAGGCTGCGTGCTGAGACCCTACGGAGTGTGATTGGTGACTGGGGTGCTTTACTCCTCATCCCAGGCTGGTTTGTGAGAGGTAAATGACCTGACGGTTATGTTGCTATAGACAAACAGTTGATGGCAGTATTTGTGTCCTTACATTAGGACTGCCTGCGGAGACACTACGGAGTGTGATTGGTGACTGGGATGCTTTACTTCCTACTCCATGCTGGTTTGAGAGAGGTGAATGACCTAGTGATATATGTTCCTTTAGACAAACAGCTAATGGCAGTATATAGCCTTACATTAGGCTGCGTGCTGAGACCCTATGGAGTGTGATTCGTGACTGGGGTGCTTTACTTCCTACTCCAGGCTGGTTTGTGAGAGGTGAATGACCTAGTGATATATGTTCCTTTAGACAAACAGCTTATGGCAGTATATAGCCTTACATTAGGCTGCGTGCTGAGACCCTACCGAGTGTGATTGGTGACTGGGGTGCTTTACTTCCCACTCCAGGCTGGTTTGTGAGAGGTGAATGACCTAGTGATATATGTTCCTTTAGACAAACAGTTAATGGCAGTATATAGCCTTACATTAGGCTGCGTGCTGAGACCCTACGGAGTGTGATTGGTGACGGGGGTGCTTTACTTCCTACTCCAGGCTGATTTGTGAGAGGTGAATGACCTAGTGATATATGTTCCTTTAGACAAACAGCTAATCGTAGTATATAACCTTACATTAGGCTGCGTGCTGAGACCTTACGGAGTGTGATTGGTGACTGGTGTGCTTTACTCCTCACCCCAGGCTGGTTTGTGAGAGGTAAATGACCTGACGGTTATGTTGCTATAGACAAACAGTTGATGGCAGTATTTGTGTCCTTACATTAGGACTGCCTGCTGAGACACTACGGAGTGAGATTGGTGACTGGGGTGCTTTACTTCCTACTCCATGCTAGTTTGTGAGATGTGAATGACCTAGTGATATATGTTCCTTTAGACAAACAGCTAATGGCAGTATATAGCCTTACATTAGGCTGCGTGCTGAGACCCTACGGAGTGTGATTGGTGACTGGGGTGCTTTACTTCCCACCCCAGGCTGGTTTGTGAGAGGTAAATGATCTGATGGTCTATTTTGCTGTAGACAAACAACTGATGACAGTATATGTGGGCCTTACATTAGGGCTGCCTGCTGAGACACTACGGAGTGTGATTGGTGACTGGGGTGCTTTACTTCCAACCCCAGGCTGGTTTGTGAGAGGTAAATGACCTGACGGTTATGTTGCTATAGACAAACAGTTGATGGCAGTATTTGTGTCCTTACATTAGGCCTGCCTGCTGAGACACTACGGAGTGTGATTGGTGACTGGGGTGCTTTACTTCCCACCCCAGGCTGGTTTGTGAGAGGTAAATTACCTGACGGTCTATGTTGCTGTAGACAAACATCTGATGACAGTATATGTGGGCCTTACATTAGGGCTGCCTGCTGATACACTACGGAGTGTGATTGGTGACTGAGGTGCTTTACTTTCCACCCCAGGCTGGTTTGTGAGAGGTGAATATTCTGGTGGTCTATGTTGATGCAGACAAACCGCTGATAGCAGTATATGTGGCCGTACATTAGGCCTGCCTGCTGAGACACTACGGAGTATGATTGGTGAATGGGATTCTTTACTTCCCACTCCAGGCTGGTTTGTGAGTTGTGAATGACCTGACAGTCTATTTTGCTGCAGGCAAACAGCTGATGGAAGTATATGTGGGCCTTACATTAGGGCTGCCTGCTGCGACACTACGGAGTGTGATTGGTGACTGGGGCACTTTACATCCCACCCCAGGCTGGTTTGTGAGAGGTGAATGTTCTGGTGGTCTGTGTTGATGCAGACAAACAGCTGATGGTGGTATATGTGGGCCTTACATTAGGACTGCCTGCTGAGAAACTACGGAGTGTGATTGGTGACTGGGATGCTTTACTTCTTACTCCAGGCTGGTTTGTGAGAGGTGAATGACAAGACGGTCTATATAGATGCAGACAATTTATAACATTAATTTTATTTGATATTGTTTTTATTTAAAAAAAAAGGTATAACAAAATCTTATATAACACTCTAAGAAGTAGTATATGCGACCCATAAACTAAAATGCCTTAAATCCATTTATAAAAAAACTTCATGAATCCTCAATCATACAAATAGTTACCACGAATCAATAAACTAGACATTTTAAAAATAAAAAACACATCTTGTTATCATTTTTTTTATGACTATATAGATGGCTATTTAGAGTTACTTTAGAAATCAAATACATTATAACAATTTTGAGCAAATCTAAGTTTCTAAAATATCTAGATTATGTTTATACGTTGTTACATGATCCATTGATATATGCCCTATCTACTATGTGCTAACATGCACATTCCCTGTGAAACACGTTGCATAAATCATGACTATGGTCAACATTGGGTATGTTTAATATAGACACCGTCTGGCCTTTTAATATACAGTGCTGCTACATTTTGGGAACTAGGATTTATTGTAAATAGTTACAGATATTTATGTATTTCTTTTCTAAGAACAATTTATTCTAGTGTGAATCATAGGTTAAAATATGATTTAAAAATTATATATCTATTTGTTTTGATACAAAGAATTTTAATTACAAACATCTAATTTCGTTAGTACATGTTTAATTTTGAGTTTAATACAGGATACTATACACAATAGTTTTGCAATACTTAAGTACAGTACATTATAAACAAAAAATTCTCTCAAACGAATATTCAGACCCATTTCCGTATCCTATAAGTGACTAGCACTCTTATAAAAAAGCCTTCATACTGTATGCTTTATCTAAATATATGTTCTTATCGTGCTAGATGACGTAATCCTAGTCAAATATCTATGATTAAGGAAGTATAATTAGGCCGGACAGTAAGTAACCTTTGTGTATATGTAGCGCATGCGTTCCAGGAGCAGAGGAGATATTTTCCACCGCTGAGCTACCTTACTTCATGGAAGTGACAAACTTCCACCCTCACGGCTTACATCCAGAACAGTGATTAGTTGAAACAAAAATAACTGAAATAAACTGTACAAGTTTGTTTAGTTTCTATATATTTTGTACGTTATTATTGATTTCGATCAATGTTATTATTAATTGTTATTTGAATACTAAATAATGATTGAATTTAATCATTCTAAACTTGATTTGTTGGTGTAAATCAAACCAATACATTGTCACTACTGTTAATGACAGGCTATTGCACCACCAGCAGCATTCCATCATCGTGGCTGCCATAACATTTATTTTAATAGAATTATTCAATGAGAGAAAAGACAATCTCTGTCTCACTTGCACCACTTAGTGCATCTCACTCACACTAGTGCGTTCACAATGTCGTTTTCTAAGCAGTCCACTTTTGATTAAGTTACATCTGCAACGTTTCCAATACAAATTGTTGAACGTACGATTGTTGTTTGATGAAGATTGTTCAAAACCAATCATCGTAGCCTATAAACCATATATTAGCTTTCATATTAAATGTTTACAAATCAGATGCTAGTTGTAGGGAAAACTGACGTTTCAGTTCTAGTAAAAGGTATCATCATACACTTTTTTACTGTCCTTGGATAAAACATGTTATAGTGTTTAGTTAAAATAGTTAAGGTATTAAAAACACTCATAAAAGTAAGTAACTAAATAAACCCTCTGAAATGGTAATAAATCAATAAATAAAAATCCATATTAGTATTAGACAATTTTAAGATGTTGATAAACCTCGTATGAATTGACTTATTTTACGGACAAAAGATACAACATTTCGAAATCTGTTTACACTTGAAATAAAATAAATTTGTAAATAATCTTAAACAATAATATTAAAAGTAATAATATATTGGATTTCAAATAAATCAATTTCATCTTAATAAAATCTATATAGTCAAATATTAGATAGGTTATTTTATTTTTAATGTCTTATGATTATAATATAATATTACTCCAGAACATCATTTTTTTTTCTTTTAAATTTGTCTGCATTTTCATGTATTTTTTTCTTTATTTATGAATGGATCAGTATCAACATGGAACGATCAAATTTTTTATTTATTTTCATTAATATGTTTATATCATAACAACATCACTGTTACCACTAAAATATTTGTTACTTATTATATTTACAGCGCGAGTAAACGTCACACAACACAAATTTATTACAATATAAACATAAAATGCACAAATATATTACAATACAAGCACAAAATGCACAATTATTATAGTTTCGGTGAACCACGCTCACTTTCCTCAGACCAGAGGGATTCACAAAAGAATGGAAAATGGTGTTCAACAACTCAATTAATAGGCCTATGATCACGTGACCCCAATGGCTGGAATCGTCAAAAAACACGGTCATGATTAAGGTGAGCGTTTTTTAATGAAATCGATCACCATAATATTTGTACATTTTGAACTTGTATTGTAATATATTTGTGCATTTTGTTCTTGTATTGTAATATATTTGTGTTGTGTGACGTTTACTTGCACTGTATGTATACCAACATGTATTATGCTCATTACAAATTTTTTATTATATTGATAAAAAATAAAAATATTAAAATTAGAGAGAGAGAGCAGGAAATAGTTTGCTCCGCTTACATCGAGACTTGATTTGGTAACAAGATTCGTGGTATTTAAAAGTAAACTGTTATAAAGCCTTGAATTAAAAATGAGACGAGGAAAAATCGTAAAATAATTTAATTAAAAATGATGTAACTTTATAAAGTTTGTTTTCGAAGAACAATTCCCATTGTTCCTAGAATGAAAGCGGTTTCTTGCAACAATTAAATGTGGTTGTATAAGAATATTACTGGGAAAATATAACCTAACACTCTTGTTATTGTTTGTTATTTTCAAGCTGTGAATAATTTTATAATTTAGATATTTTAGGACAGTTAAGAACTAATTTAGTTATTATAAAAACTGTTCTTGAACATCTGATTAGCTTTAAATGTTTCTTTGACAAATTATAACAAAAAACTTCTATTTTTTGCTTATACAGGTATAAATGTGAATAAAATACTAGATTGTAGCATGTTTGGTTGCAACAAATACTAATATAAAATATACGAATTTATTTATCAATAAGAATCCCTAATATTCTAGGGCTTACGTGTCAATGAATGACTTTTTTCATGTTCACAATTCAATACATGTGTATGTAGCTAATTTGTTTAATCAGCTGATTTGTTATTTTATACGAACGTAGTATTTCCAAAATATACTACTTAAAAATACTTAGCCTGATAAAATTAGTTGATGTAGTCATATAAATATTGACAACTAGGGGACACCCCTGCACGCTTCGCGTGCCAACCCCGACGCTCGCTACGCTCGATTCACCTCGGCCTTCGGCCTCGGCATGTAACTATTCAATACAAAAATCGGTATATTAACTATATAACGTAAAATTACAATATTACATTTCGGTACAGTATCTCACTCACACTAATTGCTTTGCCACCTATTTAGCCTATTTCAAGAGTGTTCATTTCATTTATTTTTGTTTAACAGCTGAAGATTAAACTCATAGTAAAATATTAAATAGTATAATGTCAAACATTCAATATAGACATGTTTATTTATTTACAAAACAGCTGTTATTAATTTACTAAAATCAACCCAGTGTTATCCTTATGGACCAATCTTTTAAGGGTGCTTTATACCCCTTAGGAGTACTTTATCAAGATGAAAATACTTTAGTTGTCCTATTTAAGTTCTAAAGAAACAGTGTACAAAATTTCAGCTCTCTACCTACATGGGAAGTTGGAGAATTAGTGATGAGTGAGTCAATCAGTGAGGGCTTTGCCTTTTATATATATAGATTACTAAAGGTTAAACATAAAAACGATTTTAAAAGAGGTAAAACAGTAAATAAAAGTTATGAAGATAAGGGTTAAATATTTCAGTTTTTAAAAATAACGTAAAATACAGAGCTTAACTTTTAAACAATTAAAGCAATGTTAAATATCAGGTGTTGTTAAGAGTGTACATTATCTATAAAAAGACAGCAATTCTCTTAATAGCCACTGAAATTTTACACCTGTATAGTGATTTTATTTTTATAAGTCGGTATAATGAAAGAACTAATTTTCACTAGTATTAACTGTTTTCATCACTACATAGAGTTTCTTAAGTTTTTCTACCAGCACACTGAAAAGGAAACAGGTCGTTCTTACATGGCCACGGTGAACATCCAGTGGTAGTTAAAATACAGCTAACGCACATTTCTATAGGACTTAAATAATAACTACTACGTTTATAGTTGAGAATTTGGAGGGAAAAAAGAAAGAACTGATAACGTTATTGAATAATAATCCTAAGATTCTAAATCGAAAACTATTCAGCAAACTATTTAATGCGGCGTCTGTTTCTTTCTTATCTATGGTACAAGATGATATTTGAACCAGAATACATCTGAATCTTCTTTACTTTGATAGTTTTAAAAAATGAAACACTTATATGGTTCTACAATAATTTAGACAAATATTTTAATATCCTAAATATTTCTGCTCAATTTATGAGTTCTATTGCAAATAGACCCGCTTAGTAGAATGTACCTGAGGAGGATCTGGAGTATTTTTTTTTTTTTTACTTTCTTTTCCAATGTTTACCATAATTTCCATGATACGCCCTCCCTACATGAACCAATGAATGCCATACGTACCTGCCGTAGGGTCATTAAACTCACTATATCTTCAAGGTTTGGTCATTGTCGGATCGAAGGACCACTAAATTATCCGGTTCGAAGGACCACATGTTACGGCTCAGATGACCACACTAAATGTCGGGTAGAGAATTTTAATGTTTCTGTTAAAGAGCACGGAGGACCACTGCTCTTCCGGAGCAGATGGGAGAATCAACTAAGGACGTAAATAATTAATTAGAGAGAAATTGACTCACCACAGAGATTGGTTGACCACGTATCCAACAGGAGTAGTTGAAGACACTTTTGGTAATCCAGTCCACCTTCCTTTGTCACAGTTCTAAAGCACTGAAGAGTAGTCGTGGAAGTACGAGCGTTTCGAAAGTCCAGAAGACCGACCACGTACCGCACAAACGAGGTTCTTGAAGGTCTGGATGAGTAGCACAGAGTTAGAGAGAGTCAACAAAGTTAGAGAGAGTTAGAATTTAAAGAGGCACACAATCACTAATTGTTGAGTTGGGAAGAGACCCACGATCTTACACATTGAGACTAAGCGAGAGAGTTGCTTACACATTGAAAGACTAAGCGAGAGAGTTCCTTACACATCGAGAGTGTCTTGCTGTCTGGCGCGAAACCGTCGCCTGAGGTGGGTTTAATTCTGAGCACCAATGAGAGCTCGAGTTTGGGGTGGCGTGATGTTTATTCTGAGGGCAGATAACCCTCTCTCTCTCTCTTGGCTTTGGTGAACATGGGAAATACCAAAAATCAAATCTTATAACTACAGAATATATCAACTATGTACAATCATCTTATTACCTAACAGTCATAAAAACTAAAACCGACCCATTTCCTTGAAAATGCTTTAATTGCTAGCACAATAACGACTATAATGAAGTTTATACATTCACCTTATAATAGTTATAAATTTATAATTTATTGTTTTTAATTTGATAAAAATAATTCTATTAAAACCATAAACATGTTTAAGCAGAGTGTGTAACTTTGTTTAAGCGAACTTTCTGTAGGGACGTGGAACATAGGTCTAAAGTTGATTGGTTGGCAAGGCTTAAACACTCCGAAAGTTAAGGATAGTAAAATTAAGAACTACTTTGTGTACATCACAACACAAGTAGGTGTTGTGCCTTTTCTATAGTAAATCACCAACACAATTGACTTAAAATCACAATTGAATTAAAGATTGAAATAGGCGCAAAAACAAGCCAAACTTTGAACTTAAAGGAGGCTTCAATTTTAAAAGTTTTAAAGGAGTGGTTAAACACGTTTTCCAATTTAAAAATTACTAAAACTTTGACATGAGATCTCAGTTGGTACCAGCAGTCTTGTAGGTCCTGCATACCATGAAATATACCCACTCAATGATTTAAGGTGTAAAATGATATCCACAGTTAATTTAAATACGAAACCTAAATTGAGAATAGTTGGATCATATAAATCTTTCTACATATAACTCAAAAGCATGGAACATTCAAATTTTGAATAGTACGATTCGTCATTTAATTTATGAATTATGAATAGAGTTCAGCAATCTCTAATCGGTGCTTCATCAGGAGCTATCAGCACAAAACAATCATTTCTTCTTATTCAACTGATATACGCCGTTGGATGTCTAATACTAATACACATAGTAAATATATAATTACATTGTTTTAAATATTTAGCTGTGAGAAGACGGTTTATTTATTTATTATTTTTTTTTTTTTATCTTTAGTTTGAGCTTAAGCGCAAAACAATTTAATTTAATTGATGGAACCTCTATACAGGCATTGCCTTCAGAGATATTTCCTTAAGACAAAAAACTCAATATATAAGATGTTTTATTGTTATATTTTAATCAAGGCAAGGTTATCTTGAGTTTTGTTTGTTTTTACAGAAATGCATTTTCTTAAATTTTAAGATATTGGTTTTCTTTGTTTCGTTTTTGTGCTATTTTCTTTATTTTTTTATTTATTTATTTTTTTTTGTTACTATTACATAAGCAATGTTGTAAATGTATATATGTATATATAAAGGAAATAAAAATTATTGTTATTCTTATATCTTTACTCATAACCAACTAGGCAAGAAAACAAGATCAAAGCCATGCCGCATCTCTGGTGACGTGTAAACTCAATCAGCGGTCAAGTCTTTACAAAGAGATCGATTGCTCTAGTAGATGAAACATAAGTCACTTTTGTCTCGAAACACTCCATCTAATATAACAACCTTCTATGATGTCATAACAGAGAGATTACACTGTAAAATGTCTACTTTAAATAAACTGTTTTTACTGTCGGCATTATTTATTTATTTTTATTTATGTTTTTATTTAGTTATACCTTATTGCATTTGAATTTTTAGATTTTATTACAAGTTTTAATAACTTTTATCCTATTTGGAACAAAAAAGTACCGGAATTTTATCTAGTTTTCACTGTACATAAAATGTACACCATTATTACTCAAGAACTCGTTAATGTACCACATTTATATTTCAATACCTGGTCGATAGGAATGTTTTCTTAAGTTTTATAAGTTGTAGGACTTTAACTGTTCGATAAAAAAAGTTCTCATCAATTCCCTGAAACATTGTTTTCTTGGCTTTTAGAGGTCTTACAATTATTTTTTTGGTCTTGTTGTAATCCTTATGACATTTATAGTTACAATTTAATTAAATTAATTCAAAATAACTTTAAACCGTTTCAAATTATTATAAAGTAACTGAATTTACTTACACATAAAAAAGAATGTATTGTAACTACACATGGCACAAGGATTACAACGAGACCAAGTTACGACCTCTAGAAGCCAAGAAAACAATATTTCAGGCATTTAATAAGAACTTTTTTTCTCTAAAAGTTAACATTCATAATTCCTATCGATCAAATATTGAAATATAAATGCGATACATAAACGGGTTCTCGAATAATGATGGTGTAATTTTGAAGTACAGTAAAAACTAGTTAAAATTCCCGTATTTTTTTCAAATAAGATAAAAGATACTAAAACTTGTAATAAAATCAAAAATACATGTGCAATAACGTATAATTAACGAGAAAATTACGGTGTAAATTGATTTTTCGTAAGCCTCTAAGATCCTTAGAAAACAACCTTTAAACTCAGGTGCACACAATTTGTGCGCCAACACTATAATGTTTTATTTATACGGTGACCATCTCTTCAGATAGCTCTCAATACATTACCATGTGATTGGGTTTTTCGTGATCTTCACAGTAAAAGGTGTTTGTTAATGTTAATAATTACATCTATTTTAACTATTAAGAACCATTTCCCTCAATGTCGTCACTATAACGATTCAATTTTAACGAAAAGAACATCTATAATATATCATAAATGATAGATGTTATAGAAATTTCAAATTAGTACACACGTTTTACGAATTTAAAATATAAAGTATTAACATTTATTCGGTTATCGTTTAATTTTTAACTACACCAATTAAAAACCTCTGCTTTTGAACTGAATGGTCGAAAATCCGACAATACAATAAATCTTTTGTGCCCAAAAACATTCAAGAAGAGTCATTGAAGACGTCATAATCGTTGTAGAATTTTAAATTTAATGATGTTTGAAATTCAGGAGGCAGTTTTTGATAAAACTGGAAATAAAATGTAAATAAGTAATCATATTTTATAACTTAATTTAATTTCTAGGGGGCTAGAACCGGAATCAAAATTGTTTGAATTTTTCAACGTTTATTTGAAATGTTCAAAAATTTGACGACCGGAACTAAAGATGTTACAATAGGTGAAATGTTCATAATGTTTATCACGAAATATGAGTATAATATTTTAGTATGTTTTTCTCCAGTATTATTTTGTGGAAAGACAAAATAAAGAAGTACGCGAGATAAAACAATACTTGGGCAGTTAAAATTGTAAATTAATTTATTTCAACGAATACAACTAAATATTGTACAGTAAACTTACCATAAATAATTTAAATATGTATATATGGTACAAAAGTATAGGATTTTAGTTATTATAAAGATAATAAGTAATTTCAACTATTTTCAGGAGCGTCTAAGTAAATTACCAGTTTAAACTTGTTGATTAAAATAGAATATTACTTGTTTATACATTAATAATTAATATGTCACCGATGTTAAAGATATGGGCAAATACTAGGGGCAAATAAATGCGATAAGTGTAGTCATTGTTACTAACTAAGGTTGACTTTTCTTTATAAAGAGCCATTTATTAAGATTAGCCAGTACAACTAAGGAATCAAAAACTTTACGTGGAGTCTGAACCACATAGTTTTGGTCTAATTTTCTGCTAATTAATCTTGGTACTCAGTTTTCTTCCCTACACAACATTCTGACCCTGACTACTACCCAAAACGGACTAGAAATCATTATGTAGCTGTTTTTTAATCAAAAAATAAGCTATACTTCACTAAATTTAGCCGTTGAGTATTTATGAAGCATTAGGAATGTTGGAATATTAACTCTGTACAATCAATTACTAGGCATGTGTTTTATAAGATCATATATATTTAGTCTTTACACAGTATATATAGTTAATTGTAACATTTATTAAATAAAATCCAATGTTACTATTACAATTTTTTAGATTATAAACTGTAATTACGCTTTTGTTCTTTACATTTTTTATGATGTATTACAGTTTTTATAAAAGAACATTAATTTATTTTTTAAACATTCTATGAACAATTTATAATATGAAAACATTACATTTTATTTATAATTGTTTTTCCTCCAAACCATAATCGTTCCATTATCTGTATGTTATATTTATCAACTGTCGTGAGTAAAAATTTGAATCTTGAAATAAGTAAAAACAATTGAACAATCTTTTGTTCAGTGTAATGACATTTTGTAGACTGCCTCAATCTTCATTCTATTAAACATTTAGTATGACTAAAAGTACCAGTACCACTGGACTTGGGCCTCTACAAATATCAGAGGCCTAATCAAGGTCAACGTCACATGTTTGAAACATGTTTAGGAAACCCTTCAAACCAGGGTAAACTTGACATAAACCGAACTTAGACCAAGTAAACTAGAAAAATGCTGGGTTTGTTTTAAAAATTTCTATGACGGAGTAGAAGGCTCATTTCCGGTTCTTTTTCCAGTAATCCTCTGGTCAAATGTCTAACAAAAATCTTTTTCTTGGCTGTGTCCCTATTAAAATTTCAGCTGTTATACTTTGTGTTTATAGGTGTTCTTTTATTGCATCAATTCATTTAGTTTTTCGGTTATAGCCTAACTTTTAATTTCAGTATACAGGGTGTCTTAAAAGTCCCACCCCCCCCCTATTAACTTTCTTATGAATACAGATAAAGTGATTTACTTCTAGGAATGTTTATATGACCAACTAAGGAGTTTTTTATGTATGCAAATTTTTTGCACCCCCTCTCAAAAGGGGGTAGTTTGGGGGTAAATCAAAATTTTAAAATATAAACCCCTATCAAATGACACATCATTTTAAAGGTAATATTAAAAGAAGAAGAATGGTGGAAATTAGAGGTCTCTAACATTAGTCTATTAAATTTGGTGGCAGTTTAAAGTTGGAATTATTTCATAAAACCCCCGCAGCTTATGTTACATTTAAAATTGTTGTAAGGCAGACAAAACATTCACCCACCAGTTAGTTTTGAAAACTGATGACACCTAATCGTAAAACAAGTTATTACAAGAATCAACAAACACCAAAAACCACAAATAACATAGCATTTATTTGGTTTTGGTTTGTCTGACCAAAGTCCAGTAGGGCAACCTGGGAATAACGGTGGATCCTTCCTTATCTCTTATTAGGTTACTAGTTAGTACGTGTAACACTTTCAGTTCAGTTACTGTGTTAAATTTCTTTTTATTCGTATCTAATAAAAATGGCTCGGTCAAATGAAGATAAAGTAGAGTTTCCGCCATTCTTTTTCTTTTAATATTACCTTTAAAATGATGTGTCATTTGATAGGGGTTTCTATTTAAAAATTTTGACTTACCCCCAAACTACCCCCTTTTGAGAGGGGGTGTAAAAAATTTGCATACATAAAAAACTCCTTAGTTGGTCATATAAACATTCCCAGAAGTAAATCACTTTATCTGTATTCATAAGAAAGTTAATAGGGGGGTGGGACTTTTAAGACACCCTGTATTCAACAATTCACTTGGACCTAACTATAAGAGCTTGGTTAGATAGCAGAAAGCTTAATCAATATCTTATTGCGGACAGACAGAGTACCGAATTAACTGTAGAAATATTTCAAAAATGTAATGGTGCAAAATATTTTACAGCTTTACACACAGACACATTAGAAACACAATACTACACGTACAGTGGTATTGACCCACCCGTTCACCCATACACGTACTGTGGTACTGACCCACCCGCCCACCCATACACGTACTGTGGTACTGACCCACCCGCCCACCCATACACGTACTGTGGTACCTTCATCCATAAACTTTATATTAAAATATGTAGTTGGATAGGTAAAAAATATGCGGCAGTTAAATTACACAGCAAACTTGAATATTTATGTTATTTGTACTAAAATAACTTCTAAATCAAGTTTCTGATTATAAGTTTTTTTTAAACCAATTTCTGATTATATAAGTTGACATATACATAACAACATATCTGAGATAGTGTGGAATTTGAAAATTATAACATAGGACAAATTAAAAAAAATATTACATTATTAAAAACCAAATGATGTATTAATTTAATTTTTGTTCCAACTGAATAAACCTTCATACAAAATAAGTTTAATTAATTTTACTTCAAGTAGATAAAATATCTTAAAACAGTATTGTTCAGTTAAGCAAGATATTACAAGCAGTATTTTAATCAACCAGATGTATTTACCGTTAAACAAAGAGATGAACTAAATATGAATTCCACTTTTGTGGTTCCTTTGAGAACCCCTTTCACGGAGATTGGTACTTTTTTTACTTAAATAGATTGTCATATTTTGTAAAAAATATTTTATTACACTTTTGTCATATTTTATTTGTTAGGAAATCCTACCTAATATTGCAATATACTTTTAAAGTATGTTATTTAACAAACTACTTAGTCTTTTATAATGATACTTACATGGAACCAGCAAGGACATATAATTGTAATAAAATATTACGTTTTCTTAGTTGTTTGCATTTTTAGCATGTTTATTAACTATAAAAAATGTGTTTAGTACATAATATAATTATTTTCAAAATGTGTGAAAACGAGGTATTAGAATATACAACCCATGCACAGGGCCACGTAGATTTTGTGTTTCTGTATTCTTGTCTTAAGTTATATTTTATAACTTTATAAAACTAACCGTAAATATATTTAAGCCATTGAACACGATTAGCTGGCCAATATTGTAGCAATGGATCAAAAATAACTTAAGCTAACACAAAAATTATTAATGTAGATTATCGCAGATTATCATAACAAATTGTAAAAGACTATAGTTACTTGTTGTTTGATTGTTTTGGTCTTATAACGGTAATAAAATTGTTAGAAATATTTCAAAAGCATGAGTTGATCGTGTTTGTTAAGATCGTAAATTGTTGATGGAGAGAGGACGTGCTGTTGCTAAGCAACAGTTTGCTATTAACATTACAATATAACTCGTCACTAACAGACGTCTATGGAGGGAACTAGAAACGTTGGCATTGGTAGGAACTATTGCAGTCATTAAGGTCGTAGATTGTGTAACATGATGGAGAGCAGACAAGCTGTTGTTTAGCAACTGTTTGTTATTAACGTTACAATGTAACTCGTCACTAACAGACGTCTACTGAGGGAACTAGAACGTTGGCATTGGTAGGAACTATTGCAGTCATTAAGGTCGTAGATTGTCTAAAAGGATGGAGAGCAGACAAGCTGTTGTTTAGCAACAGTTTGCTATTAACATTACAATATAACTCGTCACTAACAGACGTCTATGGAGGGAACTAGAAACGTTGGCATTGGTAGGAACTATTGCAGTCATTAAGGTCGTAGATTGTGTAACATGATGGAGAGCAGACAAGCTGTTGTTTAGCAGCTGTTTGTTATTAACGTTACAATGTAACTCGTCACTAACAGACGTCTACTGAGGGAACGTGCTGTTGGTATTGGTAGGTACTACTGCATTCATTAAGGTCGTAGATTGTCTAAAAGAATGGAGAGCAGACAAGCTGTTGTTTAGCAACTGTTTGTTATTAACGTTACAATGTAACTCGTCACTAACAGACGTCTACGGAGGGAACTAGAACGTTGGCATTGGTAGGAACTATTCCATTCATTAAGGTCGTAGATTGTGTAACACGGTGGAGAGCAGACTAGCTGTTGCTTAGCAACTGTTTGTTATTAACGTTACAATGTAACTCGTCACTAACAGACGTCTACTGAGGGAACGTGCTGTTGGTATTGGTAGGTACTACTGCATTCATTAAGGTCGTAGATTGTGTAACATGATGGAGAGCAGACAAGCTGTTGTTTAGCAACTGTTTGTTATTAACGTTACAATGTAACTCGTCACTAACAGACGTCTACTGAGGGAACGTGCTGTTGGTATTGGTAGGTACTACTGCATTCATTAAGGTCGTAGATTGTCTAAAAGAATGGAGAGCAGACAAGCTGTTGTTTAGCAACTGTTTGTTATTAACGTTACAATGTAACTCGTCACTAACAGACGTCTACGGAGGGAACTAGAACGTTGGCATTGGTAGGAACTATTCCATTCATTAAGGTCGTAGATTGTGTAACACGGTGGAGAGCAGACTAGCTGTTGCTTAGCAACTGTTTGTTATTAACGTTACAATGTAACTCGTCACTAACAGACGTCTACTGAGGGAACGTGCTGTTGGTATTGGTAGGTACTACTGCATTCATTAAGGTCGTAGATTGTGTAACACGGTGGAGAGCAGACTAGCTGTTGCTTAGCAACTGTTTGTTATTAACGTTACAATGTAACTCGTCACTAACAGACGTCTACTGAGGGAACGTGCTGTTGGTATTGGTAGGTACTACTGCATTCATTAAGGTCGTAGATTGTCTAAAAGAATGGAGAGCAGACAAGCTGTTGTTTAGCAACTGTTTGTTATTAACGTTACAATGTAGCTCGTCACTAACAGACATCTACTGAGGGAACTAGAACGTTGGCATTGGTAGGAACTATTCCATTCATTAAGGTCGTAGATTGTGTAACACGGTGGAGAGCAGACAAGCTGTTATTTAGCAACTATTTGTTATTAACGTTACAATGTAACTCGTCACTAACAGACGTCTACGGAGGGAACTAGAACGTTGGCATTGGTAGGAACTATTCCATTCATTAAGGTCGTAGATTGTGTAACACGGTGGAGAGCAGACTAGCTGTTGCTTAGCAACTGTTTGTTATTTACGTTACAATGTAACTCGTCACTAACAGACGTCTACTGAGGGAACGTGCTGTTGGTATTGGTAGGTACTACTGCATTCATTAAGGTCGTAGATTGTCTAAAAGGATGGAGAGCAGACAAGCTGTTGTTTAGCAACTGTTTGTTATTAACGTTACAATGTAACTCGTCACTAACAGACGTCTACGGAGGGAACTAGAACGTTGGCATTGGTAGGAACTATTCCATTCATTAAGGTCGTAGATTGTGTAACACGGTGGAGAGCAGACTAGCTGTTGCTTAGCAACTGTTTGTTATTAACGTTACAATGTAACTCGTCACTAACAGACGTCTACGGAGGGAACTAGAACGCTGGCATTGGTAGGAACTATTACAGTCATTAAGGTCGTAGATTGTGTAACATGATGAAGAGCAGACAAGCTGTTGTTTAGCAACTGTTTGCTATTAACATTACAATGTAACTCGTCACTAACAGACGTCTATTGAGGGAACGTGCTGTTGGTATTGGTAGGTACTACTGCATTCATTAAGGTCGTAGATTGTGTAACACGGTGGAGAGCAGACTAGCTGTTGCTTAGCAACTGTTTGTTATTAACATTACAATGTATCTCGTCACTAACAGACGTCTACTGAGGGAACGTGCTGTTGGTATTGGTAGGAACTACTGTAGTTATTAAGGTCGGTGATTGTGTAACATGATGGAGAGCAGACAAGCTGTTGCTTAGCAACTGTTTGTTATTAATGTTACTATGTATCTCGTCACTAAGAGACGTCTACTGAGGGAACTAGAAACGTTGGCATTGGTAGGAACTAATATTTGAGTGCTGAAACATTTGTGACTTCATCTAATTTATTTCCTTATGTAAGTTTAAAATATTACTAAAAAATACAATTTACAATTTTTTTTATAATAACAAAAAATAACAAAGGTTTTTATGCTTGAGTATAAAAACGAGTCAATTGTTTACATACTATTATTAATCTATAAGAAAGGAATATTGGTTACAGTTCCTTTTTATATACCATATTATGATTTCTTATAACGCACCAAAAAAAGTATGTTAAAACATATCTATTTCTAATAATTATTGTTGGGCCTATATACATTGTTTTAAATTTTACAGCAATAAAAATTTATTAAATCTACAAACTTTTCGAATAATCGTTATAATTTTATCCAAAGAGTATATATATATATATATATATATATATATATATATATATATATATATATATATATATATACTCTTTGGAGTATATATATATATATATATACTTTGATATATATATATATATATATATATATATATATATATATCAAATTAAAGACAAATATTAGAGATTTTTATATTTTGACAATTGAAGGGCGGGACAATTTACAAAACTATTATTTCAGATAGACTAAGCTTTATAAAGTATTCTCTTAAAACATAAACTGGCTTCAGAAATTTGTTAGAACAATACCAAAGAAAATCAGGTCTCTGCATGGAGTATTTAGCAACCCTGAGGCTCTGCTTCAATGTTTGCACGTTCTTGGGAAGTTTGGAGAGCCACGAGTGTATCGTGAACATACATTGTATGTTATGTATGTATAGAATGTAATGGGATACAAGGTCCCTTGAGGCACTGCTTCAATGTTTGCACGTTCTTGGGAAGTTTGGAGTGCCGTAGGTGTATCGCGAACATACATTTTATGTAATGTATGTATGTATAGAATGTAATGGGATACAAGGTACCTTGAGGCACTGCTTCAATGTTTGCACGTTCTTGGGAAGTTTGGAGTGCCACGAGTGTATCGTGAACATACATTGTATGTTATGTATGTATAGAATGTAATGGGATACAAGGTACCTTGAGGCACTGCTTCAATGTTTGCACGTTCTTGGGAAGTTTGGAGTGCCGTGGATGTATCGCGAATATACATTGTATGTAATGTAGAAAGTATGTATAGTATGTAATGGGATACGATGCTTACCTTGAGGCACTTCTATCTTATTCATGACCTTTATTTGGCATATAGTTTACTTATGCATAAATTTAAGTAATACATAAATTCATAAACTTTTATTTGATATGGACTAAGATGTTTTAAAATATTTGAGGTTTAGGATTGTTCATAAAATTTTGGTTATTGTCCCATGTGTCGTGTGTTCTATAAATACAGTATATTTGAGCGTTAGTGTTTATACAATGCATAGACAATAATAATAATCTACGATATAGTAATAATTTTTTCACAGATTGATACTGCATTCAAATCTTCAACTATTAATTCCTGTGTTTTTGTGCTCTATGTCCCTTTTTATTCAAAGTCGTAAATTAAAACAACGTTGACATTAAATAAAAACTGGACTGAATTTATCTATTTACAAACGAAATTATTTATTAAAATTCTTTAAAAGTAGTGTCCGTACATATATTGTCAATGGTTTATGTTTATTTATTTTTTTTTTTTAAATGTTATTTATTTATTCTTAAGAAGTCGATCGTCAATATATGAGCAATATGGATTTCGAATCAGTGTGATGAGTGTAGATGAACTAATCTGTTAATATCTGAGTTCGACTTAGCTCAGAAAGGACTATTTATTAATAGCCTAATAATTAGAAGAACTAGAATTATGGGACCTACATCTTTACGTGGAATCCGAACCACGTGGTGTTGGTCTGATTTTCAGCTAACTCACAAGTCTGACACTCATTTCTATTCCCTAAACAACATCTGAACCTTGACTATCACCCAACATGGACACCCCAGACTTCTTTAGTAGTGTCCACGTCGATAGCAACCATTGAGCGGACGTCGTGTTGGTATTAATAGGACCGAGCATGAAACCTATCACCTACAATCTCCCAAACACTTTGTCCCCCAAGTAGCTGGGCTACAGCACTGCGCCACTTGTTCCGAAACTGGTTTCTTTTCATATGTCGGGACCTGTAGGGCTGGTGGGCTGAGGTTAGTAGGAGTTTTTGATGTATGACATGATTTTATGAATGCTTATTATTGTTTTGCAATCTTGGATTCTTTATTTTATTGTACTTAGAATTGATGTTCTAAGTACAATAAAATACCACCGTAGGTCTTGTAAAAACAGCCGATCTCGGGTTATTTTTTTATCATTCCAGCTTGGATAGTTTGAATGAAAATAGACTAGGCATTCATGCGCACAATATCTAATATATTGAAAGTGGCCATACAAAAACAAGAAAGAAACAAGATATGCGTTATAAACAAAAATACAATTTATATCTAAGACAATAAATCAGGCAAGAGAAATAAATAAATAAATAAATACTTTATTGCATGAATACAATTAACAATTGTGTTGCAAAAGTCAAAATTTATTTTAGCCTAAAACACTCACACACAATCGGACACATTCATACATACATCTTGCACATGCATCATACATTCACACACTTGACACCAGAATTGCATGATAGGGTGTTTACTGATTGTACCAGCGGCTTTGAAAGAATTCTTCAACTGAATAAAAAGCACTTTCAACCAAAAGGTGTTTTAAACGTCTTTTGAACAAATTCAGGTTAGGCCCAAGGGAGGATTAAAAATGTTCACCCTATATTTAAATTAAATTATTGGAAAGAATATTAGGTTTATAAGAATAAAACTTAGTACTTAAGACGAATGCATATTTCGTGACAATTTAAATTTTTAAAAATATTTTTAAGAAAAAATAAGTTTTTACTATTGCAATTAAAAAACAATTACGGGTAGATATTTTTTAACCCCTCCTTGGGATTTCTAAGTTAATTGATTAATGATTAATTGATCGCTAGTGTATTGGTTCATGTGCTAAAGGTTCTCAGTTCGATCCCAATCAGAGTCAATACATTTTGAGAAGGATCAGCTAAAATATGATAGTCACCAATAAAAATACTTCATATTTTGTTTGCCACGTCAATTTGGTAATCAGATATTATCTAATAATATCAACTTATGTAATTAGAAAAGTTTTAAAGGTCTCGTTGGGAAAATCTAGCATCTGTTACTTCATTAAAAGTATCCAACTCCTTCAGGTGAGCTAAAACGAAGTAATTACCTCAAGCTTCTGAAAGGTGTTCTTACTTTGTTACTTATTTATGTAAACGTCATATTTATGTTTTGAATCGAAATATTATAAAGTTACACATTTTTATTCATTTTTTTAATAAAGGGTTGAGTGTTTAAAAACATTATATTGACACTAAACAGTTTAAATATACAATAGTGAATATCTCAATTGTGGCAATCTATTTTGTATTTAAATAATAAACATTACGTTACAATATTACATTTTTCTAAGCTACCATTCAAGTTACCAAGGAACTATTTAAACTTGGATTCAACATTCATTCTTTGATTTCAGTGCCCGAACTAAATTCAATATACAAGGGTGTCTCAGAAGTAAGGTGCCAAAATTCAGGAAACGGTCATATAGGTCAAAATAAAGAGAAAATCAAGAATATTTTTATTACAAAAATCACTTCGTTTACCATGCATCATGCATTTTTTTTCACTAAATAATTGTTATCTCTAAGTTGACTTAACCGATCTTTATGAAACTCGCTACGCATTTTAAGATGAAAAAGACGTATTTTGGACAAAATAACCAAATCGATGCAATTTTTCATTTCAGAATGGTGGCCATTTTAAATAGTTCAACGGAAATTGCGGGAAAACGGCAAAAATAAATATAATTATAAGCATAATTTATTTATTTTTAAAGACAATTGTAATACCAATCTTCCAGTATCAAAATTATGATTAAAAGTCACTTAAATCCAGCTATGACCTGCTCATAGGACATGCCTATATATGTGTAAAAACCTGACTTTAAGACTCGCCTCTTCACAGTATGATCACCTTATTTAGAGATTTACAGAGTCTATGAGGCTGAATTTCACACGGAGGAACTCTTTATGGTGTAGATAATTGGATGAAAAACAACCAAGACACATTAACACTTTATTGAGAAGCAACAAAAAAGCAAAAAAAAAATGGTTTTTTTTGCTGCCTCTCAACACAAATATCAATATTAGCGAGGAACTTCTAAACAAGGCGAGAAACCACTGATTCAGGAACGATCGTGAAAATTTGCACCCTTTAATAAAGCCTTACGTATTTTTCTACACTATACAACTTTATTTAGGAGAAAAAAACTTACTTTAATTGGGAAATACTAGTTCGTATTATTAAAAAAATGCAAAACTTAACACGTTGTTAAAAAAAAATATTAGTCTAATCCTGAAAGAGAAAATAAAATATTAATTTGTTCAACTGTACTACAGCATAAAATTAATTTAATAAGGAGAAAATATCATAAAATAAATTACCTATACGAATGGCTACTAAAGCTACAACAATTCTTAATTAGCAGGACAAGGTTTTTACAATTTTAAATCTAATTTGCTCAAAAAATTAGCATAATTGCTTTATAAATTGTACGAGAATACAGATTTGATTAGGGATATAGCCTACTTTTAATAAAACAAAAAATAGCTTCTTGTTTAGTTTCAAACATATAATACGACTAAACTTTTCTCGGTTGTGTGTTTTCAATCAAACAATCCACATTCATATCACTCCGCTACTGATTTGTAACAGAGAGCTAATATTTATAACTAACAAACATTACCAAACTGATACTATGACAAGTACACTCAACTTATGACAAGTGTTTTACCAATAAAACCAGTTATGTACATTCCATCAACATCGAAATCTGCATCTCTGGTATACAACCTGTTGTTGACGAGCTATGTTGTAACTACTAACAGTTGCTTGGCAACAGGATGCCATTCTCTCCTCCCTCCCGCCCCTCACAACACCTCACCACACAACACACAATGTCATTGACTTCTGGATTTGGAAACACTTGGACTAATGGCTACAATTTAACTGCTATAAACTTAATACCAACATAATTTTGAGTGCGATTTTTTTATAGTTTACTGAATTCCAATTGCACTAATAATACTCATACATTGCATGAAATTAAACGTTTTCTAAGGACCGCTACCACAGAATTTTGTTCATAGTGATTTTGTTATTTTTCTTTATATTTATATAATTTTAATATTACTCATTGATCAAGAGCTATGTTAACGGTATTTAAGTAATTTATTGTATATATAACATGCAGCCCATTCGTAGGTAAAACATAATTTGTATCAAAATATAAAAACCTCATCTATATCATCAAATATTAGTTCCTGTAAATAACAATCTAAGTTCAAGGGTGAGACTTCTGTTTAACTTTGTTTTTGAAATTTGTTACTGATGGAATATCAGATGAGGAATACAAAAGTTGTTGGACATTAGCCATCATTACGTGAAAAATACCAATCTCGACGTTTCGGTTTGGTAAAACCCACATATTTTTCAAGTGCTAAAAACTAAATTACATTTACACAAACATGTTATAAAACTACGTTCTTAAACTAATAAACATATCTACATTAATAATTATCTACATTTTAACCTAGATCCTAGAATAGGATACAACAAAATGAATTCTACTAAATATAAAAATGTTAATAGTATAAAATTAATACAACCAATTAGGCGCTGCTCTGATCACAATATCAACGAAAAAACGTTAAAACATAATTAAATTAATATTCCAATCAGACTGAATATTAATTTAATTGTGTTTTAAATTTTTTTTGTTGATATCGTGATCTTGGCAGCGCCTAATTGGTTATATTAATTTCACCCAGTTAACATTTATTTATATTTAGTAGAAGTTCATTTTGTTGTACCTCATTCTAGGATAGGTTAAAATGTAGATAATTATTGATGTAGATAAGTTTATTAGTTTAAGAACGTAGTTTTATAAGATGTTTGTTTAGATGTAATTTAGTTTTTAGCACTTGAAAAAGATTTGGGTTTTACCAAATCGAAACGTCGTGACTAGTATTTTGCACGTAATGATAGCAAATGTCCAACAACTTTTCTATTCCTCACTTCTGTTTAAATTTTTAAAATGTTTAAAATAGTTTTGTGTAAGGTACTAACGGGCAATAAAATATGTTTTAGACACATATTTGTGCTATAGATAGCCATTAATGTACTAATAAACAAAATTATATACAACTGCTATAAGTTGTTGGTATTCACCATTTGTAACGTCTATACGTATATACCTAAAAATACCAATTAATATGTCAACTTGTTTTAAGATTTTTTTTCACAAAAAAATATTCTAGTAAGGTACTTCCAGAGTTTTTCAGTCTACTACACTTACTTAGTATGGTATTGCTCTTTAAGTCCTAGTTTTGGCCTTTATAATTAGTAAGACACCGATTGACAAGATATGGACGAATATGAGGGGCGTAATGAGTGTAGATGAACGAGTGTAGTCATTGTTACTAAGTTCCACTGTTACTCAGAAAGAGATATTTATTAATAGCCCAAATGCCAGTGCAAGTAAGGGACCAAGATTTTTAGTTGTTATCCAGAACACGAAGTGTTGGTTTGGTTTTCAGCTATCTTCAGCCTGATACTCAGTTATCTTCCCTAAACAACATCTGAATACTGACTACCATCCAACATGGACACTCCAGACTTCTCTACTAGTGTCCACATCGATGGTAACCATGGAGTGGACGTCGTGTTGGTATTTAGAGGACTGAGAATAAAACCTATCGCCTACAATCTCCTCAAAACTTTGTTCCTAAATAGTTGGTATAGCACTGCACCCCTAGTGCCAACAATACAACACTAAATTGAACATAATACATATAAACTAATAATGTCAGCCCTATTTCCCCTCATTCCTCGATCATACCCTTCCATTACTGCTTGCTGATTCACACTGTAAAATGCCAAAATATTAAGTATTTATTGCAAAATATGATCATTAGCTTTTCTCTCTTTGGTAACACGATTCTAAGTGATTATACACCATCTACATATCAATTAAGGGATACGTAAGATCAAATCGGAGGCCCTAAACTACGTAACGCTTAAATCAAGATTTTCTGACCCCCTCCCCCCTGTGTAACAGTAATACCTAACCCCCCTGAAAAATTACGTAATGCTGTCAACCCCCCCACCCCAAAGTATGTCATCCATTTTAGTTTATATTATGTTTTGTTTACATTTAATCATCTTGTTTCACTTGTGGAGGATAACACATTACTAACTTTAAATTCTATTTTAAAGAAAGAACCTTGTAGTTTTGGGTAAAATTGTAAAAATTTTGTGAATGAATTCAAACTAGTTTTTGAGGTTTAATAGTTACGTAACACTGCGTAGAAACCACACACGCTTCCCGGTAACTGTGTATAACGCTGCCGAAACTCCTCCCCTTTCCCTAAAGGCGTTACGTAATTTAGGGACAGCCCCTAAGTAGATTTAGAGTCAGCACTTCACACTTTGAATAAATTTATGGGCAAATCTATGGCCCATGGGAATAAGGTCTTCACTATAAAATAAATAAACCAACTAAACGGTAACTACAATCATTTTATAACTTTAATATAGTCAAAGATTTACCATCAAATAAATGCATTAAAAAATAATACATCACAGGCCTTAACAACCACTATCATTTGATATTAATAAGGTACGACCCTTTGGGTAAGAACTTGTTCACATTTGTTCAAGGATTTAAAAAAAAAATTATTCGTATATGAAATACGTAACATATCCAAATAAATAAGAGTGTTTGTTTAACAACCTAAGTCATATTGTGGTATGGCCGGTAGTTTTACAAATTACAAATTTCCAACAAGTAGATAACATTGGTTAGTAACATTACAAAAAATTTCAACCTCGTTACAAATGTATTCCTGTTCCATTGAGCTCATTAAGAATGAATAATGATCATGAGCATAAGTAAATATGACCTGAAGTGTCGGGAAATTGTGAGAAACATGCACAGTTCGAATGATATTTTGGATTAAATCATCATGTCTAGACAGTTGGTAACTGAGGCAAAGTAAAGTGTAGTCATTTGTCTAATGACATCATTAGTAAGCTGGCTCAAGCGTGTCTGACGGCAGTGCAAGTTCATCAATGACGTGAGTGTTGGTAAATGTGGAATTAAACGTTACCTTACCAAGTACAACAATTTAACTTGTCGTGTCTAGACAGTTGGATCGTGTTTCAAAGAGAAGAGTAGTCATTTGTCTAACGACATCATTAGTCAGCTGGCTCAAGCGTGTCTGACGGCAGTGCAAGTTCATCAATGACGTGAGTGTTGGTAAATGTGGAATTAAACGTTACCTTACCAAGTACAACAATTTAACTTGTCGTGTCTAGACAGTTGGATCGTGTTTCAAAGAGAAGAGTAGTCATTTGTCTAACGACATCATTAGTCAGCTGGCTCAAGCGTGTCTGACGGCAGTGCAGTTCATCAGCGGCGTGAGTATTGGTAAATGTGGTCTTAAACGTTACCTTACCAAGTACAACAATTTAACTTGTCGTGTCTAGACAGTTGGATCGTGTTTCAAAGAGAAGAGTAGTCATTCGTCTAATGACATCATTAGTCAGCTGGTTCGAGTGTCTGACGGCAGTGCAAATATATCAATGACGTGAGTGTTGGTAAATGTGGACTTAAACATTACTATACCGAGTACAACAATTTAACTGGTCATGTCTAGACATTTGGATCGTGTTGCAAAGTGAAGTGTAGTCATTTGTCTAACGACATCATTACTCAGCTGGTTCGAGTGTCTGACGGCAGTGCAAATATATCAATGACGTGAGTGTTGGTAAATGTGGGCTTAAACATTACTATACCGAGTACAACAATTTAACTGGTCATGTCTAGACATTTGGATCGTGTTGCAAAGTGAAGTGTAGTCATTTGTCTAACGACATCATTACTCAGCTGGTTCAAGTGTGTCTGACGGCAGTGCAAATATATCAATGACGTGAGTGTTGGTAAATGTGGACTTAAACGTTACCTTACCGAGTACAATTTAACTCGTAGCGTCTAGACATTTGGAACGTGTTGCAAAGTAAAGTGTAGTCATTTGTCTAACGACATCATTAGTCAGCTGGTTCAAGAGTGTCTGACGGCAGTGCAAATATATCAATGGCGTGAGTGTTGGTAAATGTGGACTTAAACGTTACCTTACCGAGTACAATCTAACTCGTAGCGTCTAGACATTTGGATCGTGTTGCAAAGTGAATTGTAGTCATTTGTCTAATGACATCATTAGTCACCTGGTTCAAGAGTGTCTGACGGCAGTGCAAATATATCAATGGCGTGAGTGTTGGTAAATGTGGACTTAAACGTTACCTTACCGAGTACAATCTAACTCGTAGCGTCTAGACATTTGGATCGTGTTGCAAAGTGAAGTGTAGTCATTTGTCTAATGACATCATTAGTCACCTGGTTCAAGAGTGTCTGACGGCAGTGCAAATATATCAATGGCGTGAGTGTTGGTAAATGTGGACTTAAACGTTACCTTACCGAGTACAATCTAACTCCTAGCGTCTAGACATTTGGATCGTGTTGCAAAGTGAAGTGTAGTCATTTGTCTAATGACATCATTAGTCAGCTGGTTCAAGAGTGTCTGACGGCAGTGCAAATTCATCAATGGCGTGAGTATTGGTAAATGTGGACTTAAACGTTACCTTACCGAGTACAATTTAACTCGTAGCGTCTAGACATTTGGATCGTGTTGCAAAGTAAAGTGTAGTCATTTGTCTAACGACATCATTAGTCAGCTGGTTCAAGAGTGTCTGACGGCAGTGCAAATATATCAATGGCGTGAGTGTTGGTAAATGTGGACTTAAACGTTACCTTACCGAGTACAATCTAACTCGTAGCGTCTAGACATTTGGATCGTGTTGCAAAGTGAATTGTAGTCATTTGTCTAATGACATCATTAGTCACCTGGTTCAAGAGTGTCTGACGGCAGTGCAAATATATCAATGGCGTGAGTGTTGGTAAATGTGGACTTAAACGTTACCTTACCGAGTACAATCTAACTCGTAGCGTCTAGACATTTGGATCGTGTTGCAAAGTGAAGTGTAGTCATTTGTCTAATGACATCATTAGTCACCTGGTTCAAGAGTGTCTGACGGCAGTGCAAATATATCAATGGCGTGAGTGTTGGTAAATGTGGACTTAAACGTTACCTTACCGAGTACAATCTAACTCCTAGCGTCTAGACATTTGGATCGTGTTGCAAAGTGAAGTGTAGTCATTTGTCTAATGACATCATTAGTCAGCTGGTTCAAGAGTGTCTGACGGCAGTGCAAATTCATCAATGGCGTGAGTATTGGTAAATGTGGACTTAAACGTTACCTTACCGAGTACAATTTAACTCGTAGCGTCTAGACATTTGGATCGTGTTGCAAAGTAAAGTGTAGTCATTTGTCTAACGACATCATTAGTCAGCTGGTTCAAGAGTGTCTGACGGCAGTGCAAATATATCAATGGTGTGAGTGTTGGTAAATGTGGACTTAAACGTTACCTTACCGAGTACAATTTAACTCGTAGCGTCTAGACATTTGAATCGTGTTGCAAAGTGACGTGTAGTCATTTTTCTAATGACATCATTAGTCAGCTGGTTCAAGAGTGTCTGCCGGCAGTGCAAATATATCAATGGCGTGAGTATTGTTAAATGTGGACTTAAACGTTACCTTACCGAGTACAATTTAACTCGTAGCGTCTAGACATTTGGATCGTGTTGCAAAGTGAAGTGTAGTCATTTGTCTAATGACATCATTGGTGAGCTGGTTCATGAGTGTCTAATAGCAATGCAAAACTAACAATGGTATGACTTTACAAACATTTAGATGGAAAATTTACTATATTGAGTATAACAACTAATCAATTCGTGTCTAGACATTTGGAACGTGTTGGTAAGTGAAGTGTTGCCATTTGTGTAATGACGTCATTAGTCAGCTGGCTACGAAAGGCATGAAAATTGGTAAATCTGGACGTAAAAGTTACGTTGTCGAGTATAACAATTTATCTCTTTGTGTCGGGAGATGTGGAACGTGTTACAAAGTGAAGTGTTGCCGTTTGTCTAATGATGCCATTATTCAGGTAGCTTCAAACGGGTCTGAGAGCAGTGCTAACCTAACAGAGGCACGAGTTTTGGAAAATGTGGATGGTAAAGCTACTATGTCATATAACAGTTTAAACGTAGTGTCTATACATTTTGAACGTGATGCAAAGTGAAGTGAAGCTATTTGTCTAATGATGTCATTAAGCAGCTGGCTACAAAAGTGTCTGTGAGCAGTGAAAACTATACAGTTGTATGAGTGTTGGAAAATGTGGTCTTACCAGTTCCTCAGTTGAGAAAAACAGTTTAATCGTCTTTTATTGGTCAATAACATTATTCAATAAACAATATGTTACCAAACCAAGGGGATATATCTATATTTTTATCAGCAAAAATAAGGAATGGAAAAGTGAAATTGATTTTTTTCTTTCCTATACTTACGGATCATTATAATACTTAGGCAAAAATAATTTAACAATCAAATTTAAAATAAAGCTAGGACTTCAAGTACTATTATATCGTTTTCAAAAGCACTCAGATCCTACATTCTTCAATTATCAAAATAGTAGCTTTAATTTCACAGCCTGTTGTGCCCTTAAAACACGTAACATTCAGTAAAATTAATGATATTAATTTTAATGTCATGTAACTATATTTTATGATTTGACTCGCCAAAGTTACACTATTCACTTCAACCCCTCTTACAACTACAATAATTACAGAGTTTACCATCGGCGATAAACACGCAACTAGTTCCAGCAATCGCAGTCAGTAATGATTGTTCTACTTGGAGTAAACTGTTCTTCAGTCTTAAAACTGCTCGTCAACTGTAATAGGTTCACTGATCCTCAAGGGACTGTTTCTTACAAAACGTATTTTAACATACAATGAAAGGTTAAATCTCATTAGACGAATGCTCTCAAGAAACGAACAGAATAGCGATAATTAAGAGGGCTGCAATTATGTTTCTGTACATTCATAACATTATTTCTAGTTCAAACTATTATGAACTGTTTAACTTTACACTATACAGGTTAGGTTAAGTTAGGTTAGGATATATTATGTTAAGTACTAATACCTATTACGATAGTTATATTAATGGCTGGAGCGTGTATCAGTTGAATTGTTAATAAAGCCTAAACTATTCATGCTTAAGATTCTTATACTGGCAGCTTGGTGTAAATGCCAACTTTAGTAATTTTAATCAAATAATCCAGTTTACGTTTAGATTTATATATTTACTAGTAAATTTGTAATAAAGCTATATTTATTGGTATGATTTGAAAATTAATAACATGGTGTAGGATATATAATATTTTAACAACATGACTTCCATTTCGACTTTGTCTTCCGACTCAGTTCATCTATTATTAGCCTACTCGATCATTTCTGAATAGACTTTTATGAGTTCAAAAGCAATTAAGAATGAAATATATTAAATTTGTATACTTTTCAGTCAGTTGTGCCTGTTATTATGCCTTTTAAAATAGTTGAAAAAGCAAACCTGGTCTTCCATTAACAACTTACTACATTTCTAAAACGGAATATTGTATACTGTTTCAATCTGTATCTTCAACAACTTAATTATAATACGCTTACAATATTATCTTTTTTCAAATATTTCTTACTTCTTTTCTCCTTTATAGAATGACTTAGAACTCATTTTATTATGGATAATTTAACCTGTGTATAGTCTCCAGGTAATTGGTGAAATATTTGAATAAATATGTAGAGTGCTAAAATGATATAACATTGTTTTTTTTTTTTTTTTTCTTATTCTTAGCCTTAGGTATGCGACGCCTACATTACTTTGTGTGTATTTTAAGACGAATATAAATTATTCACACTAGTGTAAATAAATGTGGATGACCTGTGTAATAAAGCTACTTAACGAGTTCCATTGTTCCTCAGAAAGGAGCTTCTATTAATAGTCCAATAGCCAAGGTTACTTATGAACATACAATTTTACGTGGCATTCGAACCACGTAGTATTGGTCTGATTTTTCAGCTAACTGACACGTCTCATACTCGGTTCTCTTCCCTACACAGCATCCTTAATCTGACTACCACCCAACATGGACATCCCAGACCTCAATAGTAGTTAACGCCAATAGCAACCATTGATCGGATGTCATGTAGGTGTTAGAGGATCGAGCAGAGATTCTATCGACTACAGTCTACATAACACTTTGTCCTCAGGTAGCTGGGTTACAGCACTGCGCAACTAATGCCGACTTCTTCTATATAATTTAATATCTCTATTGAAGATATATAATATAAACAGTTGTCCCTAATTTAAGATTTATCGGTGAAGTAAGATTCAGTAAAAGTTTTAAAAAAAGTGTTAAACAATTCTATCTATATATGTAAGAAAATTATTTAAACAGCTTAAGTTAGAGCAAAAGAGTCTAACTTGCGTTTAATTGACCAACAGCTTAACGTATGTGCAAGGGGAGAAAAATAATTTATTATATCTGGTAATCTAATTAAGGTGGACTATATTGTTTGCCAGTGCCTTATCCAGTTATTATATTATATATTATATGTATAAATAAATCGAATCAATCAGACCTGATTGGATTGGTTTTTATTGTAATTTATTATCCACTAAATTGCTTACAGGTGTGTCTTAAACACGTAATACTACAGATATTTTTAAAATATCAAAGCAATTCACAGAATACAACATCGAGGAATTATATGTGAATTTTAATGGGATGAATTGAAAAAGATATTTGTAAAAGTGTACCTTTCATGAAATGAAATCAGCGAGGCTTAAGAACAACCATATTTATGTCATGAACAAAATGTGAATATATTCTGAATGGAAAACAGTTTTCACTTCAATAACCTTTAGTCCCACAAAGTTTAAGTTTATGTAATTCCATTTTAAATAGTTGTTTCCACAGTTTTCCTAAATATTTTGTTCAAAATAAATTTTGTTTAGGTTTTTCAATTCAAATATTGATAAGAACTTCCCCTGTATTATTGGAAATATATTTTCACAAATACATAAATTTTGTAATAATCTAGTTTGGTAACTTTTAATGAAACAGTTACTATCTGATCTAGTTATATTCTGGTGTATATAATGTAGTACTATTAAGTATTGTAGCAAATAATTAGCATGAATTTGGAATAATTTCCTTTTAGAACATGACCCATTTACATCCTTCAAATAAACAAATGTATTCACAAACTGCTTGATTTATTATAATGTTTAGATATTTAAAAAAATATAACTGTGTAAATTTACCATTATTTAAAATTAAAGTGAACAATATTTAAATTATATAAAACGCCTTTATTCAAAACTGAGTTATCAGTATACCTTTATTTTCTTGAACAGTGATTTCATATTAGTAGAGAGTAACATTTACGTATAACACGAAAATAGTTAGAAGCCTTAAGAAGTCTATTGTACTGTACAGTAGAAGAAATGTTTTGTAGTATTCAAAGATATTTGTATTAATTTGAGAAACTTTTCAAATTATGTATGTATTGGAATCCATTTTCATATGTCTAACTAGAAAACTGTGTATAAGAATTGTTTAATAAAGCTAGTAACACATTTTATTCCAAAAGTGTTATTTCTGTAAATTAAATATTAACTAGATCTATAGCTACAATCGAACACTATCTTAAATTATCGAAGTTAAATTCATATACAAAATTATTTGTAACTTCTCTTCCTCAATCGTAGATATGTAGAAAATAATGTGTGCATTAGTTAATTTGAACTAAATTAAATATGTTCTATTTAATTCATGTTCTAAACTGCACATACACCTTTCTACATATCAAACTTAACTCATTATATTCTAAAAATAAAGAAATATATTGTACAATATTATGAAACAGCTGATTGTTTTGTTTATTTGGATATTTTTGATCGAAAACACACATTTTCTTAGAAGGAGTGTTCCTTCTCTCGATTAAAGTAATCGATGGAATGGATCACTAAATAACAGCTGTTTCATTGAGAAAACACTTTCCGCCTCACTGCCTTCTTCATCCTTCCCTTCACGGGTCGTAAACAGCTGGCTGACATTTAGGTGGCTGTATCGGTACACTTTAGCGTATACTTACTTTATACAAGACAATACACTTCTATAATCATATTTACTTGAATTATTGCTGTCCTTTATTTGATTTATTTAAAAATAAATAACATACAGTTAACAATTATTAATACACAGCTTTCTCTATAAGGCCAGGCAGTTGTATAATTTTAATACTAATAGAAGGTATTAATCGAAATCTAAACTTTAGTAAATACATTTATCTTTTAACATAATAAACTTAATATTACGTCTGACGGAACCCACCCTTCACCTCACATTGAATTTAAAGGATTAGTTAAATTTAAAAAGCATTATATAAAACCACAAGTCCTATAAGTGAGTGAAATCTTAGTTAAATTTGTATCCAAAATGTTTTAAAACTCTATTTCATAAAAAAATCTGTATTTATTACATTCTTACATTCTTACATATGAGACGCCGACACAACGTTGTGCGTATTTTAAGGCGAATATGAATGGTTTTATGAGTGTAGGATGAGTGTAGATGAGTGTAGTCTGGTTACTAACTGAGTTCAACTGTTCCTCAGAAAGGGCAATTTATTAATAGCCCAACAGCCAGGGCAACTAAGGGACCTACAGCTTTACGTGGAATCTGAACCACGTAGTGCTGGTCTGATTTTCAGCTAATTGACAAGCCTGATACTCAGTTATCTCCCCCACACAACATCCACACAATGATTACCACCCAACATGGACACCCCAGACTTCTCTAGTAGTGTCCACGCCGACAGCAACCACCAAGCGGACGCCATGTCGGTATTATTATTTAATATCTTTATAGTATTATTTAGTCATGCAAAATTTATTGTTCTCGAATTTCTCCAGATTCTAAAGGGAACAACAGCCGTTTTGTCATTAATAAAAGGTAAGTAGCCTTGACCGGAGGGTTCCGACGTTATCGCAAGATAACGGAGTCAAGCAACATCAAGCGTGGCTGTTCCTTCGATGGGTGACCATCTGAATGATCCCGTCCTTGCACGCAGCCCGCCTGCCCGGTCACTGATAGTGATTTGGAAGTCACGTAAATCCGTTAGTCCCCAGGTTAAGTGTTAGAGAGGGCATCTTAGCTTTAACTTCACCTGGCAAAATAAGACGGTTTTTAACTTTAACTTGTAACCTCGTAAGTAACCTAAATAGGAATAAGTTTCTCTGTTTTTATGTTAGAATCTTTTTAACACTCTGTCCATGAATTGTATTACGTTCGGAGATTAAGGATTAAGGGGTCAGTTTTTAAGAGCAATCCCATTACTACACCAATTGATAAGAGTAGCACATAGTTTATTTTCTTATTTTAGGTCTGTTGAGGGTTAATACTGGGTTGGATTACGTAATACTGGGGTGGAGTACGTAATACTGGGGTGGAGTACGTAATACTGGGGTGGAGTACGTAATACTGGGGTGGAGTTCGTAATCAAAGTGGTAATTACGATTACCATACTTTAAATTTATTTCCGACATCATATAGAGGAATATATATGTAACATAAATGAAATGTATTCATTTAATTCATGACAAACTTAATCGAAAATAGTTGAACAGCCAATATAAGAAATATAGGTGCATTAATCTAGATAATACCCATCTGGTAACGAATTGTTTAAGAAATAGTTATTAAATGATTTTTATTCAATCATTGTTAAAATCTCTTTTAAAATGTTATGTAACAGATCATCAGCAAAAATTATCTTTAGTATTAACGAAATGTATTATTGTCCTGAACTATGCTAGATCTGTGGAAAGCAATAAATAAATTGATATGCTGTTGATTCTTTATACAGGTATTATATGAATTGACGTTAATATGAAATAAACGTTGATATAAATATAATGTGGAAATATTGTGTAATTATGTAATCGTTACAAATCCCAACTAGACACCAACAATTCAGAAACAGATTTTTCCTCTCTACCATAATCTCCAACGATCTTCCTTCATAGACTGATCTGTAGGCCTCTCAAACCAAAGCACATTAGAGCTCGCTATACTATGTGTGATGATCCCCAACTACTAACCATCTACTCAGTAACAGCTTAACTCTCCATAACAATCCCTTAACTTCATCCACTATATACCACTCTGTAAGCCTCTTGAACACAACTACGTCAGAGCTCTCTCTGTATAGTGTGATAAGCCCCAGCCACTCAACAGTTACTCAGACAAAACTTGCCTCTCTACAACAAACCCCACATACCATCCTTCATACGCTACTCTGTAAGCCTTGTGAAGAGAGGTACTTTAGAATTTCCTTTGTATAGTGTGATAATCCCCAACCACTCAACAGTTGCTGAGAAACAGCTTTCCCCTCCACAACAATCCCCCACCTCCATCCTTCATATACCACTCTGTAAGCCTCTTAAACACAATTACGTCAGAGCTCTCTCTGTATAGTGTGATAAGCCCCAGCCACTCAACAGTTACTCAGACAAAACTTGCCTCTCTACAACAAACCCCACATCCCATCCTTCATACGCTACTCTGTAAGCCTTGTGAAGAGAGGTACTTTAGAATTTCCTTTGTATAGTGTGATAATCCCCAACCACTCAACAGTTGCTGAGAAACAGCTTTCCCCTCCACAACAATCCCCCAGCTCCATCATTCATATACCATGCTGTAAGCCTCGTGAACAGAAGCGTGTTAGAGTTCTCTCTGTATAGGTGATAATCCGCAACCACTCAAAATTACTCAGAAAAAGGTTTCCCCTCTATAACAATCCCCCGGCTCTATCCTTCATATACCACTCTGTAAGCCTCGTGAACAGAAGCGTGTTAGAGTTCTCTCTGTATAGGTGATAATCCGCAACCACCTAACAGTTACTCAGAAACAACTCTCCCCTCTACAATAATCACCCAGCTCCATCCTTCATATACTACTCTGTAAGCCTTGTGAAGAGAGGTACTTAAGAATTTCCTTTGTATAGTGTGATAATCCCCAACCACTCAACAGTTGCTGAGAAACAGGTTTCCCCTCCACAACAATCCCCCAGCTCCATCCTTCATATACCACGCTGTAAGCCTCGAGAACAGAAGCGTGTTAGAGTTTTCGCTGTATAGTGTGATAGTCCCCAACCACTCAACAGTTACTCAGAAAAAGCTTTCCCCTCTATAACAATCCCCCGGCTCCATCCTTCATATACCACTCTGTAAGCCTCGTGAACAGAAGAGTGTTAGAGTTCTCTCTGTATAGGTGATAATCAGTAACCACTCAACAGTTACTCAAAAACAACTCTCCCCTCCACAATAATCACCCAGCTCCATCCTTCATATACCACTCTGTAAGCCTCGTGAACAGAAGCCTGTTATAGTTCTCTCTGTATAGGTGATAATCCGCAACCACTCAACAGTTACTCAGAAACAACTCTCCCCTCTATAATAATCACCCAGCTCCATCCTTTATATACCACTCTGTAAGCCTCGTGAACAGAAGCCTGTTAGAGTTCTCTCTGTATGGGTGATAATCCGCAACCACTCAACAGATACTCAGAAACAGCTTTCCCCTCTACAATATTCACCCAGCTCCATCCTTCATATACCACTCTGTAAGCCTCGTGAACAGAAGCACGTTAGAACTCTCTCTGTATAGTGTGATAATCCGCAACCACTCAACAGTTACTCAGAAAAAGCTTTCCCCTCTATAACAATCCCCCAGCTCCATCCTTCATATACCACTCTGTAAGCCTCGTGAACAGAAGCACGTTAGAACTTTCTCTGTATAGTGTGATAATCCCCAACCACTCAACAGTTACTCAGAAACAGCTTTCCCCTCTACAACAATTCCCCAGCTCCATCCTTCATATACTACTCTGTATGTCTCGTGAACAGAAGCGTGTTAGAGTCCTCTCTGTATAGTGTGATAATCTCCAACAACCCAACAGTTACTCAAAAACAGCTTCCCCTCTACAACAATCCCCCAGCTCCATCCTTCATATACCACTCTGTAAGCCTTGTGAACAGAAGCACGTTAGAGCTGTCTCTGTATAGTGTGAAAATCCCCATCCACTCAACAGTTACTAAGAAACAGCTTCCCCTCTACAACAATCCCCCAGCTCCATCCTTCATATACCACTCTGTAAGCCTCGTGAACAGAAGCCTGTTAGAGTTCTCTCTGTATAGTGTGATAATCCGCAACCACTCAACAGTTACTCAGAAACAACTCTCCCCTCTATAATAATCACCCAGCTCCATCCTTTATATACCACTCTGTAAGCCTCGTGAACAGAAGCACGTTAGAACTTTCTCTGTATAGTGTGATAATCCCCAACCACTCAACAGTTACTCAGAAACAGCTTTCCCCTCTACAACTATTCCCCAGCTCCATCCTTCATATACTACTCTGTATGTCTCGTGAACAGAAGCGTGTTAGAGTCCTCTCTGTATAGTGTGATAATCTCCAACAACCCAACAGTTACTCAAAAACAGCTTCCCCTCTACAACAATCCCCCAGCTCCATCCTTCATATACCACTCTGTAAGCCTCGTGAACAGAAGCCTGTTAGAGTTCTCTCTGTATGGGTGATAATCCGCAACCACTCAACAGTTACTCAGAAACAGCTTTCCCCTCTACAATATTCACCCAGCTCCATCCTTCACATACCACTCTGTAAGCCTCGTGAACAGAAGCACGTTAGAACTCTCTCTGTATAGTGTGATAATCCGCAACCACTCAACAGTTACTCAGAAAAAGCTTTCCCCTCTATAACAATCCCCCAGCTCCATCCTTCATATACCACTCTGTAAGCCTCGTGAACAGAAGCCTGTTAGAGTTCTCTCTGTATAGTGTGATAATCCGCAACCACTCAACAGTTACTCAGAAAAAGCTTTCCCCTCTATAACAATCCCCCAGCTCCATCCTTCATATACCACTCTGTAAGCCTCGTGAACAGAAGCACGTTAGAACTTTCTCTGTATAGTGTGATAATCCCCAACCACTCAACAGTTACTCAGAAACAGCTTTCCCCTCTACAACAATTCCCCAGCTCCATCCTTCATATACTACTCTGTATGTCTCGTGAACAGAAGCGTGTTAGAGTCCTCTCTGTATAGTGTGATAATCTCCAACAACCCAACAGTTACTCAAAAACAGCTTCCCCTCTACAACAATCCCCCAGCTCCATCCTTCATATACCACTCTGTAAGCCTTGTGAACAGAAGCACGTTAGAGCTGTCTCTGTATAGTGTGATAATCCGCATCCACTCAACAGTTACTCAGAAACAGCTTCCCCTCTACAACAATCCCCCAGCTCCATCCTTCATATACCACTCTCTAAGCCTTGTGAACAGAAGCACGTTAGATCTGTCTCTGTATAGTGTGATAATCCCCAACCACTCAACAGTTACTCAGAAACAGCTTCCCCTCTACAACAATCCCCCGGCTCCATCCTTCATATACCACTCTGTAAGCCTCGTGAACAGAAGCGTGTTAGAGTTCTCTCTGTATAGGTGATAATCCACAACCACTCAACAGTTACTCAGACACAACTCTCCCCTCTACAATAATCACCCAGCTCCATCCTTCATATACTACTCTGTAAGCCTTGTGAAGAGAGGTAATTAAGAATTTCCTTGGTATAGTGTAATAATCCCCAACCACTCAACAGTTGCTGAGAAACAGCTTTCCCCTCCACAACAATCCCCCAGCTCCATCCTTCATATACCACGCTGTAAGCCTCGAGAACAGAAGCGTGTTAGAGTTCTCGCTGTATAGTGTAATAATCCCCAACCACTCAACAGTTATTTAGAAAAAGCTTTCCCCTCTATAACAATCCCCCGGCTCCATCCTTCATATACCACTCTGTAAGCCTCGTGAACAGAAGCGTGTTAGAGTTCTCTCTGTATAGGTGATAATCCGCAACCACTCAACAGTTACTCAGAAACAACTCTCCCCTCTATAATAATCACCCAGCTCCATCCTTTATATACCACTCTGTAAGCCTCGTGAACAGAAGCCTGTTAGAGTTCTCTCTGTATAGGTGATAATCCGCAACCACTCAACAGTTACTCAGAAACAGCTTTCCCCTCTACAATATTCACCCAGCTCCATCCTTCATATACCACTCTGTAAACCTCGTGAACAGAAGCACGTTAGAACTCTCTCTGTATAGTGTGATAATCTGCAAGCACTCAACAGTTACTCAGAAAAAGCGTTCCCCTCTATAACAATCCCCCAGTTCCATCCTTCATATACCACTCTGTAAGCCTCGTAAACAGAAGTACGTTAGAACTTTCTCTGTATAGTGTGATAATCCCCAACCACTCAACAGTTACTCAAAAACAGCTTCCCCTCTACAACAATCCCCCAGCTCCATCCTTCATATACCACTCTGTAAGCCTTGTGAACAGAAGCACGTTAGAGCTGTCTCTGTATAGTGTGATAATCCCCATCCACTCAACAGTTACTAAGAAACAGCTTCCCCTCTACAACAATCCCCCAGCTCCATCCTTCATATACCACTCTGTAAGCCTCGTGAACAGAAGCCTGTTAGAGTTCTCTCTGTATAGTGTGATAATCCGCAACCACTCAACAGTTACTCAGAAACAACTCTCCCCTCTATAATAATCACCCAGCTCCATCCTTTATATACCACTCTGTAAGCCTCGTGAACAGAAGCACGTTAGAACTTTCTCTGTATAGTGTGATAATCCCCAACCACTCAACAGTTACTCAGAAACAGCTTTCCCCTCTACAACTATTCCCCAGCTCCATCCTTCATATACTACTCTGTATGTCTCGTGAACAGAAGCGTGTTAGAGTCCTCTCTGTATAGTGTGATAATCTCCAACAACCCAACAGTTACTCAAAAACAGCTTCCCCTCTACAACAATCCCCCAGCTCCATCCTTCATATACCACTCTGTAAGCCTCGTGAACAGAAGCCTGTTAGAGTTCTCTCTGTATGGGTGATAATCCGCAACCACTCAACAGTTACTCAGAAACAGCTTTCCCCTCTACAATATTCACCCAGCTCCATCCTTCATATACCACTCTGTAAGCCTCGTGAACAGAAGCACGTTAGAACTCTCTCTGTATAGTGTGATAATCCGCAACCACTCAACAGTTACTCAGAAAAAGCTTTCCCCTCTATAACAATCCCCCAGCTCCATCCTTCATATACCACTCTGTAAGCCTCGTGAACAGAAGCCTGTTAGAGTTCTCTCTGTATAGTGTGATAATCCGCAACCACTCAACAGTTACTCAGAAAAAGCTTTCCCCTCTATAACAATCCCCCAGCTCCATCCTTCATATACCACTCTGTAAGCCTCGTGAACAGAAGCACGTTAGAACTTTCTCTGTATAGTGTGATAATCCCCAACCACTCAACAGTTACTCAGAAACAGCTTTCCCCTCTACAACAATTCCCCAGCTCCATCCTTCATATACTACCCTGTATGTCTCGTGAACAGAAGCGTGTTAGAGTCCTCTCTGTATAGTGTGATAATCTCCAACAACCCAACAGTTACTCAAAAACAGCTTCCCCTCTACAACAATCCCCCAGCTCCATCCTTCATATACCACTCTGTAAGCCTTGTGAACAGAAGCACGTTAGAGCTGTCTCTGTATAGTGTGATAATCCGCATCCACTCAACAGTTACTCAGAAACAGCTTCCCCTCTACAACAATCCCCCAGCTCCATCCTTCATATACCACTCTCTAAGCCTTGTGAACAGAAGCACGTTAGATCTGTCTCTGTATAGTGTGATAATCCCCAACCACTCAACAGTTACTCAGAAACAGCTTCCCCTCTACAACAATCCCCCGGCTCCATCCTTCATATACCACTCTGTAAGCCTCGTGAACAGAAGCGTGTTAGAGTTCTCTCTGTATAGGTGATAATCCACAACCACTCAACAGTTACTCAGACACAACTCTCCCCTCTACAATAATCACCCAGCTCCATCCTTCATATACTACTCTGTAAGCCTTGTGAAGAGAGGTAATTAAGAATTTCCTTGGTATAGTGTAATAATCCCCAACCACTCAACAGTTGCTGAGAAACAACTTTCCCCTCCACAACAATCCCCCAGCTCCATCCTTCATATACCACGCTGTAAGCGTCGAGAACAGAAGCGTGTTAGAGTTCTCGCTGTATAGTGTGATAATCCCCAACCACTCAACAGTTATTTAGAAAAAGCTTTCCCCTCTATAACAATCCCCCGGCTCCATCCTTCATATACCACTCTGTAAGCCTCGTGAACAGAAGCGTGTTAGAGTTCTCTCTGTATGGGTGATAATCCGCAACCACTCAACAGTTACTCAGAAACAGCTTTCCCCTCTACAATATTCACCCAGCTCCATCCTTCATATACCACTCTGTAAACCTCGTGAACAGAAGCACGTTAGAACTCTCTCTGTATAGTGTGATAATCTGCAAGCACTCAACAGTTACTCAGAAAAAGCGTTCCCCTCTATAACAATCCCCCAGTTCCATCCTTCATATACCACTCTGTAAGCCTCGTAAACAGAAGTACGTTAGAACTTTCTCTGTATAGTGTGATAATCCCCAACCACTCAACAGTTACTCAGAAACAGCGTTCCCCGCTACAACAATCCCCCAGCTCCATCCTTCATATACCACTCTGTATGTCTCGTGAACAGAAGCGTGTTAGAGTCCTCTCTGTATAGTGTGATAATCCCCAACAACCCAACAGTTACTCAGAAACAGCTTCCCCTCTACAACAATCCCCCAGCTCCATCCTTCATATACTACTCTGTATGCCTTGTAAACAGAAGCACGTTAGAGCTGTCTCTGTATAGTGTGATAATTCCCATCCACTCAACAGTTACTCAGAAACAGCTTCCCCTCTACAACAGTCCCCCAGCTCCATCCTTCATATACCACTCTGTAAGCCTTGTGAACAGAAGCACGTTAGAGCTTTCTCTGTATAGTGTGATAATCTCCAACCACTCAACAGTTACTCAGAAACAGCTTCCCCTCTACAACAATCCCCCAGCTCCATCGTTCATATACCACTCTGTAAGCCTTGTGAACAGAAGCACGTTAGAGCTGTCTTTGTATAGTGTGATAATCCCCATCCACTCAACAGTTACTCAGAAACAGCTTCCCCTCTACACTAATCCCCCAGCTCCATCCTTCATATACCACTCTGTAAGCCTCGTGAACAGAAGCACGTTAGAGCTGTCTCTGTATAGTGTGATAATCCCCAACCACTCAACAGTTACTCAGAAACAGCTTTCCCTCTACAGCAATCCCCCAGCTCCATCCTTCATATACCACTCTGTAAGCCTTGTGAACAGAAGCACGTTAGAGCTTTCTCTGTATAGTGTGATAATCTCCAACCACTCAACAGTTACTCAGAAACAGCTTCCCCTCTACAACAATCCCCCAGCTCCATCGTTCATATACCACTCTGTAAGCCTTGTGAACAGAAGCACGTTAGAGCTTTCTCTGTATAGTGTGATAATCTCCAACCACTCAACAGTTACTCAGAAACAGCTTTCCTTCTACAGCAATCCCCCAGCTCCATCCTTCATATACCACTCTGTAAGCCTTGTGAACTGAAGCATGTTAGAGCTGTCTCTGTATAGTGTGATAATCCCCAACCACTCAACAGTTACTCAGAAACAGCTTTCCCTCTACAGCAATCCCCCAGCTCCATCCTTCATATACCACTCTGTAAGCCTTGTGAACAGAAGCACGTTAGAGCTGTCTCTGTATAGTGTGATAATCTCCAACCACTCAACAGTTACTCAGAAACAGCTTCCCCTCTACAACAATCCCCCAGCTCCATCGTTTATATACCACTCTGTAAGCTTTGTGAACAGAAGCACGTTAGAGCTTTCTCTGTATAGTGTGATAATCTCCAACCACTCAACAGTTACTCAGAAACAGCTTTCCCTCTACAGCAATCCCCCAGCTCCATCCTTCATATACCACTCTGTAAGCCTTGTGAACAGAAGCATGTTAGAGCTGTCTCTGTATAGTGTGATAATCCCCAACCACTCAACAGTTACTCAGAAACAGCTTTCCCTCTACAGCAATCCCCCAGCTCCATCCTTCATATACCACTCTGTAAGCCTTGTGAACAGAAGCACGTTAGAGCTGTCTCTGTATAGTGTGATAATCTCCAACCACTCAACAGTTACTCAGAAACAGCTTCCCCTCTACAACAATCCCCCAGCTCCATCGTTCATATACCACTCTGTAAGCTTTGTGAACAGAAGCACGTTAGAGCTGTCTCTGTATAGTGTGTTAATCTCCAACCACTCAACAGTTACTCAGAAACAGCTTCCCCTCTACAACAATCCCCCAGCTCCATCCTTCATATACCACTCTGTAAGCTTTGTGAACAGAAGCACGTTAGAGCTGTCTCTGTATAGTGTGATATTCTCCAACCACTCAACAGTTACTCAGAAACAGCTTACCCTCTACAACAATCCCCCAGCTCCATCCTTCATATACCACTCTGTAAGCTTTGTGAACAGAAGCACGTTAAAGCTGTCTCTGTATAGTGTGATAATCTCCAACCACTCAACAGTTACTCAGAAACAGCTTCCCCTCTACAACAATCCCCCAGCTCCATCGTTCATATACCACTCTGTAAGCCTTGTGAACAGAAGCACGTTAGAGCTGTCTTTGTATAGTGTGATAATCCCCAACCACTCAACAGTTACTCAGAAACAGCTTCCCCTCTACAACAATCCCCCAGCTCCATCCTTCCTATACTACTCTGTAAGCCTTGTGAACAGAAGCACGTTAGAGCTGTCTCTGTATAGTGTGATAATCCCCAACCACTCAACAGTTATTCAGAAATAGCTATCCCCTCTACAACAATCCCCCAGCTCCATCCTTCATATACCACACTCTATAATCCTCGTGAACAGAAGCACTTTAGAGGTCTCTCTATAGGTGATAATCCGCAACCACCTACCAGTTATTCAAAAACAGCTTTCCCCTCTACAACAATCCCCTAATCCCACCCTTCATACGCTACTCTATAAGTCTCGTGAACAGCAGCAAGTCAGAGCTTCCCTCCATTGTGTGATAAGCCTTGACAGGAAGCTCTGATAGTCGTGTTGTTGAAGTAACTTTACTGAAGCACATCTCTTGAGGAATTACAATCTAGACTTAGTAAGGCCTAATTGGAAATATAGCCCATAGCTCAAACATTTTTTATATTTTTTAATAATATAAAACTCTACCATAACAATAAAATTCATTAGTAGTTGAAATACAACAATTTTTAGGTATAACAAATACAAATGTATACTTAGTGTTAGTTTTGATCCCTGTTTATCTTCTTTAAACTTAAGCAAGTTTTTAAAATTAATTTACATACATTGAATATTCTAGCATTCCATAAAACTCATAAATTTCTTTCGGTATTGTATTGACTGAATTATATTTAAATAATAAATTTATATAAATCATGTTTAATATATTAACTTAATTTAATGACCAATCATATAGGTATTAAAAAGAGCTTAGTGTAATTTTCCGATGCAAACAATATGCCAAGCAATTGAAAATATTTAGGACATATTTACATGTAAATATTTAACTACTATTGAAATAATTATATTATATAGAATGTTTATGTAATGTTTATGTATCATTGGGTTCTTTTAAACTATAAAGCTGACAACAAATTTAAAATGGGAGTATTGTCTTGATTTTGGAGAGGTTTAAAAACTTGTAATTCGAAAACTCAAAATAGCCTAAAATGGTAGTTACCGATAGTAAATAAAATTTACAACATTTTTATACTGGTGTAATTTTGTGTATACCTAACCGTTTAAAGGCTACGTAGGTCCTGAGTTTAATATAACCGAGGTAAGCCTAGACCTATCAGTTATTGGTGGGCCAGTGGACCCCTATTAATATTGTCAGCTGTTAATTAGTATCGTGCAATTGTTGGAACATAAACAATTACTAACCTAAAAGCACTAAATAAGTCAAGAATTCTTTCCCTGATCCGATTATTCGGTACTACATAATGTGATATATGAATATATGTATATTTTAAAGGTTTTTCAAATACTTACATTTTAGTCTATTAGAATATCTGTCTTGATATGCAGTACTTTTTCCACCACATTTTCTGATACTTAAAAAAATATCACAACCATATTAAGCTTGGTTTGTAAACTCCATGGCAAAAAAACTCGTGAAACTAGCTGCTGTACTAACAGTGCAACGAAAACAAACAACTTCATAAATTGTATCCTAAAATTGTAGATTTTATGAGATATCTTTCTACCATGGTCTATTTAACGTAAAGAAGATAATATATAATGAGCCCTAAACGTGTGGAGGAGCTGGGTCGTGTTTATAAAGATTGATTGAAAATTAAAAATAGCAAAATATTTTTTGGTAACTGTTTTAATTTCTGACTGCTATGGTTTATTTTAAAAGAGTTTAACGGTTTTTTTCAGAGCAAACAATTATAATTGACCTAGTTTTATTGCTTGACATGTGACTAATTAATACAAAACAGTCCAACACGCAAAGCCACAATAGAGCAGGAAGTTAGTTCAGCTCTATACAAACACTAATTGATACTGTAGCGTGGATAAACTATTTTTCCACCGAGTATGTTTATTTTTACTAATAACAGAAACTGTGAGGTAGTTAAATATTATCAATGTAACTATACATTGGGGATGTATAACCCCCAACTGTACATTATCACCACCCCAATAACGACCACACGAACTATAACTTAGAGTTCAGACAACTCCCTATTATGTATCTAACACATCTTTTATTTTCATTACAAATTTAAAAAAAAAAAAATCAAATTACTACTTTTCAACAATATAAACCTTTCCAAATAAGGAGCAACGCAACTTCAGAACAATATTATTGACCTAATGCTATTAAATTACTATTCCTCCTATGTTATGAGCTCTCTGTTTGAAATATTGGCCAAAAATAATCAAGATAGACTTAGGCCCAAAACAGCTGGCTATAGAGTTCCAGATTTGACTATTTATATATTAGCTGATCACTATTATGAATGTCTTATACTGTGTAATATACTATACTGTAACATAAATAAATTTAGACTTTCAGTTTTAGTTTTAACACTTCAATTTATTTTATTTGGTTTTTCACTACATTGTTTGGTTTTCATCCGAGTGCCCAGTTTAGCGCTCTAAGGAATGTTTTTCTAGATTTTATTGTAACTGCCGCTAAGAGTAGTAAAGATCCTGACTCACTATCGAACAAGCAATGTATTAACCTCCCCTCTCTCCCTCTCATAGCCCCACCTGCCCCACTCAGCAAATTTGACAGATGGGCATAACTACCACAATTATATTTAACTTAAGCAATTAATTTTATGTATATCATTAATCCACTGTTTTATCCAAAGATGACTCTACAAATTTCAACTCAAAATTTGAACAGATATCAATTATAGAAAATAATTAGTAACACTTGAACAAAATAATTTCTTTTCTTAGATTTACTAAGTTGATTAGTAAGCTGATAATACTAAGTTGATTAGTACATTTTGTCCACTATATTCTCAAAATATTCACAAATTATATCTCAACATATAATGGTTTGTTCATGAGTTATGCACCAAAAAGGCCAAATTAGTCACTTTTGGCAGCTATATCTCCATAAAGAAAAGTTTACTAATTTTTTTTCACGGGACACATTTATTACTTACGTGGATACTAACAATTTTATTCAAAACCTTTTCAGAAATAATTTTCGATCGAACACCCGGATTCTTAATTAATTTAACAATAATGTTGAAACCCTAAGAAATATATGGTAGCACTACAGATTATACAGATTAAAACATTACGTTGTCAATAGAAACGTTTAAAGAAAACTTTAGTCAGTCTAAGGATATACGTTGTTATGGAGATGAGTCAAAATAAAGTTCAGAAGCCCCATATAAAGGCACAAAGCCCTTTCCTGCACAACGGTTGGAGAAGCATCCATTTTCTTTGGATGTAATCAAGGCTTTAACCTTTTACATTTTTTTAAGGAGAGGACGATCTTTTTCTCAATGTCACTTACCCGTTTCCCATAGCCTATTGGTATTTGTGGGGAAAATATCCATACAGAGTGAGGGGGTGAACCAGTTCAATAAAAGGTTAACATTACTGATCAATCTTCCAGTCCAGGTAGGATTCGAACCTGCGCTATCTCTATCCCAGGCTCAATATTTGAGTATATTTATACGCAGGTCACTGATTTAGGAATCTCGATTTTATAGTCATCCACCACTATTATAATGATCGTCCATTCTTCATTCATAGCAGATTTATTAAACAATAATTTGTTAAACCCATTAATGTTCAGCAACAAGTTTATTCATATTTTAGTGATACATCACAAACAGAAACAAATAATTATCAAATACATTAAACAGTATGTTGCTTTTATTTATATAACAGTTTTATGTTGCTGGTTAAATAATAACGATAGGAAATCAATTAAAATAAAAAGTTTCAGGAATATTCTACTATTCTATTATTTCAGGAATATGCCGGAATAAAGTTGGAAATAGGCGTGCGATGACATTTAACTTTATGAATTAAATATTAAATGAATTTTTATTTAGAGGATAAAGTAATTAACTAAAATGAACTAATTTTTAAGGAACCAATGTTCAAATGATATTTACAAAATAAACACAAAAATATTTGTCCAAGTTAATAATGAATTTTTAATATGTAAAACAAAGTACAGCTTTCGCATAAAAGGTATAGTTGTAAAAACTACGGTAGACGTTATTTTCAGAGTTTTTTTATAATGTTTGGATTTAACTAGATGAATGAGTCAATTTTGAGCAATAAGAAATGATTAATACTACAATACTTGTGATATTTACAAATGTTGTCCCTATATACAAGTAATCATTTTTTAAGATTCTGTTTTACTTACTTAAAATTGTAGAAAAGGAATCATAGTTATATGTTGAACTATCGCAGTTTTAATGTTTTTTAGTAATTTAGAATCGTCAGTATTGAAAAACATTATCGTGTAAAAAAATAAGGTTGTTAGGTTCACATCTTTATGATTGTTTAAATTTTAAAGTATGAAATTTAACATATCTTTAAATAGTTTTATTTCACTATAATTAAATGTAAAAGATATTATATAAATCAAACATTTACACTGATTAAGTTAAAATATAAAAAAAATTAATTACAATAGATATTATAACTAGAATAGTTACCTTTGTTTTTTTTTCATACAATCATGTATATGAAAATGTTTTACTTGGATTAAAATTGATCTGAAAATTGTATTAAAAAGGCAATTTAGCATTTAAATTAAGTGTTATTTACTGAATGAAAGTAATAATTTATTTATAAAATTCTTATTATGAATGTGGTGTGAGACGTATTCTGTTGAAGGGTAATGGAATACCTCTACTAGTTCACAAGATATTTCAGACAAAAGGATTGGCTGAGATAAATGGTCTCCATTCAGATACAATGGACTAATTATCTAACATCGATCAAAATATGTGAAACTGGGCTACAAGGAGTTCTATTTCAATCTATAGTTAGAATCAGCACTACAACTGATAGCTAAGTTATGTTCTAATGATATCACCCTTGACACTGATTCTAATTATAAAACTGTTTTATTGAGAAGTTGTAAGACTGCATCTCAGAATTAAGAATTAGTTTTAAATATGGGCTGCTTTTATGATACACTATAAAACAGATTCAAATGAAAAGGATAAAAACGAATATGAAAAATATACTTGCATGATCACATTTGCGTAAAATATTTGCGTGTTTTTACATTACAACTGACGTGTTGATTGTAGGATATCAAAAGACAATTTTGTATTTTCGGCCAGTGTTGTGAATAAAAAAGTGTATTTTTATAATAATCCGTCTATAAACAATATTGCATTGATAAAAATCAAATATTCATATAATTTATTTCATTCAGTTATATATTGTATAGACATATAATCTTCTATCAATAGATTATTTATTTTTAAAAATGTCTAATTGATCATAAATAACATACTACATACATTTTGATATTCAGACTTGGATTGAATAAATAAAAATGCAAACGAGATGCATAACTCATAAACAATTGAAAAACTTAAATAAAAATAAAATAACCCATTTTTTACCTCCTCTAAAAGTAGTTTTTATCTAAGGGATGTACTATTTTTTCAATCAAGTAATTTAAATTTAAATTAACTGCATGATTGTAAATATAAACTGAGCACTATCAAATATTGTTCAAGATAGTTTTGTTTAAATAATGCATTCCGTTATATTGCATTAATATTTAATTGTTAACGACACTCTGAATTTTTTTGAAAACCCTTTTTTAATATAGATACACATATGAACAAAACTGCTATATAATACTTCAAAAAAAAGTTATATTTTGTATCTTTTTACAGTATTGAGAAATAAATTACTCTAGTGCCTTGTGTTGGTGACTAGAGTATCAAAGCTGGGTGTGTGCTTTAGACAGGTTTTGTCAATTTTCACTAAAGCCAAAACACACATTTTTACTTTATCATAGAGTTTAAAAATAATGTTTTAAAAATAATGTTTTTTACTGTGAAGTAGAAATCCCGGGAGATGGTGAAATTGAACTAACTTTACAGAAATTATAAGTATCCACGATTTTTGTGACAATAGTCTCTTAGATCGATTTCTTTATTATTATTTTGGTTAAATATTAATTATTATTTATCCACATCGGAATTTGAACATATTACGCTATGAATGAAGAAAACAGCGATATAATTGATAATAATTGATAAGAATATTTATAAATTAAAATAAGAAAATATAGGCTACATTTAAATTTTTATTTCTACGTAAGCTGCAATACACTTAATAAGTAATTAATCTTAAACACTAATATATTTACCATCCAATGTTAAATTTTGAGTCTAAAAAATCAGCTGTTTTTGTGGTCCATTATCCATTATGTGTATTCCAATGTAAAGTTATGCAGTTTAAACCAGCTGTGGTATCAGACCTCACTAACTAACAAAATTATAGGCATAAAACTATTTCTATTGGATGAAATATCTGTTGTAGGTGCATATAATCAAGAGTAATACTTTTTTTATGAATTACGAAACTAAATTGTAATTTTATGTTATAGTAGAACGATACAGTTGGAAATTACTTTATTTTATTATTATATTTTAAATTGTATGTTAAAACATATGCCTTATTATTATTTTTTTCATAAAACAACATACTTATCTTTCAATAATTAATAGTTGAGCCTTCATTTTATAACAATAAATTGTGGTCAGAAGTATAGTTGGTTAAGGCCAAGCTTTAGCTACGTTCTTAGCTAGATCCCAGTGAGTCTTAACAAATTTTGAAAGTGACCAGAAAATAACCACTGGTTGTTCATTTACCATCGGGCCATTTCTAAGGAATAGTTAGCCTTAGATCGTAACAATAACCACATTCACTCATTTACACCATCACACCATTAGGAACCTATATTCACCCATATATTCATCATCACAGTCTTAAGACTATTAAATAAATAATAGGTTAGTTGTTTGTTAATAAACTTGAAAGTGTCTAAGACATAATTATTAATAAGGTTAACCTAATTACGTTTACATAAAAGAATTAGAACTTTCATATGTCAGGATTAAAAATGTTAAAACCAAAATTTAAAAACAGAGCTAGCATGTATTTAAAGTAACATTACTTTCAAAACAATTAGTCAATTGTATCTCAAAGTAAAAACAATCTATTAAACAATAAAATATTGCATTATTTACCATATAAAATATTGTTATACTTGCTAGTAAATCGCTATGTACATATAGGAAAATAAAACGGCACCACCTTGAAACAGTGTAGCTGCAGGTAAGTGAAATTGTGTAACAATACTTAAATTAGGTAGAAGATTTTCAAATAGCCCCTATTTAGAGTTTGGCACACGGATAAAATTATAACGTAACTTATTTCTTATAATTTTATGTATAACATTTTCTTTAAAAAAACTGAATTTATACTAACAGAATTTTAACATCTATAGATCAATATCTAGTGTAACATATGTTTGCTAGTTGACAGTTGGAAGCAGCACTCTTTACAATAGTCTCTGGAGGAAAGCTAACACTGAGTTTCCTGGAAACTTGTCCAGCCCATCCATTTTCCAGGATCTTCACCCTAAGTCTTTCTAAGCCAAGACTGTTCCGTGATGACTGATGAGAAGTTCATGTTACACTCCTTATTTAAATCCAACATTACTTACACTACATATTAGTATACTGCATGGAACTACACTTAGATTTTATAGTCTTAGGCTTTTATTAATTAATACTGTAAATTTTATCTGTTTTCAATATTTAAACATCTCCTAATTGCTCTGAAAGTTAGCATCTACTTTTGACAAAGGTGTACTTCATTGTCGTAATACATTGTTATAACAGAGATAAGTGAACAACAAACAAAATTTACTGTAAGTGTTCACCAATGTATATTCCAATGTAATTATACAAAGAAGAATTATTATAAGGGGAGAGTCATGTACAAAAATAATACAAAATTTTGTAGATTTTTTTTATTTTTTAATTGTATTTTTACCACTTAAGTTAGTAATATTGTGTAGTCACATAAAATAGCTTTTCAAATTACTAAATTAATTAAATGCAATAAAATACAATAAACTAAAGCACCGTTCCAGTTACTGTGGCAGGAAAGTTCTCTAAATCAAAGAGAAGTTGTTAGTTAGGTCATAGGATTCATTAAGTCGGCAGGAAATGAGAACCACGATAATCAGGCTTTACAGGAACGGTCTGGCGAAGTAAAGTTTAGTTTATTTTAATATTTCGATAGTTCAGATTGCTAAACTTCTTTTATTTCGTCCTGTTCCTTCTTAAACCACACAAAAATTTATTATTATATCAAATATATACGAAACATTATTATTTTCAATCACATTTGTTTGGATGCTGAAAAAAACAAATGTTGGATCCTGTTATCTTTTCGTGTCATAAAATGTGCCCTTAAATCATATTATGTGATGAATTTTGACAGAATAATAGATGTTTTAAAATTAACTCATTTGAATTATTTCCTTTTATCTGAAAAAATAAAAAAAATGGTGTTGTTATTTGCAAGGGAATTATATTTTTACCATACCGTGAGTTTATTATTTAGTTTTTTTTTCAAGTAAATTTTTTTATAGATGTATTATGCTTAATCTGGTGAAGTGGTTTAGGAATTTGATTCAACTGATAAAAATAACATTGACGATAATAGTTTATTCTAATTAAAAAAAGTTAAATAACTAACAACAACCACATTTAAAACAAAAGCATTCTTCTCCCCCTAAAAACTGTTTAGAGTTCCAAGTCCCTCAGTATCCCAGAGGTCTTTAGTGGAGAGTGGCGACGTTATCATAAGTGTTGCGGCATCAAGCAAAACCGAGTGAGGCTGTTCCTTGGATGTATGATCAGCGAGGGATGTCGTCCTTGCACGCAGCCAACCTGTCCAGTCACTGGTGATGGTTTGGAAGTTGCTGGTCTCCAGATTAAAAGTTACAGAAGGATTATTTACATTAACTTCACCTGGTAAAATAAAAAGTACTATTAACTATTAATTTTCATTTGTAAGGACAAGTGAATGTCCTTAAATTAATCCTTAAAATGCAAGAGTAGGTGTTATATATTTTACTAGATAAGGCATTGTTGTAGTTTATAACATAATGCATTTCTATCACTTAACTATAATTAATCTTTACTGTTTTGATTCCATAACTTTAATAAATTTAAATTTTTAATAATTCGAAGAACTTGGGAGTTTAATGAAAAATATCTTTTTTTTTTGACTGATTATATTTTAGTACGATTAAGTAACGGAACCTCCAATCGGCCTTAGAGGCTCTGCATTTTCCTTGGGATAAAGATTTAGATCTTTGACTACGGAATATGGTAACTTTTATTTTTGAATTTATGTGTAATCCATTATTATTAATTTCCTAGTTAAATATACTGTATGCAATCCGTAATTCGTATTGTTATATTGTTACTACTGTTTTTATCTATATATATATATATATATATATATATATATATATATATATATATATATATATATAATATTATTTTAATCAAAATATTTAATTAAAAAATCACAAAATTTAAAATAAAATTTGTGACAAAAAGAAAATTTGCTCCACTACATGTAATGTTCATATGGTATTTCTATTTACTGTTTTGAAGTTAGCCTCATAACAGTTTCAAAATGTATTGTATTTAAATATATTTTAGAAACTCTTGAGTATATAAAGCATACCGCTTCATTATTTCGATAAATTTAAAAACCTCAAGGAAAAGTATTATTTTCTCAAGGAAAAGAGGGTTTTACAAAAGTACAGTATGTTTAAAGAAATCTTCTTGAGTTTATCAAAACTTTGACTCCGTGAAAATATTGGGATAAGTTAACCTTCCATTAAACCATAGTGATAAATGTTTCACTATGTTTAATAGTATCTGTAAAGTATTACGATACAAACTTGTTGAATATAATTTAACTAACGATAAATACTTATAAACTAACTATCATAAAATATAAATGTTATAGTATTCTATTAAAACGTTTTAATACTTTGTTTAAAATTATAACTCACGAGGTTTATCGAGGCACTTGGCCAGGCGATGCGCAGTAGACTAACTGGAGTGAGGGGAGCCGCCGAGTCAGTGTGTGCCATATGGTAACTAAAAAAATAGAAAATTTGTGAAATTCAAATTGTTGTTTAAACCTGAATTAATCTTGTTATTGTAAGTAGATAAATATTTAATAATTGTGGCAATTATTATTAATTAATTAATTAATGACGCATTGAACTTTTTTATTTATTTGTTTATAGATATATTGATTATGTCATAATTTGATCGATTGATTTATAAGAAAATTAATGTTCCTGTTTCCAGTGCATAATTTGCAAAGACAGCATAATATGTAATAAGAGGTTTTAACTCAAATTAAAAATGTAAACAACCTTTCGGATTGGCCGTTATAATAATTATAAAAAAAAAAAAAAACAAAGGAGGTAAAAATAAATTATTTTCTACTCAGAGAGGTGCTACAAGTACCGCTCGGCTGGCAACACGGAAACTAAAAGATCAGTTACATGGTGGAGGGGTCAACAGTGGTGGGACTGGAACTGCCCTCCCCTCCATTCCTAGTATTATCCCCCTCACGCACAGGCCGAATGCCTCAGTAAGCCTCGTAAGTTGTACAATTGGTTTTAAAAATAAAGGGGATTTAATGTTTCCCTTTCATAATTTCTAACAAATATTTTAAATTCAGATCTCTACGATTTGTATGACTCGGCAACTTGCAGAGAATTGTCGTTATGACTTATTCAGAAGCCTCGTCACACAATTCCATCGTCTTTGGACACATTTTGTGGCCTTTCCTGCAAAATGTATTCCATCACACATAAAATCTACGTAGATTTACAAAATTCCATATCCACCTGTATAGTATAGGTGGATATGGAAACACGTGATTGAATTCAAAATATACAACACACAAATTAGTTAATAAACAAGTGTTTTCTCACTATTTTAATACTGCTGGTTTAACATTGGAAGGATTTTGCTCCTTTATTCAACAAAACATGTATAGGCTATCGGAGTGGTTGTAGCTAAGGGAAAGGTTTTTGCCTTGCCATTCCCGTGGTTCGGAAGTCACGTAAAGCCGTTGGTCTAAGCCCTAACTTCGCCTGGTTAAATAAGTCATTCTCTAAAATTAAATTTAGATTGTAATTATATCATAATATAAACCAGCACTTAAACCCAAATAAATAATAGCTAATGAACTAAATCTTACATTTATTCAAAAAGAGCTTATATCTAACTATTAAATTGTAAAGTAATGCGTTGTTACTCGAATATCACTAAATAATAAATGTTTTTTTTTGTTTTTTTTTTTTTTTATTTATGCAAATTACACTATTTCAGCCCTAACTTTTAGAGCAACAAGAAAAATGTATAAGCTTATAATCCTGGATAGGGAACACTCAAATTTAATCTGTCCCAAGAGGGATTAAGTTTTAAAATAAAGAAACCCTACTTTAAAGCTGAAAACTAAACAAAAATTATAATTATCAAGTCACTTACTGAGAAATATTATTACTCCTATCAACATTAGTTTAAATTGCATAAAATAATTATAATCTTGTTTAATTTCCAATATTAAGTGTGGAAGAAAAGTCCTGGGACAGATTGAACGATTACATGTACAGCAATAAAATTTGGTACATCGATACTGCACCTATAAATGTACTTTTTGATGTGACTACCATTTTTTTTTTTAATCAGGGAGATGGCCCGCAAGGAGTCACAAGAAAATCTTGAATGAGAATATAGGTCAAGTAATACATAAAATTACAGGGCTATAGTAGTAGATAATTAACCCACAGTTCCAAACTCGGATCTTTTCCGTTATACGTATACCACTATTTAAATATATTGAATAATACATTTTAACCATTGTTTGGTATAAATAACGGAACACGGTATTCAATTTATTGATTTAAAACATGTTTTCCTCATTTTAACCTTTAGAATCCCAATACATCGAGGCCGCCCATATACATCGCGCCGCGGCAGTTATGGTTAGGTTAGGTTATTATATTGTAGAATGAACCTGTAATTTGTAAAAACATTCTACAATAGGCTATGCTAACCTAACCTAACCATAACTGCCGCGGCGCGATGTATATGGAAATATTTTGGGATTGCTGACACATAACGGAAAAGATCCGACATTAAATAGTGGTATATGTATAATGGGAAAGATCCCCAAACTCAAAAGGTCCTCTCTTTAAAAAGTTATGCTGGTGAAAATTTTTAAAAAGATGCAACGAAAGTCATGTTTTAGTCGGTCTAATATTCTAGTCTTAGCTCAAGTTAAGAAGAATAAATTTTGTAAATGCCTACTGGAATTAAGAAATATTTTTTAGGATAGTTAGTGACTCTTCACTTCCAATGGATGATGGCCCACAGCAGGTTAACTTTTAAAGGTTCCCGTGGCCACAAAAACAAATTTCATATACACAGAAAGTGTTTCTTGTTTATGATTTATATTTTTTATGGATTCAATTTATAATCATCACTCTCAAGTTGTTTCATGATGTCAACTTCAGTTATATAGCATCATAACTCTCAAGTTGTTTGATGTCAACTTCACTTAAATATCGTCATCAATGTTATGTTGTTTGATGATGTCAACTTCAGTTAAATAGCATCATCACTCTCAAGTTGTTTGATGTCAACTTCACTTAAATATCGTCATCAATCTTAAGTTGTTTAATGATGTCAACGTCAGTTAAATAGCATCATCACTCTCAAGTTGTAAATAAATAAATATTTTTTTATTGCGGAACAATTAACATTGCATGCAATCGTCAAGATATTATGAATAAATATTACTAAAGTTTTCCATTCACCCCAAGACATATAGGATTCTTTCAAACATACAGAATGGTCACATTCATTCAAACCTCATTCATTCGAATTAAGCCCACTCTGGTCTCTTTGTCGGTCAGTCGGTTACCCAATCATGTGCCATAAACTCGTCAATGTTGTAGAATGCGTGAGTAATTAGTGATGTTTTTAGACGAGTTTTAAACGCCTTAGGCATTGGGGCACTTTTAATGTGATCAGGTAACTTGTTGAATAATTGAACTCCTGCTTGTGAGGGTAAATGTTCTTGAACTACCGTCCTGTGTCTCCCAGTTCGGTAGTTCTCCCGGCCTCTAGTTTCATATGGGTGTATGTCGCTACCTCTTATGTGATTGCATTTAGACCTTAACAATATGCATGTTTCTAAGATATAGAGGCAAGGTAGAGTCAACAGTTTTAAATTAATGATGGCTGGCTTGCATGATTCTCTTCTATTCAATTTCGCGACTATTCGAACTGCTTTTTTTTGCAGGACAAATACTTTGGACAGGCGTACGTTTGCGCAACCTCCTCACAGTACCAGTCCGTAAGAGAAGTGGGGGTAGATTACACCATAATACGCCGTTATCAGTATCTGAGTCGGGCAGTATTTGGATAGTTGTCTTAAAACATGGATGCCTGAGAACAACTTAGAACAAACATGGTCTACGTGACAGTCCCAAGTCATCCCTTGATCGAGATGAATTCCGAGGAATTTTGTCGAGTAGACTTCTTCAACCTCAGTTTCATCCAACACGGTTGTTGGACTACAATGTGAGTCAGTCTGTCGCAAGCAGTACTGTATGAATGATGATTCGACTGGATTTTTTTTAAGGTTGAGCTCGTTGAAATGCTGAATTGAACTATTGAGCTCCATGAATGCAAGTCCTTTCCAGTTCTGTGTTTGAATTTTCATTAAAAAAGAGAGTCGTGTCATCTGCGTACTGGACGAGTTGTCCTCCATGTTTCACAGATGAGCCAACGTCGTTGACGTAGATCAGGAAGAGAAGAGGACTGAGAATGGAGCCCTGAGGGGTCCCGTATCCCAATACCTCAACCTCCAATCGAACGTCTGAAATGCCTACATATTGTGTTCAATTACTAAGAAATGATTCAAGCCACCTAAGGGGCGTTCCTCGAATCCCGTAATGCTCTAGTTTGTGGATCAAGGTGGAGTGAACAACACAGTCAAAGGCCTTCGATAAGTCGAGAAAGACACTAAGTGTTTTTCTTTGACATTCGATGTCAACTTCACTTAAATATCATCATCACTCTCAAGTTGTTTGATGACGTCAAATTGAGGCTGATAATGGTGTGCTAAATCTACCTGGTCCGTGCTACTTATATCTCGTAATATTTACCTTATAAATATTATTTTTGTTTTCAGAATAAAAGCGGTTATTATTATTTTTGTAATACAAATATATGAGATGTGCTTATTAATAAAACAAATACTTATGAAGTATGCTTTCTATAGAGCATGTAAGGACAATTTATTAAAATGTGAACCTTTTATATATTATTTACCACTACAAAATGACAACATTAATAAAATAACACTTTATTTTGTTAGTAAAAACAACATTTACTTTGTTTTCACTCTCCTCTAAAAGTGATTGTCATTTTTAAAGAAGTCTATACATTTTTATATTGTTTGTACATTTGTGTATTTTTTTTTGACTAAACAAATTTGATTATCGTTATATTCCATATAAAAGCTGGCATAGGCCAAGAGATATTAGTATCTTTGATGTTATTATTACTATTATTTCTGGATGTTTTTAGAAAGAGGGTGTTGATCTCATATATTGGATTTTATTCCAAGAAACAGTATTATTTGTCAAAAAGTAATTTAATTCCATCTCAACTTTAATGGCGGCCGGACCTTTATTCCTTTATTCCTGGAAGACGACACTCAACTTCCATCCCAAGTATTGGTCTTTTAAACTATAGAATGTTTTTTTAAGAGTAATATCAAAATACAAATTATAATGAGCAATTATTTAACCAGAATATACACATTACAGATATATTATTCTAGATTTTATTCACCATACATTTATGCAGTTCTCACGTGAATTATTAACTATGTATGTCACTCTATACTGTACATTTTCTATTATATCAGTTGAAGAGAATTCTGACAAGCAGTTTTCTCTGTGAAAAAATCTAAAGATTCTTCAAAAAGTCATCAACTACCAAATGTTTTGCAAAACTAATTCTCATTAATCTCTTTAAATGTTCTCAAAGAATTATTTTGGAAAAGTTAAGATTTATATTTTAAAAATTATTATAATATGGTATAGCCTATATCTTAACTTGACACTAATTTAATTTATGAAATTTTGCCGTTTACTTTTGACAATTTTATCGCTGGTAAATAAATACATTAGAAACCGTGATCCTAGCTCTTTAACAGTTATATTGTTTTAGCCGCTGTGACTATGGAGTGCAATTTCTGCAGTTGGAATCCCAGACTAAGCTATCGGTCAGAACTTCACTTGTATAAAATTCCCGCACAAGTGTATACAGGACAATTGGAACAGCTGAGTATAATTTTATAGTTGCGATGTCTGGCTGTATATATATATATGGTATGTATTGGGATTGTAATCTGTAGACGTCGCCGATTGGTCTGGGCAAAGGTCAGTTCAACCTGAAATATGGTCGGTCGTTGGAGTGGGGCTTTCGCTCTTCTTCCTCTTCATCTCTCATAGAATTAATCTCGGTCTCATCAAAAAGCTGGCTAGGCCAGGTTAGCGGGACTCGTGGTGCTAGCAGTTTAGTTTTTAAATAGTCTCTAAATTATTAAAAGTTCGAAATTTTACCACCATTTTTTAAATTCAGTGCGGACACATTTTAATTCCACCCTTGCTAAGCACGCTATTGGAAAGTTAAATGGAAAATATAAAAAATAAATGAAGTAAAGTAAAATTCCTTGATCCCCTGATCCATGATGTGATACATTGATCCATGGTGTAATACACTGATCCATGACAGGATACACTGATCCATGACGGGATACACTGATCCGTAATGTGATACACAGACCCATGATGTGATACACTGATACATGATATGATACATTGATCTACGAAGCTATACACTGATCCATGACGTGATTAACTGATACATGATGTGATCCACTGATCCATGATATAATACACTGATACATGAAGTGATACACTGATCCATGATGTGATACGCTGATCCATAATGTGATCCACTGATCCATGATATAATACACTGATACATGATGTGATACACTGATCCATGATGTGATACGCTGATCCATTATGTGATCCACTGATCCATGATGTGATCCACTGATCCATGATATAATACAATGATCCATGATGTGATACGCTGATCCATGATGTGATCCACTGATCCATGATGTGATCCACTGATCCATGATATAATACACTGATATATTATGTGATACACTGATCCAAGATGTGATCCACTGATCCATGATATAATACACTGATACATGATGTGATACGCTTATCCATGATGTGATACGCTGTTCCATGATGTGATCCACTTATACTACATTAGTGACTAATTACAACAATATTTTGTATTAAAATAATTAGCTTTACACTACGGTAACACATACGGAGAACACAAAATCATGTCCCTCTCTTGGTTTCATTTTTTTTCTTTTTTTGTACGATTGTCTCGAAACAAATAAAAATGTCATAGTTCTCTTATGATTTAGGATTATGACAAAACTATTTACTAGTGTGTTTAATAAAAAATATTGAACAGAAATTGTTGGAATTTGAAGTATAAATCCAAAGCAATATATATTGTATTTCAAATGCACGTAGTATTCATAATTCTACATAAAATACATTACGACAGATGAACAACTAATTATGTAGTTCCAGACTTGGATTTCACTTTATTGTTATAATTATTAGTTTACACTAAGTATTTTTGTTTAATTCAAACTCTAAACATATAATTTAAAATTTGAATTTTCGAATTTTAAATTATTTTGTACTTTCAAAAAATAAGACAACTGTCCTTAAATTTTGAGTAAGCTTACCTTCAATATAAAAGTGAAAATTAGTTACCTGGACAAATTGAAATTTCTTTTGCAAACTTTTTTCCTTTATACTTAACTAGCTGTACCCCCCTCCCCGCTTCGCCATTCGTAATATTGAGTTTGATTATATAATCAAAATGTGCAGCTAGGTTTCAATTTACACTGTATCCAACTTATAACCAATTTAGAACAGCTGATGTTATATATAATTTACAACTGTACAAAATTATTTTTAATTTTACAAGTATAGCCTCCCAAAATGTTATTGACTTTGTTTTTATTTAACAGGTGTCAATCAAATACAACAATCAATTAATATATCTCCAAAAGAATACCATGGGAGTTTTGGAGGCCAGTATCTTTTGTAGTATTCCTGATGTCGGAGAGGAAAATCCTTTCTTAGTGAGCCTCTAGGGACCATTATAAACCTACGTACAAAATTTCAAGCCAAGCCAATCAGACGTATAGTATTGGAGAAATAGTGGTGAGTGGTAAATGTCTTATATAACATGTACCTAAAGGATCCTTGGTTTCAAAGTATAGAAAAATCTGTAAGTCTACTTTTAGAGGGCTCAAATTAATGTAATCAGTGAAATATCATGTTTCTAGCCTATGACCTGGATATACATGTGTTCAAATTAAATTTTATATTTTTCTGTTGAGTACAGTATGTTCTCCTAGATAACAAAGTTTTACAGTCTTGAAAAATCTGTAAGTCTACTCTTAGAGGCCGTAAATTACTTTTACGGCCTCTAAGAGTAGGTTTTTTTTCATTTACACATACAAATTAAAAATTTTGCTCTACCTAAGGATGAAGGAGGTTAGATGGAGCAAAAAATCATAAGGCCAAAGTTATAGATCGTCTCAAATCAGGCGCAGAAAATGGTGTTAGTTTTGCTGTATAACACTTTATTTAACCGCTACAGTCCAATTAGATAAACGCTGTTTTTGGCATTTAAAATTTTTGGCGTTAAAAAGGCTACCATCTTCGATTTACTAAGAATTTTTCAAAATCCTTCTTATTGCACATCTACAACATAAGACTTTTGACTCTACAAAATTTCAGCCTCGTAGGCGTAGTAATTTTTTAGCTACAGCGATGAGTGAGTAGTGGTATTTGGCTTTTATAGGTATTGCCTTTTATAAGGAAATTTAACGATAAAACAAACAATAGTTTTATATATATATATATATATATATATATATATATATATATATATATATATATATATATATATATATATATATAACTATATATACACAACGAATTATTTTCAACGCGTAAAAAAATTGTGGAGTGGTAAAATAACGATACTATTTACTAGGGAATTTATTGTTGTTAGGAAATATTTTATAATAAAAAATTGTATTTCTATATTTTATCCTAGTTAAATTATAATATGGGGGTTTCATAATCTACTGCTAATGACAATAAAAGATTACCAATAAATGTAATAAAGGTGCCTATAAATGTAAGTTAGTTTGGTAAAGTCTTTAAGCTGTAGAGGGTAAATCTGGCCACCAATTAGGATTCAGTTGGTATTAGTCAGAACAAAGGCGAGAGTTTAACTGTTTGAGAGGGATCAGAGTCCACATAATTATTTACGAAGTCGTATTTCCTAGCCATATATTTGGTGTCAAGTGTTATTCACCTATAATAAAATTTGGTGTTAAATTCTTATGGACCAAAATATTCTTAGTATTAACTTTAATCAACATATAAAAATCATATTAAGAGAAACATTCCGAATAGAAGAACAAGATTATAAACATAACAGAAACGATTTAGTTGTTATTTAGTAATAATAAAGTAATAACATCATATTACAATTAACATTTTATTAAGATAAACACTATGAAATACTCCGAATATTCCCTTACTTAATGAAAGGAAAGTAAGAAAAAATCTATTTACGTTTAGGATATATATTGTTAATATAGGCCTATGCAGTAATAAGATTTTTTGTGTTTTAAATTACAAATAAAAAATGTTGATTCATTATACTTTAATGTACGTGTTAGAAACAGTATCGTAAATAATTATAATCTTTTTTCTTTTTGGTTATTTAAATTTATTTTTCTCGTAATCAAAATGTACTAGCGTTTCATAAGCAATGTGGAATATACGTTGAAAGCTACTTTACTAAAAATATTTGAAAGGAAATCTAATTTTTGACATACCACACTTTCCAATTATATAATTATAATTCTTCATTTTTCAACCAGGATTTGGCCAAACTCTTAAGTGGTCTCATATTGTCTATAGTATTGTCTATAATGTTGCCTTGTCTCTTAGTTTTTTAGGCAAGTTGTTCATACAACCTTCTAAAAAAGATGCTATGAAAATTTCTAGGAACATTGCTATAAACGAAACAAACATTTTGAAAAGTGTATTTAAAAACATTACAAAACACAAAAAAACATTAAACATTGCTAGGCACGAATATTCAAGATATGTGTCTATATTAATTTTATAAATTTGAGACTCTTTTTGTTAACAGGTAATAGAAGACATTTTATATATTTCATGGAGATAATTATTAAACGGTTCAGTTTTGTACATATTGAACGTTCAGTTTTGTACATATTGAACGATCACTTTTGTACATATTGAACGTTCAGTATTGTACATATTAAACGGTTCAGTTTTGTACATACTGAACGTTCAATTTTGTTCAAGCCATCCCTTTATGTTTTCATGCATGTAGTAATTTATTTTAAATACAGGACCTAAGCAAATTGATGGGTAGTCTGACTTTCATTAAAGTACCTCCAATATCTAATACAATCCACATATCGACCCAAAAACATAAAGTTAAATTAATTTATCATTTACACAGTATATTACATCAGTGAAATATAACTCTTTTACTGCATAGTTGAGATGGAGTTGATATTTGCAAATAATAAAAATTTCGCTTGTTTATAAATTTTAAAAATGACTAATAAAATATACTTGTTTACTACGCCTTTTAACAGCAATTGCTGGGAGAATATATCATCATCAGGCAATGATAAATGTATGTAGCCTGAGGATGCTAGCGATTGCTAGAGAAATGCCTAGTCAAAAATGTTTTGTTGATAATTTTTTGTAAACTGATAAAATAAGTTAAGGATATAACATTTTTAAACTTATATCATGCGGCTGGCCATAACTAACAACCTCACAGCTATTTTTTTTTTTTTTTTTTTTTTTTTTTTTTTTTTTTTTTTTAACTATCATCAAAAACAATCACACGTTTTATGTTTTATTAAACTGTTAGACTTGAAACTAAACATTGCACATTTAATTCAGGAAACCCATGATAGAGTTACGTTTGTAAAACGCATTTATGACAAAAAAGCTCTACTCAACTATAATTTTTGTCCGTTTACGAATTCCCAGGACGTATAGAGGTAGGCATTCTTGTTATGACTTATTCAGAAGCGACGTCACACAATTCCATCCCTTTTGAACCTTCAGTGACGGTTGTATCGCTGAAATATCTCGATTTAAAAACGTTATTCATTTTAAAGATATGTGTTATTCAAATCCAAAGTTAAAATATTTCATTCCAAATTTAGATGTGCTAATTTTGAAACTCATAACCATGTGTTATCAATATATGTTTACATATTTACAATGTAATGTTTTAAAATTGAACTTAGTGTAACTTTGAGTTACTTTAGTGATGAGTTACTTTGAGCATATTTTTATTCACAATTCAAAATCATTAATTTTTCGTTGAGTTTTCTTTATTTCAAGACTAACTTTTCTCTTAGTTTATCTAAAATAATTTTCTCTTCACATATTACAAAATAATGTTGCTGTGTAACTTAAAAATTTTGTAAAATGAACTATCAATACAATTTCAATTCTTCGTTTCTCTCCATTGCGGATAATAAGTGACCAAAGTGTCAAATTTCAACTCAGAATTTAGGGCCTCATCCTTCGTTAATACAATGCACTAACGATGATATCGTGTGTTCTAGACGGTTAACAATTATTTTAATATGTTAAGTTATATTGATTAAATTTTATTTTTAACTACTCAAAATTACACCTTAATTTTCTGAGCCAAATAAATTTCTATAATAACACTCATTTTTTTCGCTAATGAAACTAACATGGTTGTTTGATTAAAAAAAACATAGAATTAATATAATTGAATCATTTAAAAATTAAAATACTAACAAGACAAAAAACATCAAGAGAGTCGTGTAAAACTAGATAGTTAAATAAGCAAGTATCTTGAAGCAAATGGAAAGAATAAGTAATTATGTAAAAAAAATAGTGACATTAATCATGTAGTACATATTATTATTTGTAATGACTATAGTATCTGGAAATCTCAGACAACTACAATGATAAACCTTCCAAGGGAGGAAACATCGAATAATCTTCGTTATTTTTGAGGTCATTCTCACAAAAAAGAGTTTTCACTTCATATTTTTCATTTTTCATTCATATTTTCTTACATTTTTAGACCTGTTACATACAACTTGTCCGCTAAAATAAACAATTGAACTTGCCACTTGATGAATGTTTAAAGAATTCCTGGAAGATTTTACTTAACGTATACATCAATGATATATTTAAAAAAAAGATATTTTTAGTATCTATGGAAAGTTGATTTTTTTTACAAATATGCAAAAGTGGTACATTTTCCACGTCAACTAGCAGATAAAACTAAATTAATATTCTAATATTTAAAAAAAATATGATCTGGGTTGGATCATTTCTTTTTACGATGTCACTATTACGACAAGTAATTTACAAATGCAGTGTGAGGACAACTTATCACTATTTACATTTTTCTCCAGTTTAAAAATAACATTTTAAATAACAGAACTGATGATAAAGTTATTTAAGTCTTCTCGGAACAAAGTAGAGTAAAAAGAACTTTATAATTAATTTCACTAAGATACACAACAACATAAAAAGGAATAGGCTCCTGTTAGTGAACACCTTCTTTGTTAACTGGTAACTTTATAATTACTTACGAGAGAATTGGTCTTGCACCTTTCTTATCAAATAACTTGGAAGCTTCTACTATTATGTTTATTTTATATTTATTTAAAATGGTCTCTTTTCAATAACTGTTCATAATTGTTATATCGAGTAGTATATTTTGTTCCAAAATTAACTTAAATGAAACTAGTTTTTCCACGAACACAATGTGTGACTTGGGCTTGCATTGGTCACACAAACTCAACCAAACTTGCATCACTAACAAACTCACTTTTTAAACATATTTTGTGACTTAGAGGCCGGATTTGGCCACACGAACCGGATTTACTCACAATATGCAAAAACACATGCTGTGCATGACTTTCCGTTAGGATAGCGAAGAATTGAGTCATGTGTTTCTTTGAGTTTTTTACGTGATTGATATTTGATACTTCCTTTAATCCCTAGGGGGGACGTAGGGCTGCAACGAAGCACATCCACCGGACTCTGTTCAGCGCCAAACACGTTATTTCTCCACAGGTCATCTCTTCTTCCTGAATTTCTCTTTCTACCGTCCTTCGCCACGTCTGTCTCGATCTTCCTCATTTCCTTTTCCCTTGCAGGTTCCAGCCTAGCACTTACCGACTTACTGTATTTACACAGTAAGTCCTCAGAGTATGCCCTATCCAACCATACTTCCTTTTCTGTATCGTCTCCCCAACAGTATCTTGGTTACATCTATACCACAACTCAGCGTTTTAAATAATTTTAGGCCAGTAAATTCATCTAAAACATATATTTTGTAATTTGATAATTGAGTCTATGATATCTTATCACAAAATATCCAATTAATACCTACATAATTAATTAAGTGTTTATTATCACTGTGTGTATTATTCAAAAAATATTCCTGTAATAGGTCTTGACTAATACTGTATATCATGGACAGAGCAATTGGTTTATTTTTGTGACTTGAGGCCAGATTTGGCCACATAAACCCAACTTACTAACAATATACACATAATCATGCTGTACATATGACTTTCCGTTGGGATAGCAAAAACGAGTTAAGAACAAGACGAGTTTAAGGTCAATTAACTTGTGAAACTTTTATGAGATGTTCACTATTTTAATTGGTTAGTTAAATGAAAATATATGGTCCTTAACAACTCCGTAAAAAAGATATTTGGTGGCCAGTACCATTCCATGGTGAGACTAGGTGACTGTTTGGGCTTTTTTATTTATTATGTTTTTTTAGAGTGAAATTGGTTAATTAATTTTCAAGCATATCATGTTTACTGATATAACATAAAACCTGAATTTGTTTTAAACCAATTTAAAATCAAACTTTACACTATATTGGAGTTAATATATGAAATTTCTGGCACATGATAGTTTCCACAAAAGGAATCCCGTACAAAAGGAAGCAAGGGTACTTTGATATTATAACTTATTTTACTTATATTTTTAATTAAAAAAAAACATATCTAGAAACTTTTATACAGAGTGAGTCACTACTTTAACTTCACCAGCTGACAAAAAGGAACAAAATCGTTCATATAAACTATAGTCCAATGCTGAACCGTTTGGCTTTAATGGCGTGACTTGCTATTGTTATTTTGACGGTAAAACCAAACCAATTTTATTTGTGACATGGAAAACAATAAAATTTTAAATAGTATTAAATTACCTATAAATCAAACATAGTACTCAAATAAAAACTCGTTATACAACGTTTTGTAATAACTGAAAATCTGACAATTTTTGATTGATACTTTCTCCTTTAAATTTTAAGGCTCAATTAAAGCAATTAAATTGTTTCTGTTCTTACATTCAATTACTGAAAAATCTTCCTTATTTATTTCTCCTTAAAATAATGTGTAAATACTAATGGGTCATACGTAAAAAAAATGTTGAAATTTCATAAAAATGTTGTAAGGGCACAGCATTAGGGTTCATCATATTGGTTACTAACACCAAACTAATGACATTGTATCTGTAATTTGGTACAGACCAGATGAATATCTGTTGACTAACCGGCTGATTCCAAAATTGAAATAGTTATATTCAGCTAATTTTTTAGACTTAAAAATACAATTCTTTAAAAGGATTTTTTTATTAACTTAGGTGTTTTATTGTATCTTTAGCTATAGTTCACACAAAAAATATCAAGCTAACATGGCTCCTAAGAACTGTTATCATTTTAGAAGATTTTCAAAAAGTCCTCCGTTTACCCTGCTACACATGCGAAGTCTTTTTCTAAGTTCACTCACAGTCACCTTCAAGTTCAGTTCATGACGTAGGAATTGAGAAGCTGTCAATCTCCTATTCCTTATTTGTTTATTCCTTATTCGATTATTTTCTACATTTCGATTTTGTGCAATAAACTTTTTGCTTCATGTGCCCCCAAACATAGTAGTCAAGGTGTCAGGTCTGGGGATCCTGGGGGCCAAGCTACTATTCCTCCTCTTCCGATCCACATAGTAAAAGTATCCCTGATGTTCTGACAAACCTCAACGTTGAAATGTGGATGTGTTCCATCCTCTTTGGAAGACAATGGCAGTAATGGTAAGTTTTCAGTTAGTAAGTCCAAGTATTTAATGCTATTTAAGGCTGTTAGTAGGTCGATGTATGAGCCGGCTTACAATGAATCCAATAAAGGTGTTTAATTTGAATCTTACTTTATTAGAAGACCCGTGTACCAGGTGAGGATTTTCTGCATCATAGTAATGCTCGTTGAGTATGTTGAAAAGACCATCACGAGTAAATGTTAATTCATCTGTCTTGAAGAAATCGCGACGATCAAACTGACAAATCAAGTGGCAGAACTGAACTCTACATGAGGATCTCTTGGTTCTAGGGCTTGCACTCTAATAAAATGATAAGGATGTAGCTTTTCTTTACGTATAATTCTACTTACGCATGATCGGAAAACCCTGAACTCACGAGAAACTGCTCTTCTACTTGTTCATGAGTCTCTTGCAAAGTATTTAAGAACAGCTTCTTCAACTCCTACATCTTGAATAAAATTTCAACCAAACGATTATTGGTAGGAAACTACACCTTTACGCAAGCAGCACTGAACGTTCACAAAGGTCTGTACATTCGGAAGCCTTCTATGCAGATAATAGCGACGTTATTTGCGATGGTTTTCCGATGAGTTATAGTCACAGAACCGGTAAACTACCAAAATGTCAACATAGGATTAATTGGTGAACGCCATGACCAATTAAAAAAACAATTATCTGGCATTAACAGTATTAGTTATGTGTTACTTGTAGTGCGCAAGTGATAAGGAAATAAAAAAACAGTTATATAATACGACAATAAAAATAAGATAATTATAACTATTTAATCCCCAATCAGCTGATTTAGTCAACATATTCAGATGGTACAGAAATTACAGATACACAGTCATTAGTTTGGTGTTTATAACCAATATGATGAACCATAACGCTGTGCCCTTATTTAATATTTTTATGAAACTTCAAAAATTTTTCAGGTATGACCCCTTAATATTCACACATAATTTTAATTATAAAATAATAAGAAAGTTTTTTCAGTAATTGAACGTTAGAATAGAAACAATTTAACTGCTTTAATTGAGCCTTAAAGTTTAAAGGAGAAAGTCTGAATAAAAAATTGTCAACTTTACAGTTATTACAAAACGTTGTATAAGGAGTTGTTATTTGAGTAGTATGTTTAATTTATAGGTAATTTAATACTCTTTAAATTTTATTGCTTTTTATATCACAAAAAATTGGTTTGGTTTTACCGTAAAACTAACAGTAACAAGTCGAGTAATTTAAAAAATTACAAAATGCTCCATTATAGCCAAACGGTTCAGAATCGAACTATGGTTTATGGACTTTTTTGTTCATTTTTGTCAGTGGAGCCACCTGGTGAAGTTAACGTAGTTAATAGTGACTCACCCTGTATATTATCTACCTTAAAAAAAAAATAAAGCCTATAGACATTTTTACTCCCAACCTTTTTTTAAATAAAGAGGAACTTTCCTTTTTATTTTAAAAGTGATAAAAAATATGTTTTTATTTATTGTGAAACCAAATTCACACTCTCATCTCTTAGATACTCTTAAATATCATGAATCTACATTTAATTAATCTAAACACAGGTGTGTAACACTTAATAACAAATTCTTAATATTAATATTCGTATTGAACTTTAATATCCTATGAACCAAAATAGAAAATGGCAGGTATTAGAAGTAGATTCCACTCCTCTTTAATAGTTTCCAAATAAACTTATATTCTTTTACGGAAAATGTTTACTAGAAACCTGAAATATTCAACAACATTCTACAACAAAGTTTATATAAGGTATAAAATTACAGTTATTAATATTACAAAACTTAGCTGATTAAGATAAAGAAATTAACTTAGGTTAGCAGTAATATAAATTTATCTTACTCCATATTTATATGAGAATTACAATATTTCAATTATCACGACGTGAATTGTAGATAATACAATGTATTCCTATTTAGCATATTCTAAAATGGTTATTGTTCAAAAAAAACTTCACTCACCAGTTTACATGGGCCTGAAGGTCTGAGCGTAAACTTTTTGAACCTTAGACCAAGCCCCCCTCCATGGAACATTTCTTCAGCAAATGAACCACCACACCGACAATAAATATGGTAACATAATCACACATGAAAGTAAAGGCCGAGGTGTTACAAACGCAGCGACTGACGGAATTTATTTTCAAAAGTAATTTTTACATAGTATATTCTGATATAAATCATAAAAGCATATAATATTCAATTTTTAACCAAACAGTGAATATTATACAAAATATTGTGAGTACCTGACTGTTACTGCATAGTCTATAAATCCTGAGTGTTTGGAAAATGAAGGAAAGCATGACGACTTTCTGCCACATAATTTCCCCAGAGTGTCTAGTTTTCTTACATCTTTGAAATGACGTCGCTGTTGGGGAAAGATGAACTAAGATTACAGATTAAAATAAACATCAATGACGTTCTGAGATTGTTTATCTAATTTCGGTTCCTTAACAAAGATGGGGATAGATTGATTTAGTTAAACTTGTTTTATATTTTATTAAAATATAAGTTATAGTGACATTTATTACAAAATTATTTTGTTCCTAAATAACATCTTATTATTTTACTAAAATCATTAAAAATGGATCTATATTTTCCATGTTTAGTGAGAAATGGAAGCTACATAACCTCAATCTTAGTGCCACCTTAAAGTTTATTTTGATCTTTAATCTTAGTTCAACATCATAAATAGATTATTAATACATCTTTGTGAATATCTCTGGTCTCAGGAAGGTGAATGTATTTGATGGATCACCATAATATTTGTATCTGTTGTACTAATATTACAGTAAACCTGTGTTGTGTGACGTCCCCGTGTATTTATACTAATATGTAATATGCTAATCAAAGATATTGTTAAATTAGAATGTTTAATAGAAAATAACTAATTAATTTGTAAAACTAATTAGCTGGAATCGAAGCAAATGTTAAAAGTGATTGGGCGTGATAACCAATGCCTGTTCTTTGTCATTGGGCTCTTAATTATTGACATTTTCAATTAATAAATTGAATTTAATGTGAATGTATGTTAGATACAACCAAATCAGTCACAGGAATTACATACAAGGGTATTCCAGGATCACATAATGACAATAGATTTTTTATAATTTGACGGTTTTAAATAAAATAATTTGGCTGTATTTATGCAAAAAACCACCATGTGATAGTAAATTTATTTTATTTGTATGATCTGGAATTTAAAAACAGAACGTGAATATGACTCTCACACTTCTGGAATATATCAGGATTATTTTTATGCTACCACCGTACGTGTATGGTTGGGCGGGTGGGTCAATACCACCGTACGTGTATGGGTGGGTGGGTAGGTCAATACCACCTTACGTGTATGGGTGGGTGGGTAGGTCAATACCACCTTACGTGTATGGGTGGGTGGATGAGTCAATACTACCGTACGTGTATGGGTGGGTGGGTGGGTCAATACCACTGTACGCGGGTGGGTAAATACATGATTTAATTAAACTGTCTGGTATTTGCTATAGAGCCATTAAAACTTTCATAAATCAATCTGAGCTATATAATTAGGAAAACCCCTTTAACTCTGATCAATTTTTAATGAACTGGAGTAAGGTTTGTAACTTTGCTTTTAAGCTTAAAAATAGTCCTTCCACTTTAATTAGTTACATCATTCTCAAGATATTCTCAGTAATTTCAAAATAACAACTTTCGTAATTATGAAAATTAGTACAGGGAGGGAGTTGTTGAAATGTTAATGAGAAATTATGAAAGGGGCACTAAACTTCCCAATCATCAACAAACAGGCTTAAATTTTAAATGTCAGCAAAATCATTTTGTACCATTACGTTATTAAATAATTCATCATCTTATTTTTATTATATTTCTAGTTCAAAACTTTAGCTCTAAATACATTATAGAATCGTAATTTCATAAGCTTTTTGTTGGGGATTTTTTAAGAATATTTAATTCAACACAGAAGTTTCCAAAGTCGTTTAGAAACTAATGTAAACCCCTAATAATTAATGTAACTGGACACATATAAAAAAACCTTATTTGTTGCATTACATACTGATATACTGTGATAAAAAGGTTTAAGTTTTTTTTTTTTTATCCACATTGAATAGTATATAAATATTTAATACATCATCAACTCATGCTGATTTATTAGAATATTTCTCATTTTGTTGTTTTACCATTAAAAATAAAAACTATATTTTTCAAACAACTACTTAGTAAGTATATAAAGCTCTGCGTAGTAAGTAATAACAACTACTTTGAAGTACGGGAATATTCAATATTACCACCGCTGGGGAAGGGGAACTTTGGATGTTACAAAGTTTACTCCACGCAAATGTGATTTCCCCCGAAGGAGACACGTAAAACAAGGAATCTCCCCTGTTGGTTTTATATTCTGTGGCAAAACGTATTGTTAAAGGGTTATGTTCTCCTTTATTGCAACGTTATATGAAACTTCTTTTCCACTATTGTGTTACTTGTATTCACCACACATGCTTGCTTCGCAAACCAACTCTGCAACTTGGTACTCTTAATCAAACCACTCTTTTACACAACGAGTAGTAGTAATTACATATATAATTTAACTATATGGAAATTGTGTCTTGATTAGCATATTACGCCGTGGTATAAATACAGTACAAATAAACTTCACTCAACTCGATTTATTTCATATTTTAACACGACAGAATGCCCTCTAAATTTCAGAAAACTGAAGCCTCGGCTCCTCTTACATCTCGCTGATTATTCGCTCCTAAAATATAACAATACATAGGACGTACATATTTTTAATTCAATCCAATCTAAAATAAAGTAAAATTATACGACTTTTAGAGGTAAAATACGTTTTTAGACAGTTTTGTTATTTTATTACCTGGCCATCCAGTGGCTGAGGACTGGTATAAAATGTAAATATTCGCCAGGAATATTCACCTTGTATTTTATGGTTAACCCTCTATATTTTTCTGAATACATTTCTTGCAAAAATCAGTAGTCTATGATAGATTTTCACAGTAATGTTAAATAGGAGAACAACATTTCCTTAAAGATATTACTTAAAAATATTGTCGTTGTGTTAATAAAAAAAAAACCTGCATTCAATTATATATAAATACAAAATTTTTAATGTCTATATTATTCATTGACACATCGTTAAATACATGAAAGTTATAAAGCTCCAAGTGTAAAAAAATAAATTACATTGTTATATTTAATGATTTACATTTTGCATTATGGAGACCAGAAACATGAAATTTATAAATTGTCAAACTCATATATTTAGTAAATAAATAACGTAATTTATATTTAATTTATAACGAGATCACCTTAATGAATTTTATTTCCTATTTATAAGACTAAAAATAGGATAACAGCTTTGCAAAGCCTTCACTTTCAGTAATTTCCTTACATTACCCATCCCTATTGCACACCATACATTAAAAACTAACCATACGTGTTTTAATTAACAACTCGACAAGTGAAAACTTCAACATGTCGAGAGAATCAATAAATAAAGTTGGTACAGGGAATGTACTTGAAAGTTAGAGTAGTTGTTGCAAGTTTCCGTAACTGGGCTTGAGGCAGAGGGAAGGGGTGGGAATTTAAGCCCCTATGGTTAGAACTTCTCCCGTTGCTAGGTTTGTGGCCAGTAACGCAGAAATGTCCTTATAATTATGGTATCCTACTGCAAAGTGTTACCATAATGACTCAAGGGTTAGTGTTAACAAATTTTAAAAGTCATTTACTATACAAATTATTTAATATCTTAAAATAAAAATTACTATTTTCAATTTATCAAGTTCGAGCATGCTTATTATATATAGCTCATATCTGCTAACATACTAGAACTATAGATCTTTAATTAACTATAGAGCTTGTTAAAGTAAACGGCTGTCAAACTATCTCCTTTAAGTAATTATTGTACCCCGAATATTATTACTAATCAGTAAACTGATAAACGTATATAATTAAATAATTCTACATATTATGCTCATTAAATAATTTAAAATTGAAATACTTTCTCGATACGTACTGAATTACTTAGGTATGATTGACAACCACAACTTGGTCCTTACAAACTTGGAAACAACAAACAAAGTAACAACAGTGTACGTGAGAAGAATGTGCCGTCCTATTGGCGAAGATATGAATATATAGTTCTTACATTGCAAGATTTAAAGTAACGATCTCTTAATAGCGTGATCAAACTATCTATCAGTAGTGTTCTCATCTCACGGCCATTAATAAGTTTGACACTAAAATACGTTCCCAAATAGAACTGAATTACTTTGGCATAATTAAAAATAACAACTTCATCCGTACAAACTTGGAAACTAAAATCAAAGTAAAAATTGAATGCATGAATATCATGCTCTGCTGAGATACGAATATGTCGTTCTAAGACAAGTACTCGATAATATGGCACTTAAAATTGACAAATTAAATCTCTAGTTTTAGGAAACAATATAGAAACAACAGCAGATGAGTTCAAACAAGAACGTGGTAGGGTAAGCACTCAAGAGGAAACATTAAATCCCTGGGTTTTAGAAAGAAAATATAAAAGTAACAACTTACTTCAAAAATATGACGGCGTTCTGTCACAATTTAGGTACATGCATGTGCTGCGGTAATTGTATCTAAACAATTGAAGGCACTATCATAACCAGTATTGATCCTAGTGTTTATATTCGGTCCACTTTACCTACTTTTTAAGAACAGTTTTAACAGATTTGGAATGCGACAAAGTAATTATTGAATTGTTAATATCAGCACCATTCTAATAACAGCTGCATATAGCAGTAGTTACTTTATTTAAGAATCAACGTCTTCTCACCTTACAAACACATGTCAGAACTTTAATTATGTTTATTAAAGTTCATTTAAAAAATATAAATTATGGCATGGCTGGTTTGAACTTTATTCTAAATTCCCGAAACCGGGGCGTGTAACTGTAATCAGAAAATTTAGTTTACCCCATGAAGCCAATTGTAAGCCCATTTAACTGTCTAAAATAAAAATATTAAGTTATGAAAGTTACGCATAAACACACAAAACCCATTTCAATTCCGTACAGCTTTAATTTGGAAACTAACTTCAACCTGATAATTTTATTGGTTTTTGTTAGCTAGCACATGACTAATTATTTGTTTGTTAAATGCTAGATCAGAAAATGTATAATTAATAGTAACAAGAACATTAAAATGTATTCCTTAATAATTCTTCTACATCCATTAGCCTACTTTATCATCAGCCATTAAGACTAATTTGTTTAAAAAGTTTAATGATCTATAGCACAAATGAACATGGCTACTAGTTAATAGTCGAGTAAAGTTAGTGCAGGAAGTGTGCTAAAAAGTTAGACTAGTTAGGGCAAGTTCCCTTAATTGTGCTTAGGCTAGAGGGTACATTATCAAAGCGCAATGTAACCCTCGAGGGTGCACCACCCCTCGTTATTTGATTTCCGGTCAGTAACACAATCAAATTCCAATTTGGAAAATTTCTACTGACTGGAACTTGTGATGGTTCTTGTCATAATATAAATCTTTTTCAGAACTGTAAATAAAAAACCTTTTTATACCCTTGTAATTTGGAGTCAAATAAAAAATAATAAACCAATCAAGGAACTATATGGATTAAACACATTTTAAATATCATAATTTTAAATTATTGATTAACAGAACTCCAATTATAATTATTTTAAAACTTAAACTGTTTATTGATACATACATTTTTCCTTTTTCCTTTTAATGTTATTCTGAATAATCCTAAAGATGATATTAAACAGGGTTTGCGAATTAAATGAATCTAACTGTTATAAGCTACTTGAAAAATACTGAATATTAATTCGTTCAAGTATCACAAGGAAGTACATTTATGAAACTACCAGAAAAACGTTAATGTATTTAAAACTGTTGGGTTTTCACAACACACGGAATTTGCACAACTCAGGGGATTTGCACAATGCAAGGGATTTTCACAACAGCACTCCTCAAGAGGTTCAGGGGAAACAAACAACAAAACACAGGAGTAAATCTGCCAATTAGATTTATTTAATTTTGTATTTCATTTGTTTATTTTGGAAAATTCAACATGTCTTTCTCAGTTTCTGCATTGTAGCTCACTTGTAATCTGTCTCTGTTTCATATTTATTTTCTGAATTAAATTTTGACTTAAGTTAAAAGAAGCTTATAACGTGTAAAATACCTCGTGGTTTTACCAGAAACTGGAGAGATTTCAAAACTTACCTTATAAACATTTTATATTTCTATATGAAAGTAAGACTTGTTTTTAATAATATAATATCTAAAACGTGTTTATTCTATTTCTACATACTTAAACCCACTTATACAAATGTTAAGTTAAGTCATAAGAAAAGTAAGATTTGTATAACGATTAAATTTATCAAATGATTAATGTTATGTATAAACTTATAGCTGAAACAAATTAAGCCACGGTTCCTCATTAGATAGCGCATTGCTAATACAATACATAATACTTTCAAAGTTGATCTATAAACTCCTAATTATGATTTTACTAATGATATTATTCAGTAGTTTGTTATTCGTAATATTTGACAACAAGAACAAATATATCCATGTTTAACTTTAAGACTAACCTTAGCTTTAATGATCCATGACTCTCCTTAATATTACTTTAAATACTATTTGAGTATTATAATATAAAATATTAATATAATTTCATTCAAGTTGTTATTTCGAAGTCTCTGTAGTTTTGGTGTAGCCACATCAATAATTCATTAATTGGATTTATTTTGACAACAAATGGGTTGAATTTTTGGTTTGATTATCACAAACAGATTCAGCTTAGAAAAATATCATAAAACCATCATCTACTTGTAAAATAAATTCTATAAAATAATATTCTCAATGTACGAAGTTTTATTTATTTACGTTACAATAAGTTTTGTTTTTCATCTTGTTTAAATATACATCATGTAATTCTTAATAAAACATGCGTCAGTTTTAAAAATGAATCATTCTCTTTCTGTTCTGAATTATCATGGAGTTGTTTAAATCGAAGAATATTTTAAAGTATTATCCCACATCAATTATTCAGTATTTATTTATCGATAAATATCAAATCACTTAAACAAGAGCAATATCAAAAAGCATGAATCAAAACAAGCAAACAAATAAAACTTTGTATACGATAAGTTTTTGGTCCCTGTAAACTAATATTAGCATATTACTTATTGTTGTGAATTACAAACATACGTAAAGTCACGTAACACAAGTATCGTATAGTACAAATACAACAAGGTTATGGTGGTCGGTTTCACTAAAACACTTTATAACCATTTTAATCCTCAGACCATAATTATATACAGTGTAATGAGGTTACTTTGGCGTTCCACTTCGTAATAAATAAATCATTTGTAAGAAGTGTAAATCTTAAATACCATAACACAGCTATCACCATTGTTAAACCAATAACTCACTTTAATACCTCTGGGAAGTACAACCCCCCAGTGGCCAATAACCCCCCCTCCACCTCACAGCATGTAGCACTAATGTAAGGTCACAAAAACAGCCAAAAGCTTTGTCCCACGTCAATCGATACCTAAGGTCATTTACCATTCAACCCTTTTCTTATAAAACACAACTGTTATTTCTTTAGTGATATTTTTTTATTTCATTTTTTTAATTTGTACAAATTTTAGTGTTTTCTCAGTTTAAATCCTTACACATTATTTCCTCAAATAAATAGGATAACTTTAGATAACTTGATTATAACAGTTTTTAACTTTTAGCCTGGAACGTATTTCTTTGATTCACTTTAAATTATTTCACAATAAATTTATTAATTTTATTAATTAAATTTTATTTATTAATTTATTAATAAATTTATTAATTTAAATTTATTCACAATAAAATCATGCATTAATAAAAGTATGTTTATAAGCTTTTTTAACATCTCGTTTGAAATGTAAAAAAAATGATGATAGCTAAATTCAAACATTTGTCATACAATCCAAATCCAATAAAGTCATTTCTAGTTTATAGCCAAAATTTCATAAATTTCTAACAATACTCTTTTTTATTTATAATGTATAGTTGTATTTCAATTGTCATAAGTGTGTTGGCTCACTTATAAAACCAATAAGTAATATGTAACAAGTTTTGAAATTATTGTAAACAAGTTAGGCAAACACGTGAAAAGATGTATTTACTAACCCACCTTCCCTTACACGTACAGTATTACAGTCTTCTTCAGTACAAATTATTGTAAATAAGTTGGGCAAACACGTGAAAAGATGTATTTACTAACCCACCTTCCCTTACACGTACAGTATTACAGTATTCTTCAGTACAAATTATTGTAAACAAGTTGGGCAAACACGTGAAAAGTTGTATTTACTAACCCTCCTTCCCTTACACGTACAGTATTACAGTCTTCTTCAGTACAAATTATTGTAAACAAGTTAGGCAAACACGTGAAACGTTGTATTTACTAACCCTCCTTCCCTTACACGTACAGTATTACAGTCTTCTTCAGTACAAATTATTGTAAACAAGTTAGGCAAACACGTGAAACGTTGTATTTACTAACCCTCCTTCCCATACACGTACAGTATTACAGTCTTCTTCAGTACAAATTATTGTAAACAAGTTAGGCAAACACGTGAAACGTTGTATTTACTAACCCTCCTTCCCTTACACGTACAGTATTACAGTCTTCTTCAGTACAAATTATTGTAAACAAGTTAGGCAAACACGTGAAAAATTGTATTTACTAACCCTCCTTCCCTTACACGTACAGTATTACAGTCTTCTTCAGTACAAATTATTGTAAACAAGTTAGGCAAACACGTGAAACGTTGTATTTACTAACCCTCCTTCCCTTACACGTACAGTATTACAGTCTTCTTCAGTACAAATTATTGTAAACAAGTTAGGCAAACACGTGAAACGTTGTATTTACTAACCCTCCTTCCCTTACACGTACAGTATTACAGTCTTCTTCAGTACAAATTATTGTAAACAAGTTAGGCAAACACGTGAAACGTTGTATTTACTAACCCTCCTTTCCTTACACGTACAGTATTACAGTCTTCTTCAGTACAAATTATTGTAAACAAGTTAGGCAAACACGTGAAACGTTGTATTTACTATCCCTCCATCCCTTACACGTAAAGTATTACAGTCTTCTTCAGTACAAATTATTGTAAACAAGTTGGGCAAACACGTGAAACGTTGTATTTACTAACCCTCCTTTCCTTACACGTACAGTATTACAGTCTTCTTCAGTACAAATTATTGTAAACAAGTTAGGCAAACACGTGAAACGTTGTATTTACTAACCCTCCTTCCCTTACACGTACAGTATTACAGTCTTTTTCAGTACAAATTCGGAAGAATTACCACTTATATAGGATTATCGGAAGAAAAAATGTTCAAAACAAAGATTAAGTTAACTGGAATGGTCGTCTTTTTAGGTGTTTTTTCTTTTTTAAATAATATACATTCAAGTAGATGGATTATTCAAAATAAACATGCAAAGGCCTACATTGTTTTTAATCGTAATATATGGATTATACATTTATGGTGGGTCCAGAACCTAAATCATGAATTCAACAAAAACATATAAACTATTAACAATAATAGTCATAATAATGTGTTTTCTGGCCTACTTAATCTCACCTTGAAATAACCACTCTTCGCTTCCTCTGACGATTAATAAAGATCCATTAAACCATTGTAAGAAGAAAAGTCATCTTTCTTCCCTCTCTTATATTGTCTTCCTCCCTTTCTTTCCCTCCCCATTCTCAAATTTTGCTCATCATAATTGCAGTTACTTACCGGCTTACTATAGTCATGAATCGAACACAAATGACTTATCAAGTTCATGGTATTTTTATTTTGGAGTTATTTGATTTACCGTAAAATTGACAGATATAAGCATAACTAGCTTTTTATAACAATGAAGATATACCCGAATTTTCACTAGCTTTTCTAGAAAAAACTATAAGTTACTATAACTATATATAGTATAGAAAAAATCATACTGTATTACTATAGTAAACTACAACAACAAAAATCAATCAACAATGCTGAATTTTAGATAATCCCACAAACAAGCAACAAACTTAAATTTTCTGTAACAAATCAGAAAATATAATAAAATAAGAACAGCTCTAACAAAAGTTGAAGGCTGAGTGTATTTGTGGACTTAAACTGAAGGGCAGCTTGCAGGATTTCACCGAACTAAGGCTTATACGAAAAGTTAACGTATACACTTTCCACAAGTTATAAACTCAGCACGATTCTCACTTTTCATCCTTTTATTTATTTGGTTCTCGTCTATGGTATTAAAAATGATGTCAAAGGAAATGTTGTTTACTAAGTTCGAACTATGAAATGCTACTGAGGATAATTATTTTATTTTATCTACAAATTATTAGACTAAAAGGTACTTATTTCCTTAAATAATATAATGAAAGAAATTTAACATGACAAAGAAACAAGTTACACACTTTATTTAAGGCTACAAAGAGTGAAGGAATTTGAAGACTTATTTATGTTCATCTAACATGAAACAGTAAAATATTGTTTGGTGAATATTTGTCATCAAGGAACTGTTTTAAACTTAAGATGAGATTCCATTTTGTGTTAATTAACACCTAGCAGGTTTTATGAAAAAACATTTAAAAAAGCACTTTATATTGTTCCTGAAGAAATTATTTTAAATGAATTGGGCAGTTTCCTAAATATTTTTTTATACTTATTAAGTAAGCTTACAGATAAAAATGTATTTCTAAACTGCATTCCTTAACTTCGTGATATTTTTCCTTGGATAACAGTATGGAGGATATCTATTATAAATATATGTCTAGAAATTTGGCGTTCTTCGACTAACCACCATTTCATTTTTTTGAAACTGTACGATAGTTAATTTATATCATACAATAAATTATCCAAATGCACATATTATGTATGTGATTCACCTGTGTCACTGTTATGTACAGACAACATGACACTATATGCACTGCGTTGTTGGCAATATACACTGTAAACATGTATTTTGCTGACGTTAGATAATTTTTGATCGATCTTTATATAAAGTATATCCTTGGATTTGGAGTAAAAACTATTTCACAGTCAATCCTTATTATTGTTATGGCTTGTTATTGTTATGCTATTTTTAAATGCATCAGTTTTACCATTTTGAAATTTATGATTTATTTTAACTAAAGTAGTATGTTTCAGAGGACTCTGATTTTAAAATTTAAAATGATACTGTAAAACTGTTTTGCAATATAAATTATTAAGTGATCAAATTAAACTGTCACCAGCTGATTGGTGAAGGGTTTTATGAGATTATGTATATGTAACTATTTCCATTCAGTTGATCCAATTATATGACTTAACTATGGAATATATATGTTTTTAAATATATACCTAGGAAATAACAGCTTTTATTTCTATAGCTTACATAATAATGTTTAGAATAGTTGCTTTGACTAGAATTGAGCTTGTTTTACTGATGGTAATTATTGCTTGGTATGGCAAATATTAAAACCTATCCCAAATGAGGAACTTTGGTTAGGTTTTCAAAAAGCAAAATAATCTGGGATAATAATAATAATAAATCTTTTATTGCATAGACACTTTTATATACATTGTATCGCAAAAGTCAAATAGTCAGTTAAAATAAAATTAACCTAAGGCCCTATCTAAGTCATTCGTTCATTACAACAATTAATTACATATAAACATACATACAAGTGGGGCATTCACACAAAACAATCTGTAGTGTTTGTTGTTACACAAAGTCAACAGTACTAGTCTAGCCAATTAAGTTGGTCTCCCAGTCGTGTGCTAGGAACTCCCCCACGCTGTAAAAATCCTGGACCAACAGTATGCCCCTCAAGCGGGTCCTAAATATTTTTGAATTCGGAGCAATTTTCATTTCTTTGGGCAAGCTGTTAATTAGTTTGACCCACCTGCGAGGGAAGGTGTTCATAGACTACCGTTCTGTGTTGCTGAGTACGGTAGCCATCTCTGACTCTTGTATTATAATTATGTACGTCACTGCCCCTTTTCAGGTTATATTTGGACTTACAATATAGAATTGAGATGAGTAGTATCTGATTTTAAAATTACTTATGATAAGGTGCTTAATTCGTTTTTGTCAAGTTACTAAGTAAATATTTACTTACAGCTGTATTTTTAACATCTCAAAAAGTGTTTGATTTTGATACTTTGATACAAACTATCAGCCTAAATCAGTTTCAATCAACGCGTGTAAGATATATTTGGATCTTTTCGATCGTTTTTCAAAAATTTCAATAGAGACTATAACTACAAATGCGTTAGTTATTGGAATGTTTAGTAATTAGTGTAATCTAATGTATCCAATGTAACAAAACTAAAATACTTTCCACAACTAATGATACGTAACGTAATCCATCCAATGTAACAAAACTAAAATACTTTCCACAACTAATGATACGTAACGTAATCCATCCAAACTAACAAAACTAAATTACTTTCCACAACTAATGATACGTAACGTAATCCATCCAATGTAACAAAACTAAATTAATTTCCACAACTAATGATACGTAACGTAATCCATCCAATGTAACAAAACTAAATTACTTTCCACAACTAATGATACGTAACGTAATCCATCCAAACTAACAAAACTAAATTACTTTCCACAACTAATGATACGTAACGTAATCCATCCAATGTAACAAAACTAAAATACTTTCCACAACTAATGATACGTAACGTAATCCATCCAAACTAACAAAACTAAATTACTTTCCACAACTAATGATACGTAACGTAATCCATCCAATGTAACAAAACTAAAACACTTTCCACAACTAATGATACGTAACGTAATCCATCCAAACTAACAAAACTAAATTACTTTCCACAACTAATGATACGTAACGTAATCCATCCAATGTAACAAAACTACAATACTTTCCACAACTAATGATACGTAACGTAATCCATCCAAACTAACAAAACTAAATTACTTTCCACAACTAATGATACGTAACGTAATCCATCCAATGTAACAAAACTAAAATACTTTCCACAACTAATGATACGTAACGTAATCCATCCAATGTAACAAAACTAAATTACTTTCCACAACTAATGATACGTAACGTAATCCATCCAATGTAACAAAACTAAATTACTTTCCACAACTAATGATACGTAACGTAATCCATCCAAAGTAACAAAACTAAATTACTTTCCACAACTAATGATACGTAACGTAATCCATCCAATGTAACAAAACTAAATTACTTTCCACAACTAATGATACGTAACGTAATCCATCCAAACTAACAAAACTAAATTACTTTCCACAACTAATGATACGTAACGTAATCCATCCAATGTAACAAAACTAAATTACTTTCCACAACTAATGATACGTAACGTAATCTATCCAATGTAACAAAACTAAATTACTTTCCACAACTAATGATACGTAACGTAATCCATCCAATGTAACAAAACTAAATTACTTTCCACAACTAATGATACGTAACGTAATCCATCCAATGTAACAAAACTAAATTACTTTCCACAACTAATGATACGTAACGTAATCCATCCAATGTAACAAAACTAAATTACTTTCCACAACTAATGATACGTAACGTAATCCATCCAATGTAACAAAACTAAAATACTTTCCACAACTAATGATACGTAACGTAATCCATCCAATGTAACAAAACTAAATTACTTTCCACAACTAATGATACGTAACGTAATCCATCCAATGTAACAACACTAAATTACTTTCCACAACTAATGATACATAACGCAATCCATCCAATGTAACAACACTAAATTACTTTCCACAACTAATGATACGTAACGTAATCCATCCAATGTAACAAAACTAAATTACTTTCCACAACTAATGATACGAAACGTAATCCATCCAATGTAACAAAACTAAATTACTTTCTACAACTAATGATACGTAACGTAATCCATCCAATGTAACAAAACTAAATTTCTTTCCACAACTAATGATACGTAACGTAATCCATCCAATGTAACAAAACTAAATTACTTTCCACAACTAATGATACGTAACGTAATCCATCCAAACTAACAAAACTAAATTACTTTCCACAACTAATGATACGTAACGTAATCCATCCAATGTAACAAAACTAAATTACTTTCCACAACTAATGATACGTAACGTAATCCATCCAATGTAACAAAACTAAATTACTTTCCACAACTAATGATACGTATCGTAATCCATCCAATGTAACAAAACTAAATTACTTTCCACAACTATAGGAAATGTGAAGAATTACACATTTTCAAATATTTGAAAGATAAAAGTAAAGCATCTTTTTACGTATGCCTACATCACTTTTTTTTATTTAATTATCATAACAATGTTCATTACAAATCTGAATTGCCATAAACGAAAACAATTATGTATATTTGTGAAAGGTGTATTCTTTAGTTGAAAATCATTCTCAACACAGTGAAAATAATTATATTTATAGAAACCAGATTAATTTTTATATTTGTAATTTATATACAAATCTAGTTTAGAGAATTTGAAAGGATTTGTATCTACAGTATATTATTAATGTTTTTGAGTCGGTTCAAGTTCAAAAGATTTGTTGTTGAAAGAGGGGTGAAGAAGAGTAACAGCACATTTAACTATGTAATACACTAATATCTTGTGTTTTATTAATGTCTTAATTTCTAGTAATACCAATATCAAATAGTTAAAATATTATTAATAAATTGCTGTTTCTAATGTAAAATAAATTAAAATACAAATAGAAAATACGATATTTAAATATTTAAAGACTTTTGATAAGGTTCTTAACTTAAGATAACAATAAAAGAGTCAGATAGTAATTTTTAACAAACAAATCAAGACTATAAATCCTAGTAAAATATCACCCTCAATAAGAAATGTTGCCTTCATTCATACTTCTCAACTAGCAGAGCATGATCACTTATTAAATGATTCCTTTCTATGCAAAAATAAGGCTTTATTTTATAAACTAGTTTTCCCAATTAAAAATAATTAAACTTAGAATTAATAATGAGGTAGAAATCGGACTAAAACATTCAAATTGAAAATATAAATAAAAATAAAGTGAATAATAAAAAGGTATTACAGAGGGAAAGACTGGAATATAAACACGGTGTTAAATCAAACGTGTTGTGAAAGTGGAAAATTGTGCATTAAGTATATGGACTTTTTCCTCCACTAAGTCGACTTGGAAAATTAACTTGACAATTTTCACAAGTTGAGCACTAAAATGTGGCGACTGCCCGATGGAACTCAACCTAGTAAACTTTAAGTGCTGTTTGATGTTAATCCAGCGAAGTCTGTGGGATAATACTGGCATCACTTAGGGGTTTGGTGGGAGTAGAGGTGGAAGACAGTCCTGGTACAGAGGTGTGAGAGGGGAAGCTTAGTAGAGAGATGGAGGGATGAGAGCCCTGGAGAAGAAAGAGTGTGTGTCGACAGGTTATAACTATGGCAACCAATCGATACAAAATCTGGAATTTTTGACGCTTTCTTTAATATATTTTCCACACATGTTACTTAAGTAAACATATTTCAGCTTTCGTCCAGAGGATTTTTGTGTTTTTTTCTTTCTGTACTTAGATATAAATTCTTTTTTTAATCGGTATAAAATTGCTCTAATTTATTTGAATGTGTAACCTACAACATTATTGTAGATCTGTTGGCAAATTGTATGTGCGCTTCTTGAAGCAGTAATTTTCTAAAGGAGAATCGGTTTGAAACATGAGTTTTTAATATTTCATTTATTTTTGTATCAACAATTTTCAGCTTAATTATAATAGTTAAATATAATAATTTTTAAGAATACCAATTTATATATCTACAGCTTATATTGGTTAATGCTTTAAATTACAAATAAAGTCACATTGTATGTTTAGTGTTTATTAAATGAAGAAGTGATTTGTTTTAAAGAAATGTTGTTATTTTAAGGTCATGAGATTTAATCTGACATATAAAAGTACAGGTTTATTATTTTACGCTAAAAACTAAGCAAAAAAGATGGATTACATGTCCCCGTACATTAAAATAATGTATATTACTATACTGTCTTTACATATGTCCTAGCTATTAATGGTTGCCTGACTCACCATATATGAATGAATAAATTTATTTCCAGAAAAATACAGTAATATAAATAAAGCATGAGTACACAAAAATACACATTTAATAAAAGCAGAAATATTATAAAATGGAGTAGAAACTAAAAAATAATTAATTTCGTGAGTCTTGCATTTACTAAATATTGAACTAAGCCTACATAGGCTCAGTGGCCTGTGCGGAGGCTTGAAAAGTTTATGTAACTATATTTTTCTTAGAACTTAGGCTTAAGCGGCCGGTGTCATAATTAGAATCTACAGTTTCCGGTGACAACCGCGTCAAGGTACTATCTACAATATTTACAAGATGACCAGACGTTTCACCCATACTGTGATGTGGCATCCTCAGTGGTTTCTCTGAGACTGAGACTGTCTCAGAGAAACCACTGAGGATGCCACATCACAGTATGGGCGAAACGTCTGGTCATCTTGTAAATATTGTAGATAGTACCTTGACGCGGTTGTCACCGGAAACTGTAGATTCTAATTATAACTATATTTTGCTGAATTTAACATAAAAAGGGAAAGCAATAAAATAAGTTTAAATAAGAAGATAGAGAATAAAAAGAAATGTCTAACTGAGTGAAATTGTCACGATTCTGACAGTTCGAATAATAGCTAAGTCGAGCAGAGTCAAGTCTAACATACTGCAACTAGTTGGAATCCATGTGTTGTCCTCCATCCGAACAGATCACTATACTATGTACATTACTACTAGCAGTTTCTAAGAACGTATTCTTAAACGAAAATAACGTAAAACATTTGACTTTACATTACTGGAAAAAGAGCTGCATTTTGTAACAAAATATTGCATAACTACTACTTAAAGCGAGTTGGTTGATCTTCAAATGGTATTTCAATAATACAAAGAAATATTTTAAAGAAATTTGTATAGTAACGAATAGCCTAAATTAAAAAACATACACTTTTGTACAGTTAGAAGAGTTAGACACTTTTTGCGTTTTATCACAACGCCTTCACGAAGCAATGTTGGTCAGTGAAATTCCTCATTGTTGTAAGTTGAGATGACAAGAATGTTGTTATTGTGTTAACCATATCTCCTCAGGCACGATATACTTACATCACATTACTGTGTATAACATGTTTCCACATAACACTATGTTAACATGTCTAATACCTCGTTGTTGTAAGTTGAGATGACAAGAATGTTGTTATTGTGTTAACCATATCTCCTCAGGCACGATATACTTACATCACATTACTGTGCATAACATGTTTCCACATAACACTATGTTAACATGTCTAATACCTCGTTGTTGTAAGTTGAGATGACAAGAATGTTGTTATTGTGTTAACCATATCTCCTCAGGCACGATATACTTACATCACATTACTGTGTATAACATGTTTCCACATAACACAATGTAACATGTCTAATACCTCATTGTTGTAAGTTGAGATGACATGAATGTTGTTATTGTGTTAACCATATCTCCTCAGGCACGATATACTTACATCACATTACTGTCTATAACATGTTTCCACATAACACAATGTAACATGTCTAATACCTCGTTGTTGTAAGTTGAGATGACATAAATGTTGTTATCGTGTTAACCATATCTCCTCAGGCAGGATACATTGACATCACTTTACAGTGTATCAGTCTAGATACATCAACAAGTGTACGATGTAACTAAGTTATACAACGTGACAGAAGTAGTTGCAGTTGTCCATAGGACTTGTAGTATTCTGTCACATGATTCCTCATAACACTATATTAGTATGTCTATTACCTGGTTGTTGTAAGTTGAGATGACATGAATACTGTTGACGTGTTAACCATATCTCCTCAGGCAGGATATACTTACCACTGAATGAAAGGAAGGAAAGATCATATTGAAGACCGCGATAAACTTCCATAGGGAAGTCAGATCTGCAACATCTGATAACACATTCCATGGTGAGTGAGAGAAAAGAAGGAGAATGAAAGGGAAAATTATGAATTCTGAATATCTTAATATTATCCCTGTAAGGAAACCAGATTAATGGTAGCTGATAACATAACATTACATTGTATCAGTCTTGATACATCACCAAGTGTAAGGTTGTAATTGAGTTATACAACGTGACAGTAGGAGTTAAAGCAGCCGACATAAACTTGTAGCGTTCCGTCACATGTTTCCTTTAACATTATTTTAACATGTCTAATACCTCGTTGTTGTACGTTTAGATGAAATGAATGTTGTCATCGTGTTAACTATATCTGGTCAGGCAGGATATACTGACATCACATTTCAGTGTTTAACTCTAGATATATCACCAAGTTTACTATGTAACTGAGTTATACAACATGACGGTAGTGGTTACAGCAGCCGACAGAGACTTGGAGCGTTCTATCACATGTTTCCACATAACACTATTTTAGCATGTCTAATATCTAGTTGTTGAAAGTTTAGATGACATGAATGTTGTTATCGTGTTAACCATATCTCCTCAGGCAGGATATATTGACATCACATTACAGTGTATCCGTCTAGATACATCACCAAGTGTACGATGTAACTGAGTTATATAACGTTAAATTAGTATATATTTAAAAGTTCACATACAGATTCAGCATTAGTCCCAGAATATGTATATTATTTTGAAATGTAATTAGATTAAATATGTTCACACATATCCTCGTGACTATATACCTACGGAATATCTCCAAAGGCGACTGCTTAATTGAGCAAGAGCATGATTTTGATCATATTATTATCATGCGATAAATGGATATATATTTACAAAATATCTTACTTACAAAAAAACAATATAATTGTTTATTTAGTTTCTATACAATACACAAAAACGACTAATAATGCATGTTATTTTCGTATTAATTCTGAAACTATTAAGATAAATGAGTAGAAGATTTAAGGGGTGTTTTACTCAGATAAAAAAATATCTTGGCCAGTAAAGCCATTTGAAATGGCCTTTAAATTGTCCTGTTTAATATTAGGTTGTACGAAAGCTAATTTTAACATAGAGAGGGATATTAGAGGGATTGAAGAAGAAAGGGAGGATTCTGAACAGCTATGTAAACATCCTGTGGGGAAATCATATTTGTGACAGACGATAGCATATTTTATAAAGAGAGAGAGAATGGAAAGGGGTGGAAAGAAGTGGCAACTTTTGGATTTATAAATTGATGGGAAATCCAGAGGGTGTGTGAGATATTTAATATTAGATGTCATGCCACAATCAAAATGAGGAAGAATTTTTTTTTTTTTTAATCAAAAGGAAGGCGTTGTCCTTCTACGGTCTATAACCAACTTTTTAACAAGTTAGTTGTCAACGTAAATATTTATTATATACTACTTTCTAGTGTATTACTTTCCCAGAAGTGTGTAACATCTTCCTTACCTCCTTTATGGACAAATCATCGCTGAATGAAAGGAAGGAAAGATCATATTGAAGACCCCGATAAACTTCCATATTTATATCCATATAGTCAGATTTGCAACAGCTGATAACACATTCCATGGTGAGTGAGAGAAAAGAAGGAGAATGAAAGGGAAAATTATAAATTCTGAATATCTTAATATTAATCCCTGTAGGGAAACTAGATTAATGGTAGCTGATAATATATTACATTAGGAAGAGAGTGTTTAGTTATGTAATCAGTCTTAATCCAGGTGTATGTACATAATAATAGTATTTAAATTGAAAGTCCTTAACGAACTATTTTGTATCAATAAAAAACATTGGTATACTGCTGGTTAATATTGACTTATTACTAAATATTTCGTATAAGTTCGATTGTAATTATTGTTCAAATTATTTAGTTTCAATCTATATGTTACACAGAGTTACGTTCTTTGATTTTATAATTTCATACCATGGTGCAAAATCCAAAACAAACCTATGAATGGAGTTGTTCATCTCAATATTTCTATATAAATAAACCTATTCAATTAAATCTAAATACTAAGGCATTGTATATTGTTACATAGAAAAATGTCAAAGATAAAAAAGTGTTTTTATATTCAGACACTTATTTTCTGAAGATAAACACCTTACTAAAGCTCCAGGTGTTAGACCCAATGATTTATATTAAAACATAACCTTTAAATAATAAGTAACATTGAAACATTTTCAGCACTGATGATGCAGTTTTGTAACTTAGCTACTTGGGGACAAAAGTTTGGGAGATTGTAGACGATAGGTTCCACGCTCGGTTCTCTTAATACCGACATGGCGTCCGCTCAATGGTTGCCATCAACGTAGACACTACTAGAGAGGTCTGGAGTAGTGTCTACCTTGACTAGTAGTACCTTGAGTAGGAAACTGAACCTTGACTACCGTGTTGAATGGTAGTCAAGGTTCAGATGTTGTGTAGTGGAGAGAACTGAGTGTCAGACTTGTCAGTTAGCTGAAAATCAGACCAGCACTATGTGGTTCGGGTTCCATGTAAAGCTGTAGGTCTCATAGTTGCCCTGGCTATTGGGCTATTAATAAATTGTAGTCCTTTCTGAGCTAAATCGAACTGAGATAGTAACAATGACTACACTTGTTCATCTACACTCCTCACACTCATTCATTCCTCATATTCACCCATATCTCTACGATTGGCGTCATAGAGATGAATAAGGAATAATACTGAATAAAACATTAATTAAAAAAATAAACTATAAAAAGAAAAGTTAACAAGTATAAAACTCAGATACATAATATAACAAGAAACAATCTACCTAATTAATTATAAAACATTACATTATACGGTTTTATTTCGTTTTACAAACTCGTAATCCAACTTAAAATCAAGTAGGTTCAGACTAAACCACTTGATTTAAATGAATCACAATACCGTTTACTGAAGTACCGGGAAAAGGACCGCATACTTGCTAAGTGGGGTATCGGAGAATCCAATAACGGTTAGCCGTCGAGTTTAACACAACATTGGAGAAAGCTTGTCCGATACATTCTTATGTGATATTAAATAACTTCTGCGCTGGCCTACCTTATACAAACCCACCACCAAATGTTAAACTGTTAAAAGCACTTCAAAGCATTGTGCATTGCTGATTGTTTGTAAAACACAAACACAGCATTGTTTGTTCGGAAAATTAATCATCCTCTGGCTTTAATAAAACGTTCATGTTAGAATGAAAAGATAAATATCATTTTCAAATATTTTACGTTCGCTAAAATACTTGATGATGAACCAATGGTATTACGTTCTTTTAGAGTTTTTTAAATAAATTTGGAGGATTAGAAGGGAGTAAAATTTAGTATATCTGGTCTAATTAATTTTTAAAATGATAAAGAAAATCCATCAAAAATGTGTTGTTTTTAGAAGTAATACATTAAACTTAGGACTATTCTATATACCCTGCATTTCATTATTTTTTTTTTGACAATCACAATCAAACTTCTATTTGTTATTCAGTATTAAGTTAGAATTAAGCATCAATATATTAATATTTAGTATTTACGTTAAATAGTTCATGGAAGATTTTTAATTTTTTTTACTTACGTATGTTAATTACAGAAACTTGGATTAAGACTGAATTAAATAACTCAACAATCTCTCTTACCAGTTGAATATGTTATGGGCATCATAAATCTAGTTTCTCAACAGGATGTTTATCTAGTTATTCAAAAAACAGTATTTCCTTTCCCTATCCTCTTTATTGCCTAACTCTTTGTAATATATGTCATGAATGATATTTCCCACAGGATATTTATCTAGTCCTTCAGGATGTATTATTTTCCTTTCCCTTCGCTCTTTATTACATCACTATTTGTAAAACATGTAATCGGTAGTCATAGATCAGATTTTCCAAAGGATGTTTAACTAGCGCTGCATCATGCACTCTTTCCCCTTTTCTTCCCTCTTTATTACCATGTAATCGGTGGTCATAAATAAGATTTTTCCACAAGACGTTTATGTAGCCCTTCATCATGCACTCTTCAGCTTTCCTTCCCTCTTAATTACATCACTTTTTGTAAAACATGTAATCGGCAGTCATAAATCAGATTGTTCCACAGGATGTTATCTATCTCTCCATAATGTATTATTTTATTTTCCATTTCCTCTTTACAACCTCATCCTTTATAAAACAAGTAATTGGCAATTAATTTTCCCTTATTCCTGATTTACTCATTAATGTATGTCTTTCTTTTATTGGAAATGAATAAAACTAAAACACTGAAAATAATGCACACTGTTGTTTGAACAAAATAATGGACTGTAATGAATTGAAATTATTCTAACAATATAGAGAAAAAACATATTGAAATGTACAAACAGCTGATAACTTGATATTTTTGACATTACATTAAAAATTGATATTATTACTATATACATTCTTCCGGCAGGAAATTAGTGATTGTCTTTATCGGTGGGAAGTTTAATGATTTTCACAACTGGTCTTCTAAATATTCCTTTTATAGTTTCCAAGTCCACCGATCTAACTGTATTGTGTTTGTCAGGATAAATTTGGTTAACTATTGCAATTGGGTATTTCATTGGTTGCACATTGTCTTCTTTGATTAAAACTACATCTCCAACTTTGATATTTTCTTGTTTGGTTTTCCATTTTTGCCGTTGTTGAAGGGTGTGCAAATATTCAACATGCCATCTTTTCCAAAAGTCTCTTCTCAGTTTTTGAACTAGTTGCCATCTTTTATTGTAGTTGATTGGGCCGTTTTCTGCACTTTTGTCAGGAAGGGCTGTCAAAGTATCACCAGTAATGAAGTGTCCTGGGGTCAAAATGTCTGTTTCAGATTGGTCACTTGAAAGTCTGCAAATAGGTCTAGAATTGAGTATCGCTTCTATTTGAATCACAAGCGTGTTCAATTCTTCAAACGTCAAAATGTGATCTCCAAGTACTCGCTTCAAGTGATGTTTGGCTGATTTAACTGCTGATTCCCATAGTCCACCCATGTGAGGGGAGCTTGGAGGGATAAAATGCCAGTTTATTCCTTTTGTGGCAGATTTGTCATGAATTTCATTACTTGAATCTTTGAAAAACTTCTTTAGACTGTTGTCGGCTCCTACAAAGTTTGTGCCATTGTCCGAGTATATGTCTTTCGGTAGGCCTCTCCTTGAAATAAATCTGTTAAGCGCTGCTAAAAAAGCTTCTGTTGATAAGTCTGAAACTAATTCCATATGTACAGCTTTTACGCTCATGCAAATGAATATTGCCAAGTAAGTTTTCCTTAAAGTTTTGCAACGTCCTCCTATTTGTTTCGTCAAGAAAGGACCTGCATAGTCACATCCAGTTTCAAAAAATGGTTTTGTCAGTGTAACTCTCGATGATGGTAGGTTTCCCATTAGAGGACAAATTGGTGTACCATTGAATTTTATACATTTTACACATCTTCTTACAATACTGCGTATTTGATTTCTCACATTACCAACAAGCCAATATTTTTGTCTCACATCATTCGTGATAAATTGAATCCCTGCATGGAAATACTTTTCATGAGTATGAGTTAAATAAGTTTTTACAAATGAGTGATTTGCAGGTAAAATAATTTGATGAGTTTTGTTGTAGTGTAGGTTCAAATTTTGGATCCGGCCACCAACTCTCAAGATTCCATGTTCATCAATAAAAGGATTCAAACTTAAAAGTTTGCTGTTCTTTTTTACTCTTCCTTTATCTTGTAAATTTCTCATATCATCTGGAAAGCTCAATTGTTGAATATGTTTCACAATGCATCTGTGTGCGTCTTCCAGTTCATGCACTGATAAAGGACCTGATATATTACACCTTTATCAGTGCATGAACTGGAAGACGCACACAGATGCATTGTGAAACATATTCAACAATTGAGCTTTCCAGATGATATGAGAAATTTACAAGATAAAGGAAGAGTAAAAAAGAACAGCAAACTTTTAAGTTTGAATCCTTTTATTGATGAACATGGAATCTTGAGAGTTGGTGGCCGGATCCAAAATTCGAACCTACACTACAACAAAACTCATCAAATTATTTTACCTGCAAATCACTCATTTGTAAAAACTTATTTAACTCATACTCATGAAAAGTATTTCCATGCAGGGATTCAATTTATCACGAATGATGTGAGACAAAAATATTGGCTTGTTGGTAATGTGAGAAATAAATAACTATGAAGTATTGTTTTTATGATTAAAAACAAAACAAAACAAAAAATGATTGCCTTTTTGACTGAAACAAAATAATATCCTTTGCTCTAAGGACCAAATGGAAATGAATAAAACTAAAACACTGAAAATAATGCACACTGTTGTTTGTGTTGACGAGACACTTCTCATGTAAAGTACTCCTGCAGATGCTTTCTCCGAAGCATCGCAAAATCCTACTAAATCATGTGTTGCATTTTGTTCAAATGAAATCAGCGGTCTGGGAATGGTGATATTTTTGAAATGTTGAAGTCCGTTTCTATGTTGATGGAAGTCGTTTGCTATTTGCTGAGGAACCTCGTCATCCCAACTCTTGCATTGTGACCAAGTGTCTTGAAGGATTAATTTTGCTTTTGTAACTGCTGGACATAAAAATCCTAAGGGATCATAGAGTTTTGCTACTTCTGATAAAATGATTCTCTTCGTCAATGGTGTAGGTATATTTGTCACATTCAATGAATATAGATATGTATTATGGTGAGGATTCCATTGCATTCCTAAAAGATTAACAGTATTGTCCTTGGACTGAATTGATACTTCAGTTTGAGACTGATCGCTGATAAGCTCTTTTGAATTTGATGACCACTTTCTTAGGTTGAATCCTGATCGACTCATTACATGTTCTAAATCCTGTTTTATTTGCTTAGCATTTTCAATTGTATCTGCGCCTGAGATAAGATCGTCAACATAAAAATCTTCTTTTAAAATTCTACTAATTTCTGGATACTGCTTCTTGACGTCATCTGCTAGTTGATGTAAGCATCTGATTGAGAGGTATGGGGCACAAGCAGTTCCATATGTGACTGTACAGAGATCATAAGATTGAATATGTTCTGAAGGATTTGATCTCCAAAGAATTCTCTGATAACATTGATCTTCTGGTGTTATTAAAATCTGTCTGAAAAACTTCTCAATGTCTGCAGTAAAAACACACTTGTGTAGTCTGAAACGTGTAAGTAAGGATACTATGTCTGATTGTAACTTTGGGCCAATGTACAAATGATCGTTTAAAGAAGTGCCACTTGTAGTTTTAGATGAACCGTCAAACACTACTCTGACTTTAGTTGAAGTACTACTAGGTCTGTATACTGCATGATGTGGTAGGTAATAGTTGTGATTCATCATACTTGTGTCACTGTTTGTAGCAAAGATCAAACCTTATCTACCAATTGAAAATACATACCTGTTTACGGACTCAACTGTAGTCTTAGCTTGGATATCTAAAGATCCTATGAAGTGGAAAACCTTCGTTAGTAGCAGAGTATCTCAAATACAAGCATTAACAAACATTTCTCAATGGAAACACGTTAAATCGGAAGAAAACCCAGCAGACATTGCATCAAGAGGAATTTCAGGAGAAAAACTCACAAAAGAACAGAGTTGGTGGCCGGATCCAAAATTCGAACCTACACTACAACAAAACTCATCAAATTATTTTACCTGCAAATCACTCATTTGTAAAAACTTATTTAACTCATACTCATGAAAAGTATTTCCATGCAGGGATTCAATTTATCACGAATGATGTGAGACAAAAATATTGGCTTGTTGGTAATGTGAGAAATAAATAACTATGAAGTATTGTTTTTATGATTAAAAACAAAACAAAACAAAAAATGATTGCCTTTTTGACTGAAACAAAATAATATCCGGCTCGAAGGACCAAATGGAAATGAATAAAACTAAAACACTGAAAATAATGCACACTGTTGTTTGAACAAAATAATGGACTGTAATGAATTGAAATTATTCTAACAATATAGAGAAAAAACATATTGAAATGTACAAACAGCTGATAACTTGATATTTTTGACATTACATTAAAAATTGATATTATTACTATATACATTTATAATATGAATAATGTGCCCTGTCCTTCCGCCATTCATTTTCATTTAATTGTCACTTGCTATCAGCCATCTTAGTTCTAATTATAACACTGTGCGTGTATCTGCAATTTTCCTTTACACTCAAATACCTGTACTTTTTATTTCCATGGAACGTAGAGTTAAATATTGACTTCTAACTATAACATCTTGACTTCTAACGACTTCTTAAAGTACTTTTACCTAACCTTAATGTAATTTTTCCAATAACATTTACATCGAAACTCCAACAAAATTAATTTAATACTATCAAAATGAAAGGATGCCCTTTTTTAGGACAGCTATCACCACCTCACAGATATTTGGTAGACAAACATTTCAAAAATGGTTGAACATTTTATATGATTAAAGATAATTTTTGTTATTTCAAAATACTGTAACCATTTTGAATTCAATAATTTATACGAACATTAAAAGATATAATAACTGTCAAGCTGTTATAATTATCTCATCTCCAACAACAAGGTACAGACATGATGATATTGTGTTATGTGGAAACGCTAAGAGTCCTATCGACATCTGCAACTACTACCGTCCCGTTGAATAACTTAGTTACATCGTACACTTGGTGATGTATCTAGACTGATACACTCTATAATGTAATATCAACATATCCTAGCTGAGCAGATATGGTTACCACGACAACAGTAGTCATGTCATCTAAACTTTCAACAACGAGGTATTAGACATGTTAGAATAATGTTATGTGGAAATATGTGACAGAACACTACAAGTCCTCTTCGGCTGCTGCAACTATTAATTACCATCACTTTATATAACTCAGATACAATGTTACACTTGGTGATGTATCTAGACTGATACACTGTAATGTGAAGTCAATATATCCTGCCAGAGGAGATATGGTTAACACTATAACAACATTCATGTCATCTAAACTTTCAACAACGAGGTATTAGACATGTTAACATTGTGTTATGTGGAAACATGTGTCTGAACGCTACAAGTCCTTGTCGGCTAATGCGACTACTATCGTCACGTTCTATAACTCAGTTACAACGTACACTTTTTGATGTATCTAGACTGATACTCTGTAATATGATGTCAGTATATCCTGCCTGAGGAGATATGGTTAACACAACAACACCATTCATATCATCTCAACTTTCAACAACGAGGTATTAGACATGCTAACATTGTGTTATGTGGAAACATTTGACAGAACACTACAAAACCTATCAACTTCTGCAACTAATACCGTCACGTTCTATAACTCAGTTACAACGTACACTTGGTGATGTATCTATACTGATACAATCTATAATGTGATGTCAATGTATCCTGCCTGAGGATATATGGTTAACACAACAACAGCTTTCATGTCGTCTCATTTTTTAACATCCTTAAATCAAACTGGTTGCAGACAAAGGCGTTGTAATTCAATGCAGTGAGTTTCTAATTGAGTTAACCGTAAACGAATACTCCCAATTCTTACATTGTGGCCTACCCTCAACAATAAAAAAACTTGGGGCTTGTAAGTTTTTGCAGAATTTACTAAACATAAAACTTGGTTATATATTTATGTTAATCTATATTATAAAGTTTTCTTAACTTATGTTTAATATTTACAATTATTTAATGCAATAACACTCTAAGAACGATTGAATGGTTCTTGTAGAAGTTTGAAATATTTATCAGCAAAGTCATTACAGCCCAAGTTCCATTTAATTGAGAGTCAATTGTTCATGTTAATGTTGCATTATAAAATATTGGTGCTAGGACAGTATAGGTAAGTAATCTATTATAATGGAGGAAAGCACACGACTCCAACGAGTAGCAGTATCTATGGTGTTGATATCACCAGGAGAACATAAAATGTAAATTTATTACAGTAATGTACAGTAGTTTGATGTAGCAGAATACCAAAGCCATCCTGTTTGTTTCATTTTTACGTAAAATTATATAATATTCTTTATATATGAATTTTAAAATTTGTACATAAAAAATAACAACGCTTGATCAAATCTTCACCTGTTTAATATCTTATAATTATTTTAAAACTTAATTTTTTTATTTAATAATGTTCAACCAAACTATACATGCTAAATAAATATAATTTGCATGAAACCAATTCATAAATTACAGTTTTTATTGGTAAATTCCTCAAATTATAATTTATACTGCCTCAGTGTATGGAGGGTGCCCATGAAAAAATACAGCTTTGCCAGGGCACGTAGTTTGACTCTAATCTACAATAATGTTTTACAGCAGTCATTTCAATAAATTAAAATAATCATCTACACTTATTTTTTAATAACTCTCTACCAAATAACAAGGTCTATAACGCTCCAGATGAATGCTGGAATATACTCGCCTAAGTAATAAGCGTGGAGAATATATTTCAAAAAGCATCAAAAACATTCCAGATTTTGTATCGATTGGTTGTCATAGTTACAACCTGTTGACACAGACTCTTCCATCTCCATTCCTCCATCTCTCTACCAGGCCTCCCCTACCGTACCCTCTACCAGGTCTCCCCCTCCACCTCCCCCTCCCCCCACCAAACACTTAATGGCTTCCAGTATTATCCCACAGACTTCGCTGGATTAACATCAAAAAGCACTTAAAATTTCACTAGCTTAAGTTCCCTAGGGCAGCAGTCACAATTTAGTGCTCAACTTGTGAAAATTGTCAAGTTAATTTTCCAAGTCAACTTAGTAGAGGATAAAAGTCCATTTACTTAATGCACATTTTTTTCACTTTCGTTTTTATGACAAGTTTGTTGTAACACCCTCTTGTTATTCCTTTCTTTCCGTCTTCAATTTTCTTTTTTATAATTCATTGTAAAAATGTTTCTTTTTAGTTAGAACCTTTTAACCCGACTTTTATTTCGTTATTAATACTAATATTATATCTTTATTTAGCCAAAATAATATATATACTAAAACTTAATATATAATTAACTATACTAACATTGTAGTTGAATACATAAACAAGCCACACAGTATTTTTTATTAAACCAAACTTCTTACTAATATATTTTGAAGTACTCGTTTTACACGATTAAAATATTGACTAGCTACCCTTTTACTGTGTTAAGTACTTTCCAAAACGTCTTTAATGTTTGTATTTTAATTTATTTACATTGGAAAAAGCATTGCAAAATGATAGATTTAATAGTTTAACTACGGTAGCGTTTGGTCTTATGGTATATGACATTAAAATATTACTAACCATATTTAAATGCGTAGTTACCATAATTAATCTCTCCAACAATAAACCTCTTGAATTCCTACCTGTACTGAATTAAAAATTATATAATATAAACGTAAAAATACTTAAAATGTATATCCACTTAAGTTTTACATGGATTCCCTAATAGTTATGGTATTATTTTTAACGATTTTTATTTTATTTGTAATGAATTAACATAATTTATTATGACGGGAAAGGCAATTAAGTAAGCACTATAATAATTAACAAGTCTGTTTTTTATTGTCTCTATAGACAATTTTCCAAAATTTCTGACAAACGACAGGAAGTATCCAAATCGTTCTAACATATAAAGATGGAAAGGCCTGGCAGATTTAGGCTGATACAGTTTGTATCAATTTATGGTTAACAAATGCACCACAAATACGGGTTCAATAATATTAAGCTGTTCAGAATATCAAATACTCTTTTAAATGTTAAAGGTACAGATTTAGGTAACAATTGGCTTAGTAATTTGACAATAAAAGATAATTTAACACCATTAATACAAGTAATTTAAAACCATATACTTATTCATTTTAGAATAATATGAATTGTTTTTACTTCTTATATATCTTCATTTTGTACCAAATATCTTCATTCTGGATATGTTTCATATTTGTTAAATCAATTAAGGCTATCAGTCACTGAAGCTCCGATTCTGGTTCAGGAAACTAGTATACAATATTATTTTGGAAGCTACAGAAAGAAAAGCTGTAAAAACCTCAAGAATATAATTTAAAAAAGATGTATTCAGTAAGTAAATAATACATTTGGGTCATAATGATCGGAACATATTTATAAACACATGCCCAGAAAAACCTTTGTTAGTCATATAGCCACCATTTTCTTATGCACTGAATAATTTACTCAACACAATATTTTTACTTAAAATATTCAAATGTTGCAAAACATTACTATGAGCTCTACTTAAGGGTGATCATCCGGGTGCCTAGTTTAGCACTCTAAGGGATTTAGTTTCAGATTTTATCGCGACTGCCGCTAAGAGTAGTAAAGATCCTGACTCACTAACAAACAAGCAATGTATTCCCCTCCCCTCTCTCAGAGCCCCCGCCTACTCTACCCCACAAATTAGACAGAAGGACATAGCCTCCTCATTTATAGTAAACTCTAGCAATGAATTTTATTTATATGATTAATCTACTTTTTTAGCCAAATTTCAACTAAAAATTTAAACAAATAACAAATATAGAAAAAAACTTCGTAACACTTTAAAAAATATGTTTATATATTTACTATATACCATGATGGTTGGTACCTTTTGTCCACTATATTCTCAAAATTTTAATAAAATATATCACACGGTTTGTTCA